>CM046455.1:39700555-39773055 GCA_025506515.1 Flaveria trinervia | reverse complement strand
ATTAAGCCTGCGACTGAGCTTAGTCGTATACTGTCCTACGCAATTGAACCAATCGTGCAACTGAACTCATACGCATGGTTCATTCATGAGATTGAGTCATACGCCCAGCTCAATCGTGCGATTGAAGTTCATGAGCATGTCCATTCGCATAAGTCTCTGTTTGACACTTTAAAATCAGATCTTGTTCTGTACTTGTTGTTAACCATTATGTTTAGGCTCATTACACTTGCAGACATTCAAAAATAACACTTGATACTATTTCAATCAACGATTAAGTCCATTTTAGTGGTTTATTTTGAAGATTACGTCTAAGTTCTTGTTTTGGGAGATTTCAGACATTTAGGGTAGGTTAAACCGAACATTTTGGTCGATTTTGGTCTCACATTATCTGTAGATGCTGAGAGTAAATGTTAGAATCACAAACACAATTCAAAATCAATGAAAACAAAATTTGGCAGAGTATCGGTGCTTTTGTGTGATTTGAGAGCGATTGAGGGGTGATAAGAATGTGCGACTGAATACCCTCTATTTATACAAAGTTTACCTTTAGTCGTGCGACTGGACCTATTAGCACGCTTAATTCATGCGACTGGCCTCAATCGTGCGACTGACTCAGTCGGTCACATATATTCGTGCGATTGGTTCATTCTGGTGATCCAATCACATTGCTTGACCCATGCTTATTGTCCGATCATACGTCTGGACCATACGTCATGCGATTGGCTCATACTCATGGTCCAATCGTGCGACCGGACCATACTTATGTGTTGGGGTTTGTTAGAACACAAGACTTAGTTTAACCACTTAAACTTTGTAAAACGCAGCGGAAGTTTAACATTATTACATTGTTTGTAATCTGGAAAAATCATGTTCTATTTGATGTTAAAGGTGTAAAAAAACCCAAGAACAAAGGGGATCTTTTATGTGAATGAACAAGCTATGAACATAATGAAAGTGTACATAAAGCTGTGATTAACTACCTTTCTCCAGCTGAAATGTCGACCAAAGAAGGGTGATTAGATGCTAGAACTTCGGTCAAAACTCCAAGGAAGGAGCCCTCAAGCTTGTATACCCCAAGCCTCTTTGCAAAGCACGTTCTTGTTAGGAAGATTCAACACCAAAACAAACCGAAAATAGCTTTCAAAACCTCCCAAAGCTGCTGCTCCTGGCCGTAGCTTTTGTGAGAGAGAGAGATTATTTTTGTTGTTCTTACATGTATGGAGAGTGGTGATTCAAGAGTGTAAGACTAATTAAGGTATGTGTGTTTCAAGGCAACAATGGTCCAATAATATTAAGGGGGGGGGGGCAAATGTTTTTAAAACATAAGGTTTCCCACTTAAAACTTGAACATACACAATATTAAAGCTAGTCTTTTGTCACACATTAATAACTCATCTACTAGACTTAATTAAAATGTGACATATGTCTTCTTTAATTAAACAATTTAATTAAAGTACACTCATATGTTATTAATGTTATTAAACCCTTTTAAATGACAAAAAATAACAATAAACTCATTAACAAATTATCCTTATAATTTGTTCCATCTCATATGCAACTTATTTAGAAAACTCATTTTCTAAATTTGGTGTAAATATTTAATTGTATGATCATGTCATCAATTAAACATTAATTGGTGTTTGCTAAGCTTGTCATTGGGTATAACCCGACTTGGATCACAATGTACTAACCACATCAATATTCTAAGTGTCTTGGGCACATAGAATCCAACAATCTCCCACTTGCCCAAGATTCATAGAAGATTGATGCAAGCAGTAAATACCGCCTAACAACGGTTTACTACCCTTAATACGCATGACTTATAGCCATTCAATAACATCATCTTATTCAAGTATCCTACTTGAAATGATTTAGGTGAATTAATCATCTATCCTTTTGTTACAGGTGTCATGTTAAATCCAAGTACACAGAGTGATCATTCCTTGTTGATTTAACTTATCAAGCCTTAGACATCTAACTCTCAACGAATAAGAGGAAGAAAATCCATCTTGACTACATACGTTTCTCACAAACACCTCGTGTCATACCTGAACATACCCTTATGTGCTGTCCACTATTTCAGGAAAGTGAAGAATTAGCTCAAGGTATAATACTTGGTGAATATCAAACCCAATATGTATCTCAGGTCGGAGGATACCAAATGATATTCGCCTTTACTCAAATTTACTTATGATCAATCAATAAGATTCCATGTAGTAAAATTTGAGATGCGGGTTAGTCCAATATTTGTATCCCATAAATATCTATGAACCTTGGTAGCAACCCATTGCTCTATATTCATCCTTATGAATATCAACCAATCCAAGTTCAAAATAATCTTACCCTCACACTTGTTCCCACAAGTATGAACGACTACGGACATTTAGAGTAAACAATTTACTCATGGATTAAACATGCTAAATTGGAACATTAATTGAAACATTATAACCAAATAGTTTTATTCAAATAATAAAGAGTTCCACATATCCAAATAGAAAATTTACAGATCAAATCCAATCACTAGAATATCAAAGTCCCATGGCACAAGTATGACCTTCATGCTTTGCCATTTCAAGGAGCTTCGTGAGAGGATCCGCAATGTTCTGATCCGTGTGAACTTTGCGAATACATATCTTTCCTTTTTCAACTTCATCTCGTATGTAGTTGAATCTCCGCTCAATGTGCCTAGTCTTTTGATGAGCACGAGGTTCCTTGATTTGAGCAATCGCACCCTCGTTATCACAAAAGATCTCTAGGGGGTCCTGAATGGAAGGGACAACCCCCAGATCGGCAATGAATTTCTTTAACCATGCAGCTTCTTGAGCTGCTAATGAGGCGGCAACGTATTCTGATTCTGTAGTTGATAGAGCCACCACATCCTGTTTGGAGCTCTTCCATGAGACCGCTCCTCCATTCAGAATGAAAATATATCCCGATTATGACCGAGAATCATCACGATCGGTTTGGAAACTCGCATCCGTGTAACCTTTTACAACGAGTTTCTCATCACCAGATCCATAGATTAGGAACATATCTCTTGTCCTCCTTAGGTACTTAAGTATGTTCTTAATAGCCATCCAATGACTGTTTCCAGGATTTTGCTGGTAACGACTTGTCATGTTTGAGGCGCATGACACGTCCGGTCGAGTGCATATCATTGCATACATGATGGATCCAATAGCAGATGCGTATGGGATTGCCTTCATTTTATCTTGCTCATCCTTTGAGCTAGGACATTGAGTCGTACTCAATATCGTTCCTCTTTGAATAAGTACGGTACCTTTCTTAGAGTTCTCCATCTTGAACCTTTTCAAGATCTTATCAATGTATGCACTTTGATTCAAACCAATCAACCGCCTTGATCTATCCCTATAGATCTTTATTCCCAGAATATAGGCCGCTTCTCCAAGATCCTTAATGGAAAAACAACTTCTAAGCCAGGTTTTTACACCTTCCAAGGTTGGAATGTCATTTCCAAATAGTAGTATGTCATCAACATACAATACTAGGAAAGTTATTGTGCTCCCACTAGCCTTCTTATACACACAAGCCTCATCAGCGTTTTTGATGAAGCCAAATTTCTTTACCTCCTCATCAAAATGATGATTCCAGCTTCTCGACGCTTGTTTCAATCCATAGATTGATTTCTTTAACTTGCATACTTTATTAGGATGTTTTGGATCAACAAAACCTTCAGGCTAAACCATATAGACATCTTCCTCAAGATATCCATTTAGGAAAGCGGTTTTGACATCCATTTGCCAAATCTCATAATCATAATGAGCAGCTATGGCAAAAAATATCCTTATAGACTTTAGCATCGCAACAGGTGAGAAGGTTTCATCATAATCAACCCCTTGAGTTTGAGTGAAACCCTTTGCTACAAATCTAGCTTTATAAGTATCCAAGTTTCCATGCATATCGATTTTCTTCTTGAAAACCCACTTACTTTCAACTACGTTGGAATTAAGAGGTGGTATAACAAGTTCCCAAACTTGATTGTCATACATGGATTGCATCTCAACGTTCATGGCCTCAAGCCATTTGTCACAATCCAAATTGGACACTACATCATGGTATGTGGTTGGTTCATCTGAATCTACCACATAACATCCATCCATGAAAAATCCATATCTTTCAGGTGGATTACTAGTTCTACCACTTCTATGAACGTTTTGTGTGTATTGATCAACCACTTGATCAACCTCAACATCCTCATGTTGAGTTCTAGTTTCAACCAAACGTGCATCGGGTTGTGGTTCTTGATCCTCCTCAAGATCCACTGTTCTACTGCTAGTTCCTTCCATAAGGAACTTTGCTTCTAAGAACTCACCCTTTCTGGTAACAAACACCTTTTGTTCCAGTGGATCATAGAGCTAATATCCCATAGAATCTCTAGGATATCCACTAAAGATACACTTGGTAGATCGGACTTCCAATTTGTTTGGGATGGGAGTCTTAACATAAGCCTCACAACCCCAGACCCTTAAGTATGATAGGGATGGAACTCTTCCATGCCATATCTCAAAAGGTGTCCTTTCCACCCTTTTGGTTGGGGCCAAATTTAAAATACAGGCCGCGAAGAGCAAAGCGAAACCCCAAAATGATAGAGGTAATGTGCTTCTAGCCATCATAGATCGGACCATATCCAATAAGGTTAGATTCCTCCTCTCAGACACACCATTGTGTTGTGGTGTTCCAGGTGGAGTGAGTTGTGAGACAATCCCACAACTCCTAAGATGATCTTGAAAAGCATCACTTAGGTATTCACCTCCTCTATCGGTACGGAGAACTTTAATTGACTTGTTGAGTTGATTTTCCACTTCATTCTTGAAGATTTTGAACATTTCAAAAGCTTCATCTTTGTGCCTTAATAAGTACATATACCCATAGCGACTATAATCGTCGGTAAAGGTAATGAAGTATCTTTCACCATTCCTAGTCATTGGCTTAAAAGGACCACATACATCCGAATGTATGATTCCTAATAAATCTTTTGCCCTTTCGTTAGTTCCACTAAAGGGTGCCTTAGTCATTTTACCTTGTAAACAAGATTCACATACATCAAATGAATCGCATTCATTCGTTTTTAAAAGACCATTCTTTTGAAGTGTTTGTATACGTTTCTTGTTATATGACCAAGACGACAATGCCAAAGATAGGTATCACTCAAATCCAACTTGAGTTTCTTGGTGCTAGTTTGATACAATGAACTATTTAAAGTATTTTCAAGAACCAATTCATAAATACCATTAATGGGTATAGCTTTAAAATAGAACATATCATTTAAAGAAACATGAATATCATTTTCAACAAAAGATAATACATAATCATAAAGTCTTAAATGGGATACAGAAATAATGTTCCTAGTCAAACTAGGAGCATACAAAACATTCTTCAAAATAACATCCAAGCCACTTGGAAGTTTCAAGATGTAGTCCCCACGAGCTTCAACTTGGACTTTGGTTCCATTGCCCATAAAGAGGCTAACATCCCCTTGATTGAAGTCCCTACTTCCTTTGAACCCCTGCAACAAATTGCAAATATGAGTTCCACATCCGGTATCTAATACCCATGTGTTTGAAGATGTAACATTAAGATCAATATGAATCATGTATATTGTACCTGAGGTCTGCCCGGCATCCCTCTTGGCTTTCACCTCTTGGAGATGGACAGGACAATTTCTTACCCAATGTCCAATCTCCCCACACTTGAAGCATGGGTCATTGGTAGCAACCTTTTGCTTCTTCTCTTGTGGTTTGGGTGGCACCCTTGCCACCCCTTTCCCCTTTCCCCATACGGGTCCCTTACCCTTGGCAACCTTTGCCTTGGGTGCGGGATGAGGCCTTTTCTTGTTCCCACCTTCATTGATGGTGAGAACGGGTAAAACCTTTTTACCCATGGCCGCCTTGGCCATTTTGAGCATTGATGGAAGCTCACCAATGCTTTTGTCCCAAGCATTCATGTTGTAATTCAACACGAATGTCTCGAACTTCTTGGTAAGGCCATTGAGGATCAAATCCGTGGCCAATTCCTTCAAGACGGGACAATTAAGTCTTTCGAGGCGGTCAATATGGCTTTTCATCTTAGTTACATAAGATGAAACCGATTGGTTGTCGTCCATACGACATGCATGGAGTGCTCGAACCGTTTCGAAGCGCTCAACCCTTGCTTGCTGTTGGAACGTTTCCTTCAGCTGGGTTATCATGTCATAAGCTCCATGATGTTCATACTCCTTTTGGAGATCCGGATTCATGCTCACTAGCATGAGACAAGACACTTGGACGGAGTCCTCAGTGTACTTTAGCCTATTGTTATAGGCCTCCTCATCATCCTCAGCAGGTTGATCGGGGATAGGGTCGTCTAAAATATATGATCGTCTTTCTTGCTTGAGAACGATTCTCAAGTTTCGATACCAATAAATGAAATTATTATGATTTAGACATTCCTTTTGGAGAATCGCTCGCAATGATTGGGCGGACGCGGATGAATTATCATGATTATCATTATTGGTGGCCATCTACAAAATATAACAAAGATCTATTTTAGTATTTTCGATATTGCTATTTTAAATAATTAATACCTTTTAAGGTCATTTTTATATTAAAATCTAGAACCCAACATTACATTTAAATTGCGGTTAGGTGACCTTTATCCCACGATTTAAATTAATAAGGTGGTCAACGATTGACGGTTGCAACCATTTGCAACTTCTAGAGGTATGGGATCGACTTTAAACATCATATGTAAAGTCAGCATGTAAATCCCATCAACACCATTTGGAAACCATATTGTAGGTGATCCATTTAACATGGTTTGAAAATCAAGTTACCCTACTTGCACACACATGTGAGTTTACCAACATAAGTGCTTAGGTGACCTTTATCCCACAAATGTGGAATCCCCACCTTAAGTGACAAGTTCCCTGTAAATGGTTAGGTGATCTTTATCCCATTAAGAGTTTCCAAATGACTCAAGTGTTGTGCAAAAGGATGGTGTTAAACTTGTTGGAAATATTGTTGGGAAAAATTTAGAGATTTCATAATCTTAGTTTAGAAACTCTATGTACTTGTGCTTGCATGCTTTCAAATACAAGATACCTTATGGTCTTTTGATTAAAACCCATTTTAATCTTTGAAATCATTAAATCAATTTAATAACCTTTTATTAATTTTAGTGACTAAGAACCATCAATTTTCAGCTTGTTAAGTTTGTTAATTAGTATGTAATGCATGTCAAAATATCAACCATACAATCAAATAACAAACATTCAAACAAGCATAAGATATAAACAACCATATGTGCATAACCATAGCCATTATGTTGACAACACTTGTTTGCCATCACAAGTGTTGTCATTAGGTCTTTCCTAAGGTCATAACAAAACACATAGAAAGCTTCCAAAAAGCTCCCACTTGAAACCGCATCCAAAATGCTCCATGTTTTTCTTGTGTCTTTCCTTTGTGCTTCCAAGGCATATGTCTTCATATTACAAGATATAAGTCCTAATACATGATATCTAGTAAAATGAAAAATACACCTAATCTAATTATTACAACTCAATAATAAATAAATTACATCTTTTATACAAAGCACAAAAGAAAAATATATACAACCCTATTGAATAAACCAAAACAACCATATCATACATCCAAACAACACAAGGCCGAATGCTAGGTTATGCACCAATATGAACATTCATCATATCATCCAATATATCAAAGAATCCCCATTAAAACCCACGATTTTCAGCCAACATAAACTGAAAAATCGGGTTTTAAACATAGTCAAACAATATACACATCATCATACATATCTTTCAAGGTTTAATCACAAGCATGTGTGATATGACCTTGAAAGTTTGGGGATTCAACATACAAGAACAAAGCAGCCCCTAAAAGGGGTTCCAAGGTCCATAAAACGAATTTGTAAAGGACAATGCAAGCTAGCTATCCACATAACTGGCTCTAGATGCCATTGTTGGGGTTTGTTAGAACACAAGACTTAGTTTAACCACTTAAACTTTGTAAAACGCAGCGGAAGTTTAACATTATTACATTGTTTGTAATCTGGAAAAATCATGTTCTATTTGATGTTAAAGGTGTAAACAAACCCAAGAACAAAGGGGATCTTTTATGTGAATGAACAAGCTATGAACATAATGAAAGTGTACATAAAATCACAGCTACATTAAGCTGTGATTAACTACCTTTCTCCAGCTGAAATGTCGACCAAAGAAGGGTGATTAGATGCTAGAACTTCGGCCAAAACTCCAAGGAAGGAGCCCTCAAGCTTGTATACCTCAAGCCTCCTTGCAAAGCACCTTCTTGTTAGGAAGATTCAACACCAAAACAAACCGAAAATAGCTTTCAAAACCTCCCAAAGCTGCTGCTCCTGGCCGTAGCTTTTGTGAGAGAGAGAGAGAGATTATTTTTGTTGTTCTTGCATGTATGGAGAGTGGTGATTCAAGAGTGTAAGACTAATTAAGGGTATGTGTTTCAAGGCAACAATGGTCCAATAATATTAAAGGGGGGGGCCAAATGTTTTTAAAACATATGGTTTCCCACTTAAAACTTGAACATACACAATATTAAAACTAGTCTTTTGTCACACATTAATAAGTCATCTAATAGACTTAATTAAAATGTGACATATGTCTTCTTTAATTAAACAATTTAATTAAAGTACACTCATATGTTATTAATGTTATTTAAACCCTCTTAAATGACAAAAAATAACAATAAACTCATTAACAAATTATCCTTATAATTTGTTCCATCTCATATGCAACTTATTTAGAAAACCCAATTTCTAAATTTGGTGTAAATATTTAATTGTATGATCATGTCATCAATTAAACATTAATTGGTGTTTGCTAAGCTTGTCATTGGGTATAACCCGACTTGGATCATTACGTACTAACCACATCAATATTCTAAGTGTCTTAGGCACATAGAATCCAACATTATGGTCCAGTCGTGCGAATGGCTCAGACTTATGAGTTTGATCTCATGCACTTTCAAACACTTATCCTGTTAAGTATTGATAGGATGTTATGACCGATGATCATCTCAGACATGATCTTTTTAATTTCAAAAATTGTTGGCCATATGAGACGCGATCCTTTTAACTTAAACGTTATGTGATGACCTTAGATGTGATCCTTTTAATTTAAAACTCGATTGGTCACCTCAGAAGTGACCCCTTTTAGTGAGTGATTCACAGATTGAATTCAGATGTATAGTCCGACTTTTACCTACCAAATGACAAAACATAAAAAATATAAAAAAACAATTAGAAATTTAAAACAAAACTAAGACATATTTTCGTATTTTTGATTTGAGGTAGTTTGAAATCTTAAGAAAAATATCTAACAGATTTTTCTTCCTAGACAGCATAGCTTCAAGCTAATTTGATCATAACTGGAATGATTCATTATTGAATCATATAGGTATATCAAAATCCTTTGGGACATTTTAATAAACCATTTTGATGCTAGATTCTTGTTTTGACCGAGAGTCAATAGAAATTTTAGGAAATCATACTAGAGCTATAAAATGCACACAATGATTTTGACTTTCGAGAACTGCAGTTCACGATGATTGTCAGTATACTTGTCCTCTTAAATCCATACATAGCTTTTTTACACACGTTGGTGATGAGTTATGGTTTAATTATTTCAACGAGCATTTGTGGATCCCACACTTATATGGTAATCAACATTCCTCAGGAGATTTTTGAGCAGTCTACGGGTATTTGACAAGAAGAAACTATTCTAAGAGCTTTCAAAGAGATGCCAAGCCTCAGGTCAGTGCCACCGCACAGCAGAGAGGCGCAAACTACAATGAATTCTAGAATATTTAGGTTATGCTTATCCTCAGGTCAATGCCACCACACAGCAGAGAGGCACCCAACCTATCTTCTAGTTAGAGCATTTATTTTCTTTTGGCACATAACGCATTAACAACATAAGTTATTAGCTTGATTGCATTCGGCATTTTTCCATGTGCTTTGTTTATTTTTTGGTCGTCCACACACATTTGTGGCATTTATTTTGCTCTTCGCCCCTTATTGGAACTGCGTTGATTGTGTTAACCAGGGATAAGATGGGAACCCACAGCAAGTTGAACAACTTAGTTTGAATTTTAAACTACCAATAAGGTCTACTCATCTATTGTGTTGAATCTACCGACACATCATGTAATGAAATAGCAACCTCTAGGTCTACTTTCTCTATGTTACCTCAGTAGCATACTCGTTTTACTATCATTTTTCCTTTTATTTTGCTTAGACTTCTCAGACTTATACTTTAAATTTTGCATCTTTAATTATTTAAAATCTTTTAAAGTCCCAAACCATTTGTTCCCTGTGTACTATCATTTTCCATAAACATTGAATCAATATCACAGATTTGATCTCATTTCTATTAGCCAGACTATCCTCCTCCCTCGTTTTTTAAGTAATAAAGCAACTAATTTAATAGTAATCTAACCTATTCTCCCCTTAAAATTCTAAAACCGAAAATATTTTTGTGTTTTTGGATTTTAATAAATAGGAAAATAAAGTAAATGAACATAAAGGAAAAGAAAAAAACATGTCGGACTATGCACATTCTTCCTCTAAAATCACATCACTTTTCTTTTTCACGTCATTAACCTCTAAATGATATAAAAACCTCGGTTTATCAATGCTTTTGTGTAGAGGACGGCGCGTTGAAAATCCGTATTTGTTTTAACCACATCGATGAATTGCTTTTCAAAACAGTCACGTATAAAGTGATATTTAATACTGATGTCTTTACTTTTAGGATGTTGGACTGGATTTTTGGTGACAGCAATTGCAGCAGAATTATTAACAAAAATAGGAATGTTAGAGAATTGTAAACCGTAGTTGCGCTTTTGCTGTTGAATCCAAATGATCTGCGAAGAGCAACTTGTAGGAGCAACGTATTCCGCTTCACAAGTTGACAGAGCAACAGATGCCTGCTTCTTACACTGCCAGGTGACTAACCGTCTACCAAAGAATTGACAACCTGCAGAAGTTGACTTGTGATTCATCTTGCAACCACCATAGTCCGAATCAATATACACTGTAAGCTCAAAATTAACATCATGAGGATACCACAACCCGAGTGTTAGGATTACCCTTCAGATAGTGAAAAATCCGTTTCACACCAATGAGATTATTTACTTTTGGTTTTGCCTAATATCTATAACAAAGACACGTGGCATACATGATATCAGGATGAGACGCTGTGAGATACATAAGGGATCCAATCATTCCTCTATACATTGTAGCATCAACTAGATCACCATTTTCATCGGTTGCCATATCATGGTTTGTCGCAAGTGGAGTTCGAGCAGTTGAAGCATTCTCCATGTCAAACCGACTGAGGATGTCCCTTACATATTTAGTCTAATGTAGAAAGATTCCTTTTGGTGTCTGATCCACTTGTAATCCAAGGAAGAACTTCTTCTCCCCCATTGCACTCATCTCGAACCCTGCTTTCATTACAAATTCAAATTCTTTACATAATTCTTCATTCTTGGAACCAAAGATTATGTCGTCTACATATATCTATACCAGCAGTTAATCATCGTCTTTTTCTTTGATGAGTAACGTACAATCAATCACTCATCTGCGAAAATCGTGTTTCACAAGATGAGTCGTGAGCTTCTCATACCAGGCTATAGGGACTTAAGGGAGCCCGTAGAGATCCTTGTCCAGTTTGTAAACTCTGTCCCAATGATAAGGATCCTCAAATCCCTCGGGTTGACTGACGTATACTATCTCATGCTTTTCACCATGAAGGAATGCACTTTTGATATCTAGTTGATAAACTTTAATCTTCTTGTAAGATGCATAGGCTAGGAAGATACAGATTGCTTCCATTCTAGCCACAGGTGGAAACACTTCATTGTAATCAATGCCTTCGACTTGTCTAAAACCTTGAACCACAAGTCGAGCCTTGTTTCTAATTATGACCCCTTGGTTATCTTTCTTGCACTTCAAGACCCATTTAGTGCCAACTACCTTAGCACCTTTTCGTCTATCCACCAGTGTCCATACTCCTACCTTCTTGAATTGCAGGCGTTCTTCTTTCATGGCACTAACCCATGCCTCATTGTTTAAGGCTTCCTTACATATTTTGGCTCAAATTGAGATACAAAACATTGACAAGCACCGTCGTGAAGATATCCTTTTTCCATGACTGAGGCATAATCAACTAAGTATTGTTGATTTCGTGTCTGTACTCCGGATCGTACATCCCCTATGACGTTGTCCAGAGGATGATATATATTTAGTCAAGATCCGGGAGTTGTGGGAACAACTACTTCCTGATTCGGATTTTGAATTCTAGGTTCAGTATCTGTAGTTGTTGGAGTGTGAGGATCACCTTGTGGAACTGATTTTGTCGAGTTTGGTGATGATGTGTTTAAGACATCGTACATCATTCTAGTCGATAACTCATCTTCAGGAAGGGAGGGAGGGATGCTGAAGGACTTAAAGAATCCATCATAGTCGAAGAAGAATGAGGGTCCCCTCCAGCAAGGGAGAGGGGTGGTGTATCTCTAAACGTCAAGATTGCACCAAAATTCTACTTGACCCGTTGAGTTGTTATAAACTCTCTTGTTCGGTATGTTGTATAGTAGAAAGATCCCTTCTTCAGCCTACTCACTGAACTCCCCTAACTGTGTTTTCTTCAACAGCGTACATGGTGCATCAAATGGTTTGAGATACTCTAGATTAGGTTTACGTCGCTGGAGGAACTCATAATACGTTTTACCATGATGTTTGACCACCAAGACTAGATTGAGGGTGTAACATGCATTGGGAACTGCCTTGTTCCAAAATTGGATTGGCAGTTTCGAGTCAGCTAACATCATTCTTGATGTCTCTATCAAGCTCCGATTCTTTCGCTCAGCAACTCCATTTATCTGTGGGGTGTAGGCAGACGTAAATTGATGTACTATCCTGTTTTCTTTACCAAATGCCTCCATCCACTGGTTTTTGAACTCTGTGCCGTTTCTTGATCGAATCTGTCTCACTTTCAGCTTGTAGAGTGATTCAAATGCAGTTACCAGCTATTTGAATAATTCAAATGTCTCTGATTTGGATTTTAGAAACATCACCCAAGAAAATCTTGAGTAATCAATCGTAACTACATAGCAGTACAAATCACCAGCAATACTTCTAGTGCTAACTGGACCAAATTGATCCATGTGTAGAAGCTTGAGAGGCTACTCAATGGAATTAACTTTCTTTGTCTTGTGAGACTTCTTAATCGTAACTACATAGAGAAGAAAACCGTCAGTAGAAAGAGTTTGAAGACTACTAAAGAGGAAGTCAAGAAAGCAAATAATGCTTCCAAAGTACTGAAGAGCAAGTCTTCAGTAGTTTCATTCTCTTTAGTTGATGATTAACATAAGATGAAGAAGAAACCATGTGAAGTATGTGGTTTGTTCAATCATCTTACAGATGATTGTTGGTACAAAAGGGGATCCAAACTCAAAAATAAAGAGGAAAGTAAAGAGAAAATGGTTAAAATGAAAACTGAGTTTGAAGCCACATTTGTACCAGCAACATCAAATCCTGTAACCCTTAAGTCCAAAAAGAAATCCAAAAAGGAAGGGGTTAAACAGGTAACAGCTAAGATTGCTCAAAAGAAGAAGGTGCAACATAGGAACTTATCAAACTCCAATGCCAATGTGTCTGAAGAGGTGAAAGCCTTATCACAAAATCAGACACAGCTGGTTATGATGGTTCAACATCTATTGGGAAGAGTTAACCAATTAGATGTTCCTATGTTGAAACCACAGAAAAGGAGGTCCAAGCCAAAGGATTCCTTTTCTTCACCAGTTTCTTCCTCTCAGGCTGTTGTTTCCAACAAACATGTTAGTTTACCATCTGTTGATGAGAACAGGCCCAAGACCAAAAAGGTTTGGGTCTCAAAATCTAACTAATTTGTTGTATTTTGCAGGGTTCTTCAACATACCTCAGAGGCATCTGGTATGTACACAGTGGAGGATCCATGCATATGACAGGAAACAGATCACTTCTTAATGACTACTCTCAAGGAAGGAAGGGGTTTGTGTCATTTGGCAATGATGCAAAGGGTTACATCATCGGCAAAGGTTTTGTTTCCAATGGGGAAATAAAGTTTGATGATGTTAACCATGTGGAAAATCTCAAGTACAACCTCTTGAGTGTCAGTCAAATGTGTGACAAAGGCCATGTTGCTCTTTTCACCAGTCAGAACTGTCGGATTCTGTCATCCAAAGTTCTAAGTTTGATTGATAAGGTGTTGGATGAACACACTCTCCTAAAGGCCAACAGGACAGGAAGAGTGTATGCCTTAGATCTTTCCAAGAAAATGGATCTCAAAGGCCATCCTTGCCTATTTTCCAAGGCTTCCCGTCAAGAATCTATTCTATGGCATAGAAGGCTGGGTCATGTTAATCTCAAAAACATAAATCAGCTGATAAACCATGGTTTAGTAAGGGGACTGCCTATGAAGGAGTTCAAGTGTGAAGATAACTGCACTGCTTGTTTAAAAGGAAAACAGCACAAAGCTTCATTTCCCTCCATAAAGAACCCAAGTCCACTGCCTGCTTACAGCTTCTTCACATGGATCTCTTTGGTCCTGTGAGAGTGATGAGTATGGCTAAGAAGAAATACTGTCTGGTAATTGTGGATGATTACTCCAGATTTGTATGGACTTTCTTCTTGCATTCAAAGGATGAGGCTGCGCAGTCCATTATGAACTTTGTGTTACACGTTGAGAAGCAGTATTCCCTACCAGTTAAGTGTGTGAGGAGTGACAATGGTACTGAATTCAGAAACCACACACTTGATGGGTTTTACTTATCAAAGGGAATCAAGAGGCAGTATAGCATCCCAAGAACTCCTGAGCAAAATGGAGTAGTGGAGAGAAAGAACAGGACCCTTATTGAAGCTGCAAGGTCCATGTTGGCTGATTCTGGACTGCCAATGACTTTTTGGGCTGAAGCTGTCAATACAGCTTGCTATGTACAGAATAGAGTTCTAGTAAATCAGAGGTTGATGAAGACTCCATATGAAATTCTTCATCATTTGGCCCCTCTAATTTCATTCTTCAGAGCTTTTGGGTGTCCTTGTTTTATTCTCAACACACGGGATCAACTCCAAAAATTTGATCCTAAGGTGGATGCAGGGTACTTTGTTGGTTATTCATCAACTTGCAAAGCATACAGAGTCTTCAACTGTAGAAAAAAGATGGTTGAAGAGACTCTACATGTTAAGTTTGATGAATCTCCAAAGGACAAGATTCCACAAAGCCCTGTGGAGATATTTGATTTGGACATACTGCAATATGTTCCTTATCAAACTCCTGCTGTTGCTCCTGTCAACAGTTCACCACCTGGTCGTTCTGCTGGTGCTAATGATGATGATGATAGCAGTACTCACCTCTTCAGGTTTAGTGATCAACTGCCTGATTCAGCTAGACCTGATGGTCCTGTAGCTCTAGTAGCACCATCCACAACAAATGCTGATGAGATTTCTTCAAATTCAACTTCCTTTGAATTACCATCCACTGATTGGTTTCAAGGAAATGATTCACCATCACCATCTGTTGCTGGTGAGCCTGCTACAAACACTTGCACAGATCTCATTGTGTATCAAGATCTGAAGAATCACCCTATGTCTTAAATCATTGGTGATATCACTGCTGGCGTATCAACAAGAAGTCAATTGTCAAATTTCTACTTCTATGCTCTCTTCATCAGTCAGCAAGAGCCAAAGAATTATCACATTGCTTTAAAGGACAATGGATGAGTTGATGCCATGCAGCTTGAGCTTCTTTAGTTCAAGAAACAGCAAGTGTGGGAACTGGTTCCTCTACCTCCAGGTAAGTGTGCAATAGGCACTAAATGGGTGTTTAGGAACAAAACTGATGAAAATGGGCTTATTTTTAAGAACAAGGCCAGACTGGTTGTTCAGGGGTTTGGACAAGAAGAAGGTATTGATTATGATGAAACCTTTGCCCCTGTAGCCAGACTGGAAGCAATTCGATTGTTTTTAGCTTATGCTGCTTATCAAAACCTTAAAGTTTTTCAAATGGATGTCAAAAGTGCATTTTTGTATGGGAAAATTAAAGAAGAGGTTTATGTATGTCAACCACTAGGTTTTGAGGACAATAAACATCCTAATTGGGTGTATAAGCTTGATAAGGCTCTTTATCGGTTGAAACAAGCTCCTAGAGCCTGGTATGAGACATTATCAAACTTTCTTCTGGAAAATAATTTCACTAGAGGCTCCATAGATAAGAATTTATTCATTAAGAAAGCTGGGTAGCATAATCTACTTGTTCAAATTTATGTAGATGATATTATTTTTGCATCCTCTGATCCACAGTTGTGTGATGCCTTTACAAAGTTGATGCAATAGAAGTTTGAAATGAGTGCCATGGGAGAATTACAGTTCTTTCTGGGTTTGCAAATCAAACAAAAGGTTGATGGAATTTTCATTCATCAGTCCAAATACACAAAAGATCTTTTGGAAAAGTTTGATTTACAAAACTCTAAGCCCTGTTCTACCCCCATGTGCAGCACCACACAACTGGATACAGATCAGAAAGGTAAAGTGGTTGATGAAACACTTTACAGATGTATGATTGGGTCCTTGATGTATTAACAGCTTCTAGACCAGATATTATGTTTGCTACATGTGTTTGTGCTAGATTTCAGGCTGCACCTAAGGAGTCTCATTTGATTGCAGTCAAGAGGATCTTTAGATATCTGCAAGGCACTCCATTTCTAGGTTTATGGTATTCTACTAGACATTCTGGTAAATTATATGCTTTTTTTGACAGTGACTATGCAGGGTGTAAGTTGACCAGGAAATAAACTTTTGGTGGATGTCAATTCCTAGGCAACTGCTTGATTTCTTGGCAGAGCAAGAAACAGACCGCAGTTGCTACATCAACTGCTGAAGCAGAGTACATTGCCGCTGCAAGCTGTACATCTCAGGTACTCTGGCTTCAAAACCAATTATTGGATTATGGCATAACAGAGACTAAGACCCCATTGTTAATGGGCAGCTCTTCAGCTCTTTGTATTGTCAAGAATCCTGTCGAGCACTCTAGGAGTAAACATATTGAAATCAGACACCATTTTATTAGAGATTGTTTTGAAAAAGGTCTATTTGATCCAAAATTGTTCCTAGTGCTGATGAGCTTGCAGACATTTTTACTAAGGCTTTGGATAGTTCAACTTTCCACAACCTGGTGTTAAGGCTTGGTATGCTGCAGCTAGAATAAGTGACAACTACTGATGATCTTAGCTCACAAGTACCGATGATCATTAGTTCATTATTGTCACATATAAGTACTGATGAGTTTTTTTTACCCTCAGTAGTTTTATAACTACTGAAGGCTACATACCTCACCAGTACTGAAGTACTTTATCTGTTAAAACAGCTGATGTAGCTACAACAGCTGATGTAGTCATAACAGTTGATGCAACTACAACTACTGATGTCAAAAATGCAGATTACCGATGTCCTATGAAACACCTGAAAAGCAGATGAAAAGTCTGATGAGTAAGTGTTGACGACAGTGTGAAACAGCTGAAGAGCTATGAATTGACGACAACAGCTGATGAGTAATTACTCTTCAGTTGTTTCTACAACTGCTGTTTCATTAAAACAACTGAAGCCAAAACTATGTCTTCAGTATTTACAACTACTGAAAACTAACACCAAGTCTTCAGCTATTTACAACAACTGCTAACAAAACCACTGTCTTCAGTAGTTTCACAACTACTGATGACTAATACCAAGTCTTCAGTTGTTTCATCACCTGAAGTCAAAACTGTCTTCAGTAGTTTTATAACTACTGATGACTAAATCAGAGACTTCAGCTGTTTCAACGTCTGACGGTTAAAACCAAGTCTTTAGTTGTCTTATAACAACTGCTGATCACACCAATACGGTCAGCCTTTTCAAACCTCTGAAAGTTAATACCACGTCATCAATAGTTTCAACAACTGATGACTCACACCAAAACCTTTAGTCGTTTTCTAACCCGACCCATTAAATACCTTATCCCACCTTCAGAGTTTTTATCTTCTCGTCTCAAACCTAACGTTCAAAAACTCTCTACCCTCTCTTCATCAATGGCGACCATGCAACTAAAACCACGACACAACTGTGTCGCACATCTCACCAAATCGCCATACTGTACCACGTTTCACAACGCCATTGATTTAATGGTTCAGTCACCCTACAAAACGGCTTTTCTGGTAAATCCCACCATATATGCCGAATCCTTTAACCAATTCTGGACAAACGTCACTCTGGTCTATGAGGAGAATGACACAGAGTCTCTTCAATCGTTTGTCCATGGCCAAAAAGTGGTCATTACTCCAGACACTCTTCGCCAAACCCTTAATCTGGATGATGCCACTTTCCCAACTGGTTATCCAAAGGGCACAACAGATCAATCATTTGCCCACCATGGATACCAGGGTAACCTGAGTGCATCTACCATACTGAAGAAACATTTCCCGGATGCCGAACGTCTCATATTTCCTATGGTAAATTTATGCCATGCCTCCAAGACTTCATCATGGGATCAAATGTCCACAAGGTGGCAACAGGTAATGTACTCCATCCTTGAGCAACAACCTTTAAATTTTTCTGAAATACTATTTTTAGAGCTCAAGGATATTGCCCAAAAACAAACTGCTAACCGTTGGATATTATATCCTCGGTTCATAATGGCCATAATTGAAAACCAGCTTCAAGCTGAGGGACTTGTTGGCCTGGGAGTCCCTGCTATGGCTGTACTGCCGGAAGTATACTCCCAGCACAACTCTGACAAATCACTGAAAATGGCTGCCAAGCTGCGAAAACCCACGCAGCTGAACCCACAGCCACCACCTCAAAATCCAGATTCCCCACCAAACCAAAAACAAAACGCCCCGAAACAGCTATTCAGGGAGATGAGTCCCCTGAAAATGCTCCTGTACCACCAAGGCAGGATATACTTGCTGGCTTAAACCCCCAGCAGTATCAGAGACTCTCCCAGCCACAGCCACCAGGATTCCTCTCAAAAGGAGCCTACAGCAACCACAGAAGGGGTACCCACAAATCTGGGATCTTCCTCATTTGAGGAGATTGCCATTGAAGAGCACCATTCTCCCCAGGTGCACACTGCTTTTACCCCATCTCCCCATGCAACCGCCCCCAAAGTCCAACCATTATCATTGCAAACGTGCTGACTCAGCTGCATGCCTCTCCTCCTCCCCAACAACCACCAACAAAGGGGAGAACCACAGCTATTGAGGACGAGGATCACCATGCTTCTGACAACCCACAGCACCGGGGTTTACACGTTCTATCTCCAATATGGAGATTAGAACATCTAGTGAGGCTGCCACCTCTTCTGAATCAGCACATGATCAGAATGAGGCTGGTAACATAGCTAAGACCTCACTAGAGGCAACAGCTGATGAAGGACATAGTCCTGAGGCTGGAAGTCCTCAGTTCCGAGAAAAAGGGGCACATGCTAAAACTGGTCTACACCCAGTGCATGTACATCCTGCTACAAGCAGGAGGTCAGGTGATTCAGCATCTCCTGATGATGACCTGGGCTTCTTTTATGATGTTCTGGCCCAGAACACAATTCTTGAGGAAGAAGTCAGTAGACTACAAAGACTACTTGACCAATTCTCTCAACAAGCAAGTCCATCTGCCACCACCATAAACCCACAGATGGCACCTTCACCTGAAGGTCTCCCATACACTCAGCCACTCAAAACTTCCGAGCCACCAGCCTCTATTTCTGGCACTGCTTCTCAGGGACAGAACCCCTCTGAGCAAACAGCTGCTATCTTTTAGCAATCCCTAACTCTCATCACCCCAATGATCACAGACATTGTGATCAAAACCATGGATGAGAGGCTTCCCTCAATCATACAACCCCTGGTGGAGGAGATTGTGAGCACCAGGCTTTCTGCTACTCAAACCCTTGCAACCAATGCAACCAAAAAGGGGGAGAGTCAGTCAGTGAAAGCAAAGAGGAAGAGCAAACTGAAAGAAAAGGAAACTGAGATGGAAGAGGAGTCTGTGAAGGGAACCAAAAATGATCAAGTGGGTGAAAGTCACAAAGACTTTCATGTCACATATAAGAAGAGGAAGGGTGAAGGAAAAGAGAAAGAACTCTAACTCGATGAGATGATCAAAATGGCAGATGCTACACATAGTAAATCAATGGATGCCATTATTGATCACCTGTATAGACAAGGGTTCGATACTGCACAGCTTGACTCAGAGATCAGGAGACTTGAAGTTGAAGAAATTAACTCAAGATGGGCAACTTATGATGCATTAGAAAGAGAGAGACTAGAGATCATGATCAGATTCATTGCAAAATATCTTGGGAGATCATTGATCGAGATTAAATCATGGACCAGAGACAGTATCTTGGCCATAACCTCAAAGATCTGTTCGTCTGAAGCATACACTAAGGGTTTAGTAGTTGAAGCTTTGAATGAAGCAGGAGCAGGGAGCAGGACTGAGCTAGCCAAACACTCAAAAGCCACACTCACCTCTAAAATGCTAACTCAGCCTGTCAACATTCCCTCTCCAAAACAACCACAACCAAAACCCACAAAACCAACTCCCTTACCCTCTAACCAACAGCCGATGATGCACCAAGAAGAAGAAGAGAAGGGTGTTGAGGCTAGAAGAAGAAGAAGAAGAGGATGATGTGGAAGAAGATAGGCTGCCTCTGTCTGCAGTCCTAACATTGCCTAAAGCCAAACCCATGCCCATCACTCCCACCTCACAGATGGAAACTGTGAGAGTATAGATTGAAGAAGAGCAGCAGCAAAGGCTTCATGACGATGAGATGTTGAAAAGCATCGACAAAACTTATGCTGCTTCTTCATCAATAATTAGTATGAAGAAAGAAGCTCTGAGGTTGTACACCCTTGCCAACACATTTCAATATCAGAAGGAAAAGGTGCGAGTATGGCCTGATCCTAGGGTGGCTCACAGGATTGTAAAGAAAGACATTCCTTCGAGATACAAGGGCCAAGTAAAAAGGATCGTAGATGAAGAGATCACAGTGGTCCTTGTAGTATCACCCTGGGAGATTGTAGAAGATTTCAAGAAGGCCTATGAGACTAAACAGCCACCCTAAAAGATGTTAGAGAACAGAGTTATTAAAAAGGGGTTAGTCTACAAGAGGCTTGAGAACTTCAAACAAAATGAGCTCAGTCTGTTACTTGAAGGGACTCATCCTGATGAGTTTGCATACAGACAGATTACAACAGTTGAGCTGAAAAATGGCAAACAGGCCAAGTACATCTCAGAGCTTTATGGGCGTGAAGGATTGTTTGATGGTGAAGCTGAGAACCTGACCATGGAAGAAAAAATTATGTTTCTCAGAGCATACACCAGAGAATCCTACAGGCTTATACATGGGAAGTGAGTCTCATGGATGGGGGAACAGCTCAGTGTCCAATTCCCCAATACAGAGCTCCCATCCATACATTGCCAACCAAATCATCAGAGACTCATTCCCAGGCCGGTGCTTATATGGGTCATCTTCTCAACTGATCAAGAAGGAAATAGACCAACCATTCTGCCAACAATAAGTGGGACCTCAATAAAGTTAAAGGTTTTGGCTGCATTGGTTCAGGGGGAGTTTGTTGGACCAAAAGAACCAATGAGCCGGATCAGAAAAACCTTTAAGTCCCACAGACGTCACAACAACTACTGAAGACCACAACAGCTGAAGACAACAGCTGATTACAAAGTCTGAACACAAGTGCTGAAGACAAAGTCTGAAGACAAGTGCTGAAGACAAAGTCTAAAGACAAGTGCTGAAGACAAAGTCTGAAGACAAATGCTGAAGACAAAGTCTGAAGACACAAGTGCTGAAGACCAAAGTATCAGACGTTGTCAGAACAGCTGAAGAGGTCTTCTTCAGTAGTTGTGACGGTTTACCTTCCAGTAGTTTTATGTTTTATCTGTTCAGTAGTTTGACACAACAGCTGAAGAATACTTCTTCAGTTGTTGTGCTCATCAGTAGTTTTATGTTTTTCAGTAGTTTTGTAAAACGGCTGAAGAGCTTGTTTTTCAGTCGTTGTAGTTTCAGTAGTTTCTTATTAGTAGTTTCATATTTTGTACTTAACACTCTGATATGTTCTCGGTAGTTGTGAACATTTTAATAGTTTGTTAAGAGTTAGTTATTTTTGTAATAGATCTGCCAGTTGTCACTTTCCCGTGATAACATCAGCGATTGCACTCTATATAAGGAGTGTCAACCTATTGTAATAGGTAGAATGATTTGATCAGAAATATTCGATATTATAGAAACATTCCTTGTTACAGAAATATATCTCTTGTTATAACCGTATTTGTTCTTAATGCATACGAGTATCAAATTCTTGCTACAATTTGTCTAATTCTTGTTCTTATTCCGTTGCGTTACGCTCTATTACATCAAACTTGTGATCACTGATCCTGACACATGATTTTCAAAAAGTTGGTGTTTCGTACTTACCTGTGAAGAATCAGTTGAATCATCCATCAACGCATAGTTAGACTCTTCGGATGATGGAGTTTCTGAATATGTCGTTTTGAGTTCTTCTTCAATCAGGTGATTTACCACATTCACAGCTTCTTCATTATCCGACGTTACTTGTTCAACTATGATTTCACCTTCACTCACTGAGCCATCATCCAATCCCTCAACACAGGCGATGTTTGATTCACCCGGAGACACAAAACTGAAGGTCCAATCCTACCCTTCGTCGCCTTGAGCAGTCAAGGCGTTTGTCTACTTGCTTGAAGAGGTAGTTCCACTCCTGTCTTTGTCTTGATGGTTGAAGGTTGAGAATGGATTTCCATTACCTATTTTCTTGGGCTTTACACATTCACATTTGAAATGTCCCTTTTCACCATAATTAAATCAGGTAACTTTGGTTTTATCGAAACCAAAGGTTGTGTCTTTTGTTGCTACTAAATTTGGTCTCGTCTTCTTAACGAACTTTTTGGCTCGTCTAACTGCACTAGCAAGAGCCCGCATGATATCCATCCTTTCCAGCTTGTTCTTATCAACCTGCTCATAGTCTTCATCTGCAAAATGACAATTTCCGATCTTCCTAGTAACTAGACCATCATACGATTGTACCACTGCTACTAGAAGATCCATATGCTCCTTTGCAACGTCCACTATTATATTACCGAGATTCTCGCTCTTCAACTTAGTAGCATTGGATTCAAGCACTATATATTAGGTGCAAGATGACCCTGATGATTCTAATTCTGAAGCAGTGGTTTGGGAAGGAGCTGCTGAAGTAGACACAAAGGCAGTTTGAAGTGGTGCTCCTGAATTGGTTGGAGTGGGAGATGAGTAGGATCCTTTCTATGACCTGTACTTCATTATCAGTTCCTCCTCTCTTAACTTCAGTATGAAATCATTTATGTCTAACTTTGCAAGAATAATGTTCTGTCTCAGATTAGACACAAACGAGTCCCATTTCTTCAGCAAACCATTTGCAAAGCTTGACACTTTATCTTCCACAGACGTTGTTACCCCATGAGTGTGCAGCTCAGTCATCAGATGGTAAAATCTGTTGATAATATCATCCAAGCTTTCTTTCCCTATTGAAGAGAAGTTATCAAACTCCTTCTTGAGAGCCTTTGGCTTCAAAGCCTTTAACATTGTATTCACATCATATCTTTTCTCCAAAGCTTCCCATAACTTTTTCGCCTGTTTGTTCTCAAAGAACTGATGAAATATATCTTTCGGTATCGACTGACTCAACAGAGCATACACCTTCTTTTCAAAATTGTACTTAGCTTTTTAACTGTCAGTCATACCTCCTAAAGTTAGCTTAACACCATCAGCACCGACTGGCATACTATAACCTGTCTTAATAGATTCCCAAAGATTGGGATCAACTACATTTAGATAAATCTCGAACCGTTGTTTCCATTGTGGATAATCATCTAACGTTATAAGTTTTGGTGGTTTATTGTGATTTCTAATTTCATTTTCCAGAAGTAGAAGGTTCTGGATGAGAGAGTCCCTTTCGAAAGTAAAAGCAGAGACCTGATCTTCCATCTTTTTAAACTTTGAACTTTAAAACAAGACTGGCTCACTTGTGCGAACGTACAAATGCGGATGAGTTACTCGTACGATTGAATAAATGTGGATGAGTCAATCGTGCGATTGGAAAAATGTGGAAGAGTTAATCATGCGATTGGAAAAATGCGGATGAGTCAATGCTGATGACTCAGTCGTGCGATTAGACAATGCGGATGGCCAATGCGGATGGCTCAGTCGTGCGAATGAAGGGTGCAAATGAATTCAATCTTGCGATTGGATTCAGTCGTACGTATGGAGTGTACGATTGGAGACAAGCGAATGGGGTTGTTTAGTCGTACAAATGATTGAGCGACAGAGTTCAATAGTGCGAATGGAGTGTGCGATTGAGTTCGGTCATGTGATTGAACAAATCGTGCGACTAAAGGCTGTAGTTTTTTGCAAAATCTAAGGTTTTTGACACTTTGACACAAAAAACACGAATTTTTTTCAAAAACCCTAATATGTCGTATGCTGATAAAAGTAAACTTTTAGGCCTGGAGACGTCGAAAACACTGTTTTACTCAAAATGTTACTCCTTTGAATGAAAAACGTGATTTTTACACCGAACTAATCGAATCACACGCAAAATCACAAGCCAAAGCTCTGATACCACTTGTTAGGGACCGTGTTCGTACAGAGTACTAAATGATTATGCATGAAACTAGATCAAATAATGCAGAATCCTATTTCATTGGCGATCCAATTAGTGAGAACGCAATCCCGATCAATCTAACGATTAATGAAACGTTAAGAACGAGTAGAAAAAGATCAGATGCGAACTATTAACTTGGAATAGGCTTTCTGGACACTCTGGACGGCTAGGTTATGAGTATATGTCAAAAGTCTTATTTTTCCATGAACTAAGGGGTATTTATAGGTTTGCAGTCATCATTCGTGCGACTAAACCATTAGCATGGTTCAGTCGTGTGACTGACCCATGCGACTGATTCATACGCACGACTGAAAGTTCAGTCGTGCGACTGAGTCAATCTCATGTCTCACTCGTACAACTGATCCAGTCGTCTGGTTCAGTCGTGCGACTGGTTCATTAGCATGATGTATTCACGCATATGGTCCATAAGTATGGTCCATTAGCATGAATTATCATATAACAACTTCAAACCTATATAATAAGTTTATTTATGAATCAGGTATAAGTAAACATCTGTAGAGAATATGCATAGACGCTGAAGCAACCAAAGTCTTTCTGCATGCATGCTACACAAGTACTGAAGAAGACTGCTTCGGATGTTTCACACATGCAACATAATATTCTAAGTGTGAAATCTTCTGAAGCCAAGACAAATGTCTTCCGAAGCCAAAGATGAAGTCTTTCGAAGCTTCAGAGACAATGTCTTCCGAAGCCTCAACTCTGGAAGACAGATTTCTACCGAAGAATTTTAGTAACATGCTTTATCTGATGTACTATTCCATAAAGCTGGACACCTTTCTTCTGCATCTTTGTAAAGTCACCAACTTGCATGAGTTGGTGAAAAGGTCCATGCTTTTGGTAACTGTACATTGAGGTCTTGAGTCTGTAACTTTCTACTTCATGTAATTTATCCTTTTTGTAATAGATAAGGATGTGAGCTATGGCATGTCATAGTCACAAAGTCAAAAAGGCAATACCTTTTTGACTCTACAATTGATTTTGTTGTGGGTCTAGTCATTGTATCCAGCTGGCTTTCAAAGTATGGCCGCTGTAGATGTTAGTATAAGTATCTCGTTCTTGTATCTTTGTAATATGCTTTGTAACACTTGTAATAGAACATAGAGAAAGCAATATACGACGAAAACCATAAACTTGCACTCTGTGTTCTGTCTCTTACATTACTTGTGTTCTTAGTGTCTTGCTTGTGGTAATCCAGTTTACTGTTTGATTAAGTTTTAGTTAATCTCCTCTTTGTGTTGTTGTGTTGTAAGTGACCCCCTTCACGGGTTCTGCCTTTGGTATAGAGCGCTTCAGGCTCTTGATATAAGATCTCACCATCTTAAGATCCCTCACAACACAAATACTGAACTTTTCAATGGCAGCCATTTCCAAGACTGATATGGAAACTGGAACCATGAACAAGTCGCCACTGATCACTCTTGATGACTTTGATACCTGGTGCAAGAAATTGAAGTTTCATCAGGTCTCTAGACTCAAGAATGTGGGTGTCTGTTGAGAATGGACCTTACATACCTAGCACCCCCTCTGCTACTGGTGCTGGTATGATCCCTAAGTTGTGCAAACTACTCTGATGAAGACAGGAAGAGAGTAGAGATTGATAGAAAAGCCATGACAACCCTTCAGACTACTCTTCCAAATTCTGTATATAGAGGTTTCAGAAGTGCAAAACAGCCAAGCACCTGTGGGATTGCACTGAAACTGATGTATGACGGTCCTCTGAAGCCAAGGAGACCAAGAAGGATCTCCTGAAGCAGCAGTTTGAAAACTTCACCTTCAAAACAAAGGGAACATGTGCAAGATGGATTTGCAAAACATCTCCTCTAGAGAAGTGTAATGCTTTCTGTCTAAAGGCAATAGTGATGAGTCTTTCCTATGGCATAAAGAATGTGCCATGTAAATTAAAACATGAATGAAGTTATTAAGACTGATTTGGTAACTGGAATGCCAAAGAAAGAGTTTACAAGTGATGACCATTGTGTTACATGCCTGAAAGGAAGCAACATAAGGTATCTCACAAGCCTAATGAAAGGAACTTGATGTCCTAAAAAGTAGTTTAATTATATTAACTAAATAACCTAAAATTAGACTCTAAGTAATACTCTAGACTCACTAAAACACACTAAACAACTAACCGGCAAGTGTACCGATCGACTCTAGTATAGCTAAAATAAGTCCGGATATCGAACCCACGAGACTCTAGATAGAACCACGTTAATTCACTTGATTTAGACTTAACTGACACGAACTAACTATTTTGTTTATATAAAAAAGGGGGGTTTTAACAATTTCTTATAAAGTAAATGAAGTAAAATAACAACTAAATGAGCTAAGACAATAAAGACACAAATAGAAATGGATTGAAATTCAGAAATGGGACGATACTGCTTAGACAGGAATCCTCGTTGTTCAAATAATGGTTTCTAATGGAAAGTTGTTTATTATGGGAACCGGGATCTTAAAGTTCTCACCTTTCGGAATATCTAAGCCTCCTAATCACTCTCAAGAGTAACACGACACCCTAAGGTTTATTTACCTACCGGTTGTTAAACTTACTCTCATGAGATGTCTAACGGGTCAATGAAAGTACTTATGTGATCTACTCCTTCACAGGGCCTAAACCAAAGTTAGTCAAATCTCTTAAATGAACTTACTAGACAATAGTCAAAAGGGTCACTTCCTCACAAAAGCTCCTACCTTACGGTTTAATGACTTAGACCTAGCAAGAACCCAAACCTCACAGTAATGAGTTAAGCAGAACACTTGAACCTAATTGATTACCGAACATCACTTTTAAAGCCTATTGCGCATTTTAACTTCAAAGACCAAAGATTTATTCTATGACATAGACAATCACCAAATCTATGACCTAACATAACCTACATGTGATATAGACAGTCACCAAGCGTTATGTAAAGTAATAAACAGTGTCCAATCAGTAACAGCATTCAAATGCATTCAAACATGAGACTAAACAATCCTACAATTCAAAGACAACCATAAATCAGATGAAATTCCATTAAAAATCCAAACTTAATCAACCATTCATCCGTCTAAGCAGTAACAAACGTTTAGCTACTCATAATTTCAATTAAAACTACAAGTAAAGTCAAAGCAATGGTAGGAACATGGAAACGAAAAACAAAGAGAAAGCGGGACACCGGATGACACGAAGATGATCCGAATGCGTTCCTTGCCTTCACTCCTTGATCCGAATGCTTCCCGTGCTTCAAAATCTTGAAAACCTTGCTCCAAAATTGCCTCAAAATCAACCGTTCTAGGGTTTGCAATGAAGATGATGATGTTTTAATCTGCTGAAAATAGGCTATAAAACTCAAATTCGCGTCCAGATCTGACTCCTCTCGCGCCCCAGCGACCGAAAACATGAAACTGGCTCGCTGGGGTGTGAGCCACTGCGTTCTCTCGCGCCCCGCGACCGGAAACAGTCATATGGCTCGCTGGGGTGTGAGCCACTGCGTGACCAGCAGTTTGACTTTTTCAGCTCCCATCTTTCAGCGCGTTTCGAGCTCGTTTCTTCTATGTTCGGCTTCCTTTAGCTAAAAAAAACATGCAAAACAAAATTAAAGAAAAGTTTATCTATTTCAATAAAATTGACTCAAAACTAATAAAAATTATACAAAATATACATGAATAAGAAATGTATTTTGCAATACATCAAATATCCCCACACTTAATCTTTTTTCGTCCTCGAAAAATGACTATTGCAATGGAATCAAAACTGGAAAAAAACAACAAAGTAATCTCTAAATACTACATATACATAAACACAACGTGACCACGATTACCGGTATTGTTATCCACTTAAACCCAACCACGACTTATCAAAACCCCTTTCGTGTCAAGCTTTACGTACAAGTTCGTTTGTTCTTAAAATCTATGGGTCTCAAACTCGGGAAGCACACGACTAAACCTAGTCCCGCTTCAAGCGTAAAGTATAGGGACTGCCCTACCATTTCTAGTTCAAACCCCTTCCAGGTTTAAATACCAACCAGGAACGAATAATGGATTCTCATGAGCAAACTTTTTTTTTTCTACAATTTTCCAGAGGTTGTTATCTCCAAGTCGCATCCCAGAGGGAAACAACATAGACCGGAAATGCTTTTTATTTATTTTTGGCGACTCCACCTAGAGGGCTGTTAAACACTGAGTCACTATCACGATGGATAACACCCATAGCTTTGTCCTTTTTCACTATATTAGCAGTTTTCAGCTTCACCGCATTCCCCCCAAGGCGACAACCCACAAGATTTCCAAGCGTTTCATTATGTTTGATTAATTAGACACTTAAGGGACTTTTTCAAAGTCGGTTGGTCTACCAATACATCCTAATCATGCATGTTCTTTTTCAAAACAATTTCATTTGTTAGAGAAAACAGTATCCAGTGATATATCATCTTCCATTTTGTTGCAAAAAGTTTCATTTTCAAGGACATTTTTTTGATTTTTTTTTGTTAACTTGTAAGATTAAAATTTAAAAGCAAGGCAACTAAGTGAACTATGTCCCATCCCCACACTGAATCTTGCATTGTCCCAATGCAAAGATGGAAACATAACTACCTAAGCAACTTCTAACAAAAATTGAAAAATAAATGAACGAATTTTACAAAGAATATAAGTGAAACGACTTAGCTGGGTATGTGAGACTGTCAGTATGCCAGTCAATGCCACATATGCCTGTCTACCCAACATGCTCAGCCAACCTGTTATCACAAACAACTACTAGCAAACAAAATGATAAACTAAACAAAAGACAATAAATGTACAATTCAGAGTTCATAAGAAACACAATAGCCAACCCATAGCCCCACCAACCAAAGTGTATAATACAGACCATTAGGTGAATGAAAACAACATAAAAGATAACAAGACAAATGCCACAGATGCGCTCTCTCCTCATCACTCCTCGCGTCCTCCGACTCCTCTTCTTCTTCTTTCCCATAGATTTGAAATTCCGGCTCCATGTCTGTGTGTCTACCCGGATATGAACCTGAAGCACCTGAAATGAACTACTCTGCCCACTTGGAGGGTAATACCCCGACTGAAAGAACTCAGGAACCTGCATGCTCATCCGTCCCATCATGTACCTGATTGCGCCGTCCTGCGTGTCTAGCCTATGGTCCATGCGAGCGAACCCCGCATCCATCCTGGCAAATCCTGCGTCCATCTGAGCGAACCCCAAATCCATCCTCTCGTAAAGGGCTGCTAAAGTGACCGGGTCAGGTGGAGGTTGTCTCCTAGGGTATTGGGGGGCGGGCATCTGCTGACGGGTTCTCGGGGAACCTGATATCTAGTGGGTATGGCACTCTGCATTGCGGCCTCTGCATCAGTGCCCGCAGGAGGCTGGACCTGTGGACCCTCGGTGGTACTCATCCAAGTCGGAGGGTCCTGATATGTCAAGATACCTGCAGCCTGCAGGTCTGACACCTCATGTAACATGGTGCAGGTCCCTCTCTCATGTGCTCTGCAGGGTACCTGTCAAAACACCCCAAGCTCTCGGCTAACCAAGTCACATAGGGTCCATAATAAATCCTGGCCCCTTTCCGCCTCTCCAAGGCCTCTTCATAGACAATGCAAATAATGTCGCCAGGTTGGCGTTTCTCCCCTCTACCATACACATCAAACAAAATAGGCTAATCTGGTTTACTTTGTTGTCTCCCTGACCTCTTCCGACAAAAGTGGCTGCCAGAATTTTATGGATGAAGCGCAAGATCGGGTCAGTAATATCACTAGCCACCATGTTGTTTGAAAATGGCACTCGAGAAATGGTGCCCCAAAACCTAGCTAGCTCACTCGTCTGAACACCATACGGATGACGCTTCTTGAAAACCCCTGTAGGCTAGTTCTGAATTCTTCAGATTCAACCTCTTCTGCAGTGTAAAACTGTAACGCGTGTGCGAACCGGGGATAGTCATCTCGTAGGAGGATGTCTACCAAAAGCGAAGAGAAAACGCATCTTGTTCTTGGAAGTTGCCCGCTTATAGTCATACGTGGAGTGGAATTCTAGGGTAAGCTCTCTGTACTGTCTTGCTGGACAATCCAAAACCCATCTAAACCTCGGCCCCAATAACTATTCAACTCGCGCCCTTGAGCCGAGGCGATCTATGAGGTCCCAATCTATCCTCCGAAACGGGAGAAGCCCAACATCAACTAAACTGTCTAATCTCTCGTGCTCACACGAGTCACCTCAAAATGTAATAAAGGGCTATCCCGTATTCTGTCACTCTGACCATGCGGAATTCCCGGGCTCACGTATTCGACTACGCGAACATATTCTGTTGGCCTCGCTGGTACTGGCTCGTTCGAGATTCCACGGGGCATAGGTGTTGGCCCCCTTTTCTTACCTCTTTTAGAAGATGGTCCAGCACCTGACATATGCGACAAAAACAAGCTATTTTTTATTTTATATTTTTTATATAATTTACAAAAAACACACGCAAAACATAAATAAATAATCGAACAAAAAACAAAACATGAGTTACAATTTACGAGAGCTAAGTATATAACAACCACATCGAATGGAGATTGAGTACGGGTGTAGTGTTTTGAACTTGTACATGCCCAAGTAAAAGCAACAACAAAATCTAAACCTAAATCAAAATGAAACTAAAGACTAAACTGGACTCAATGTACACTACATCATCCCGGCACTTTAATTTTCCTCAATTAAGCTTCAAGTGCCAAATCTAACTACATGAGTGTGCAACCATACAAAGTTAGAACTTTAGCATTTAAAAAGTTCATGAGTGTCGAATTTGATTCATAAAAATGTTATTTGCATACAAATTTGACCAACCCATATCCCCACACTCAATGTGACCACACCCACAAAGTATGTTTATACAAGAAATCAAGCCTATGAATCTAAACATGAAATGCTCAACCTTGCATAAATCACCTACTCAAACACCAATGGCACATCTACTAAAGAAAACCCTAATCCTAAATGTGGCAAAATGAAAAGAAAGCATAAACTAAAACAAACAACTGCCAAATGCTAACTAAAAGGAAATAAAAAAAAATTGCAAGAAAAAAGACATACCTTGGATGAGGATTAGACAAGATGAACTAGAGATTTTGTAAGAACTAGCACCCCGGTTAGATCCCTTAATGTGGTGAAAATGATGAAAATTTTTGATGAATCTTGTTATTGTTGTGTTAGAGATGATGAAAAATGGTGTGGATTTAATTTGTTTTAGTGAAAATAAGATGCTGGAGATGGTGGTAGGTGAAAGAAGATGATGAAAAGAAGATGTTAGAGAGATGATGTGGGAGTAAAGTGGAAATACTGTGAAAAATTTGAAACAAAAGAGGAAACTGTATGCCAGAGACTGCCCCTCGCGGGGCGCGAAAGGGAAGGCCCCAGCGGCCGCTGGGGCGCGAGCGACGGAAGGAAGTCGCGGGCGCGTGTGTACTGTATACTGTCGGTCGCGGGTGGCGAGGAAAGAAAATAGCTCGCGGGGAGCGACTTGAACCATTCCGGCGCTCGCTGGGCGCGAGAGCGCTGGGTGAGTGGCGGGGCGCGACCGGTTCTGGTTATTTCTCTCGCTAGGGCGCGAGAGACAGTTTTTGGCAGAATGTTTCTTTGTTTTCTCAGTTTCATGCCTTAGAAAAATTTTTTGTAACATTACCAAACCTTCAATGAAATAACCCCAAATTTTTTCTATCTCTGAAACTTACCTGAAGCCTTATTTTTGCAAAAACTTCCTACATCCTCAGCTATTAATCCCTGCAAAAGACTCGAGAGCAAACAACAAATGCCAAGAAACTAACAAAAATGACTATTAGTTACGAAAAAAAAATTAGAAGACAAAAAATATACAAACTCTACAAAATGGGTTTCTCTCAACACGAAACCTAAGTGGGTATGCTCTCGAGAGGAGTTTCCTCCATCTCGGTCGTTTCAAGTGACCCTCCTAGGTAATGTTTGAGCCTATGGCCATTCACTTTCCACACACTCCCGTCAGATTCGTTCATCAGCTCCACTGTGCCATACGGGAACACCTCCTTCACCACATAAGGACCCGTCCATCTAGACTTCAACTTACGGGGAATAACTTGAGACGTGAATTATATAAAAGCACTTTATCCCCGGTTTTAAAAACTACTTCAGACCCTTCATCTTTCGATCATGTAAAGCTTTCGACTTTTCCTTAATACTCCAAGAACGCTCGTAAGCCGCATCTCTCAAAGCTTCCAATTCATGAATTGGAAGAATCTTCTCCTAGCGCTTGGGTTATGTCCAAATTCACCATCTTAAGAGCCCAAAGTGCCCGATGCTCTAACTCAACTGGGAGATGGCAAGCTTTGCCATACACAACCATAAATGGAGTGGTCCCCAAAGGTGTTTTGTAGGCAGTCCGAAATGCCCATAACACATCATCGAGTTTATCTGACCAATCCTTCCGGCTCTTACCTACAACCTTCTCTAAAATCCTCTTCACTCCCCTATTGGCGTTTTCAACTTGACCGCTCGTTGTGGATGGTATGCGGTGGATATGCGGTGAGTAACGCCATATCGCTCTAAAGCTCTCTCCATCACAGAATTGCAAAAATGGGTCCCTCGGTTGCTAATAAGGGCTCTAGGTGTACCGAAACGTGTGAACAACTTCTTGAGGAATTTCACTACTGCTCAGGCATCATTAGTGGGCAAGGCTTGAGCTTCCACCCACTTGGAAACATAGTCAATAGCCACGAGTATGTACCTATTCCCTCGAGATGAGGGGAATGGTCCCATGAAATCGATGCCCCATATATCAAAAACTTCAAGGACTTGAATTGGTTGTTGGGGCATCTCGTCCTTAGATGAAATGTTACCGGTACGTTGGCAAGCATCACACTTCTTAACAAACTCAATCGCATCCGCAACTACCGAAGGCCAATAAAAACCACAATCAAAGACCTTTTGGGCGGTGGTATTTGCACCGTGATGACCACCCGTCAACCCCTCATGGACATGCCTAAGAATATCTAAACCTTCCTCCCTAGACACACATCTCCTAAGAACACGATCTCCACTTATCCTAAAGAGAAAAGGATCATCCCAAATGTACTTCCTAGCATCCCTAAATAACTTCCTCTTTTGTTGGGCACTCATACTCTCCATCACATAACCGTTAGCTAAATAGTTAGCTAAATCACTAAACCAAGGCAAACCCTCTTTCTCTGCCGCTACAAAATCTATGGTCTCATGAGGGAACCTATCTCCTATCGCCTCCTCACTAATCTCCTCTCTACTCGGGTCCTCTAAACGTGAAAGATGATCGGCCGCTAAATTCTCGGCTCCCTTCTTGTCCCTAATCTCATATCGAACTCGGAAGCAAAAGTATCCACCGAATGAGTCGTGGTTGGCGTCTTTCTTTTGGAAAAGAAAACGCAAAGCGGAATGGTCGGTGAAAACTAAGGTCTGGGAAAGAACAAGATAGGAGCGGAATTTATCAAACGCGAATACTACGGCTAAGAGTTCCTTTTCCGTGGTGGTATAGTTCTCTTGAGCATTGTTTAGCGTTTTGCTCGTAGTAAATCGGGTGGAAGTGCTTGTCCTTTCTTTGTCCTAATACCACCCCCACGGCATAGTCACTTGCATCGCACATGAGCTCAAAGGGCAAGCTCCAGTCGGGCGAGATAAGAATAGGCGCACTAACAAGCTTATCCTTCAAAAAGTTGAAGGATTTGAGAAAACTCTTGTCAAAGGTGATGGACGTCTTTCTCCAAAAGAGGGAAGTCTTATGTCCGTGATTATCTTATGTCCTAGCACAATCCATTTCGTCACCATAAAATGACACTTCTCCCAATTCAACATCAACTTAGTCTCTATACATCTCACCATCATTCTCTCTAAATTTCCTAAACAATGGTCAAAGGAATCGCCATAAACCGAGAAGTCATCCATGAAGACTTCCATCGAGTGTTCCACCATGTCTTGGAAAATCGCCACCACACCGCTGAAAGGTAGCCGGTGCATTACATAGTCCAAAAGGCATGCGTCGATACGCAAATGTGCCTTAAGGACATGTAAATGTGGTTTTTCTCTTGGTCTTCCGGTGCGATCGGGATTTGGAAATACCCGGAAAAACCGTCGAGAAAGCAATAAAACTGACGACCCGCAAGGCGCTCAAGCATCTGATCAATGAAAGGTAGGGGAAAATGGTCCTTTCGGGTGGCGTTGTTAAGCTTGCGGTAGTCAATACACACACGCCAACCAGTGATCGTTCGGGAAGGAATGAGTTCATTTTAGCATTCGTTACAACCGTCATTCCTCCTTTTTGGGGACAACTTGGGTCGGGCTCACCCAAGGGGAATCAGAGATGGGGTAGATCAAACCTGCATCCATGAGTTTAAGAACCTCTTTCTTTACAACTTCTTGCATGTTCGGGTTCAGACGCCTTTGAGGTTGCACCACAGGTTTGTAATCATCCACATGAGTATCCGGTGGGTGCAATAGGCGGGGCTTATGCCCTGAATATCAGAGAGTCTCCAAGCAATGGCTTGTTTGTGTGTTTTCAACACATCAATGAGCCGAGACTTCTCTTCCTCCGTCAATTTAGATGAAATGATGACGGGCAAACTAGCATTCTCTCCTAGGTAAGCATACTCTAAGTAGGAGGGTAGGACCTTAAGCTTAGGGGGGTGGTGTCTCAACTGGTGGTGTCCTACTCTCCTCTCTAGCATCTCCACTATCTAATGCTTTCGGGATTACAGGAGCATCTTCCTCAACTACTACCGGCTCCTCCTCTCTATCCTCTCTCACTAAATCTGCTCCACAAATGTACTCTAGGCATTGATCCACATGTGAAATGAATGAATTTATGAAGTAGACGGAATCTGACGGACCGCTAAAGTCGTCCTGAACCTCTGGATGGTTCATGGACCTAGTGATCTCAAAGGTGACATTCTCGTTTCCTACTCGAAGAGTGATTTTACCGTCAAAGACATCAATGAGTGCTTTGGCGGTACGCAAAAATGGACGCCCCTGAATAAGAGGTACTCGGGGTCGGCTTCCATGTCTACAATCACAAAGTCGGCGGGGAAAACGAACTTATCAACTTTGACTAACAGATTCTCCACAATGCCCCGCGGGTATTTAACTGATCGATCCGCAAGGGATAAAGTCATACGCGTTTGAGTTAGCTCCCCCAGGTTTAGTTTCTCGTAAAGTGAATATGGCATCAAATTAATACTAGCACCGAGTCTGCCAACGCGTGGCTCTGCATGTTACTACCGAAAACACACGGGATCGTGAAGATTCCCGGATCAGTCAATTTCTCTGGCAGCCTATTCAGAACAACTGCAGAGCACCCCGCTGTCAAAGAAATGTTCAAGAGCTCTCCCATTTTGTCCTTGCTTTTCAGCAGGTCTTTTAAAAACTTAGCATATTTGGGCATATGCTGGAGAGCCTCAATGAAAGGAAGATTAATCTTGAGCTGCTTGAACAGATCAAGAAAATGTCCATATTCCTTTTGATGTTTTTGATGTTTCAAACGCTCGGGATATGGGACACGTGTGTGATCAATGACGGGGAGGATCTAACCTCTACCGGTTTCTTTCCTACGCTCCTCTCTTACTTAGACTCACTGTTCGGTGCGGTACTTACTGGGTCTAGCCTAGGTTGCACCCTACTAGGTGGAGTCTCTAACTCTATCTTCTCATCCACAATCTCTTCATTCTCCTCGCCTACCTCCACTGGTTTCACTACTCTCCACCCCTACCACTACATGTGGTAATAGCATTAATTTGACCTTTTGGGTTCGGTTGAGTGTTACCCAGAAACTGACCCGGGGTTCGCTCATCCAAACGCTTAGCTATGTCACCTACAGAGCGCTGAAGATCTAAAAATGTAGAATGCTGATTCTTAAGTAAAATGTCATGCTCTGAGAGGGTCTTTTGGGTGGCAGCATCCTTAGCAACTAACTGGGTAAGCAAATCCTTTATCTCCCTAAACCACTTCCACTATCCCCACCTGAATTATTTCCTGAAGTCCTAGGGTTAAACTGACCCTGCCCGGAATTATAATGCTGATTCGATTGGAATCCGGGGGGGTTTCCTGACGACCTAAAGTTTGAACCTAGAACTAGAGTTAAAATGGTTTCCAAAGGGATTAGTGGGTCCTCGATTCTGGCCTCCTATAAAATCTACTTGCTCTTGGTTGAGCAAGGGACACTCTAAAGTACCATGGCCTCCCGACACATCTCACACCTATCAACCTTAGCCTTAAGTTCTTTCATCTCACAGGTCATACTTTCTAAAGCAGCAGCCACCTGAGTATCCAAGGTGACTTGGTGAACACCTCGTGAAGATACGGGTGTACTCAAGTTAGAAGTAGAATTCCTAGTAGCAGACCGTGCTCATACTCAGACTGGGCAAAACTCTCAAAAAGGTCAAGACACTCGGCCACAGTTTTCTTCCCATTAAATGCCCTCCCGCAGAAGTATCAAAACGGGTCTTAGTTTCATAAGTGAGCCATTGTCGAATTTCTCTACTAGGGCCCAATCAGACAAACCATGTTGGGAGCATCTACTGAGCAGGTTTTGAAACCGCTCCCAAGCAAGGTAGTAAGGCTCATCAGGCTCCATACGGAATGAGTGCATCTGGTCTCGAAGCTAGATGCTTTTGCGGGTGGGAAGTACTTGTTCAGAAACCCTTGGCGAAGGGCTGCCCAAGTAGTGAAAGTCCCTGCAGGCTGCGAATCAAGCCAAGTGGCGGCTCGTCCCGCAAGCGAGAAGGGAAACAGTTGCAGAAATATTGCATCATCATTTGCACCTTGTAGCCGGAAGGTGCCACAGATACGGGTTAGATGAGCAATGTGGGCCGGGGCATCCTCATCATCACGACCATTAAATTGACAAGTGTTAGTGATGGCGGTCATGATGTAGGATGGATTTGCCAAGAGTTTTCATTCGCAATCTGAGGGCAAGTGATTGGAGAGTTAACTCGGTGAATCCCTGGGTGGATTGTTGGTGAATAGTCCTACGGTCAGCCATTGTGGTTGGTTAATTCTAGGACTAGTAGGTGCAGAGGGTGGTGTAGAGTTGGGTGTAGACTCGGGTGAGGTTTGTAGTGAAAATCGAATGCGGATGGTCTGGATGGAGATGGTGTTGCTCGAAGAAGAAGAAGAGAAGTACTTACCTCTGATTTGACGAAAGCAAAAGCAGAATCCGTTGTGCGTCGCGTGGGGTCCCTTTGAACGGTTATGTGGCATGTACTGCAATTCAAGCAAAAGAGAAGATGTCAAGAGAACAAAAATTAAGAAAATTGAAAATAAACGAACTAAATAAAAATAAACAAAACAGACTCAAGTAGCAAAAAGGCTACAAACAAGCTAATAACGCAATTGCAAAGAGTCCCCGGCAACGGCGCCAAAAACTTGATGTGCTAAAAAGTAGTTTAATTATATAACTAAAGACCCTAATTAGACTCTAAGTAATACTCTAGACTCACTAAAACACATAAACTACTAACCGGCAAGTGTACCGATCGATCTAGTATAGCTAAAATAAGTCCGGATATCGAACCCACGAGACTCTAGATAGAACCACGTTAATTCACTTGATTTAGACTTAACTGACACAAACTAACTATTTTGTTTATATAAAAAGGGGGTTTTAACAATTTCTTAATAAAGTAATGAAGTAAAATAACAACTAAATGAGCTAAGACAATTAAAGACACAAATAGAAATGGATTGAAATTTAGAAATGGGACGATACTGCTTAGACAGGAATCCTCGTTGTTCAAATAATGGTTTATAATGGAAAGTTGTTTATTATGGGAACCGGGATCTTAAAGTTCTCACCTTTCGGGATATCTAAGCCTCCTAATCACTCTCAAGAGTACTACACGACACCCTAAGGTTTATTTACCTACCGGTTGTTAAACTTACTCTCATGAGATGTCTAACGGGTCAATGAAAGTACTTATGTGATCTACTCCTTCACAGGGCCTAAACCAAAGTTAGTCAAATCTCTTAAATGAACTTACTAGACAATAGTCAAAAGGGTCACTTCCTCACAAAAGCTCCTACCTTACGGTTTAATGACTTAGACCTAGCAACAAACCCAAACCTCACAGTAATGAGTAAGCAGAACACTTGAACCTAATTGATTACCGAACATCACTTTTAAAGCCTATTGCGCATTTTAACTTCAAAGACCAAAGATTTATTCTATGACATAGACAATCACCAAATCTATGACCTAACATAACCCTACATGTGATATAGACAGTCACCAAGCGTTATGTAAGTAATAAACAGTGTCCAATCAGTAACAAGCATTCAAATGCATTCAAACATGAGACTAAACATCCTACATTCAAAGACAACCATAAATCACATGAAATTCCATTAAAAATCCAAACTTTAATCAACCATTCATCCGTCTAAGCAGTAACAAAGCGTTTAGCTACTCATAATTTCAATTAAAACTACAAGTAAAGTCAAAGCAATGGTAGAAACATGAAACAAAAACAAAGAGAAAGCGGGACATCGTGATGACACGAAGATGATCCGAAAGCGTTTCTTGCCTTCACTCCTTGATCTGAATGCTTCCCGTGCTTCAAAATTCTTGAAAACCTTGCTCCAAAATTGCCCCAAAAGTGCCTAATTCGTTCTAGGGTTTGCAATGAAGATGATGATGTTTTAATCTGCTGAAAATAGGCTATAAAACTCAAATTCGCGTCCAGATCTGACTCCTCTCGCGCCCCAGCGACCGAAAACATGAAACTGGCTCGCTGGGGTGTGAGCCACTGCATTCTCTCGCGCCCCGCGACCGGAAACAGTCATATGGCTCGCTGGGGTGTGAGCCACTGCGTGACCAGCAGTTTGACTTTTTCAGCTCCCATCCTTTCAGCGCGTTTCGAGCTCGTTTCTTCTATGTTCGGCTTCCTTTAGCTAAAAAAAACATGCAAAACAAAATTTAAAGAAAAGTTATCTATTTCAATAAAATTGACTCAAAACTAATAAAAATTATACAAAATATACATGAATAAGAATTGTATTTTGCAATACATCAGAACTCAACACTACACCCTTACACTTGTTACAATGGATCTATTTGGGCCCACCAGTGTAATGATCTAGGTAGGACCTCTTACTGTTTAATGATACAGATGACTTTACAAGATTCACTTTGGTCTTTTTCCTTAAAACTAAGGATGAGACTCCTGAGATTCTAAAGAGTTTCATTTTGAAGATTGAGAATGAAGATCATGTTAGGTTGGACTCACTTTAGTATAGATGTTTACTTTACATTGTAATAGGACTTTTGTTAGTTTCATTTTGTATTTTGTTTGTAATTTTCAGTTTTGGCAGTCCAGCGAAACTGTGAGCGAATCTATACATTCGCTCACAGTTTGCTGTTTTGGTTTACCCGGCGAACTTGTGTTCTGCCGGGCGAAACTATAGTTTCGGCATGACAGTTTCGCTAGTAGCGAAACTGTCAGCGAATCTATGACTGCTATATATACTATTGTCATTTCACTTTGTACGGTAAGCTTGCAAAACCCTAATCGTGGAATTCTGTGCAAGCTACCATTTTTAAGCAGTTCATTGAAACAATTGTGCTTGTTGTTATTAAGTGAGTTTGTTCATTTGAGTACCAATTATGTCTTGATTCATCATATTCACTTCTCAATTGTTGTTTTGGATTGTGGTGTGATTTGATCAAATTATCCTATCAATTGTACTGTTCATCGATCACATGGACCAACAATATGGTATCAGAGCCTTAGTGCTCTTGATTTGTTGAGTTTTTGTGGTTTTGGTCAATATCTAGTTTCAATCAATTTTCATTGGATTATCAGCTGTTTTGGCATGGAAATTGATTGAATTATGCTCGTTCTTGATTGAGGAAGATTCTACAATCATCAGATCTCAAATTCATTGAGATTGGATGATTTCAGATTGATTTTGAGGTGAAAAAGGGTTTTGAGATCGACCAGCGAAATTACTGTTCTTACAGCAAAACTGTCATCTTCATTCAGCGAAATTATGAGTTATTTTGATCAGAAGTTATTTTCTAGAGTTTCAGCGAAAGTATTCCCTTGAACGAAAGTTCATTAGTGTTTTTGACCAATCATCAAGCGAAATTGCTACCGAATCTATTTTTGAACGAAAGTTCAAGCTTGTTTCCTGCGAATTTAGCAGCGAAACTAAGCAATTGTTGTCTCTGTTCAGGTGAAAGTGTGCTGCCGAAATTACAAGCGAAAGTGTTGGTTTTGCGAAAGTATCTACGATAGTATTGTTTCAGCGAAACTGTTAGCCAAGTCACCTCTTTCAGCGAATTTGTTAGCGAATTTGTCAGCGAAATTATCAATTTCTACCGAAACTATCATGTCGAAAATAACTACTCTTACACTTGCGGATCTTGAAAGTGTTGCTCCTAATAGACCTCCAAGACTCATTAATGGAGATAATTTTGAAGATTGGAAGAGATGTCTCAAAGCTTTCTTTTCACACAGATCATAATCAGTGGGAATCGATTATTTCAGGTCCTCATATACCTACGGTTACACTGGAGTACCAAGATGACAGCAGAGAAAGAAAAGGAAGAAGGAAATTCAAAAAAATAGTCAGCTTTGATCTCAAACTTTGACTGGAGGTGTAGAGGTGGAAGAAACAAGATCTGAAATAAATCACGCGTTAGTTGCTGAGGTTGTGGAAAGTGATGAGATGGAAGTTGAAAGATGGATTTGTGCTGTTCAAGGAATTCAAAGGAGAAAATGAATCTTCAGTAAAGGAGAAAGAAGAGAAGGCAGATGAAGAGGAGAGAAAGAGGAAATTACAGGTTCAGATGAAGAAAGGAATTCAAAAGCTGCGAAAGGAAAAGAGAAGGATGATGTGGCCGCTACTGTTGAGGAAAGGAAATCAAGTACTCCAGCATGCATGTGCGACAAGGCTTTAGCTGCCGAAAGGATGGTAATGGGACTCCTTATGAGGTAATACAGGAATGTGCTCATCTACTTGCAAAATTTGACTTTTTGGGATTTATAAGGCTAACGTTTGTTAATTGATAATGAAAAGGATTTAAAACGATTAATGATGAAATCTAAATGAATGAATCAAAATATTTGTGAAATTAAATGAGGCTTTAAAAGAAACTGATCATTTAAAAAGAATTGTTTTGGAAAGAAATGTAGAGGTAATACTTTGACTGAACGGGTTGCCCTTGCTGAATTTGAAGCAGCAAACTTCAGTCAAAGTTAGATATGGACTATTTCTGGAATGAAACATGATGATCTTTGTAAATCTCAACGGGGAGCAAGAATTAAAACAGGTTTGGGTTATGAAATGTACAGGTTTATCCTCCTCTAGTACATACTGTTATTCTCCTATGCCTGTTCCTCATCCTTCTAATGATTTAAACAAATCAGATGCTGACAGTATGTCTGCAGGTTTAGTCGGGAAACTCTAAGTACATTCGTGACGACTACGACTATGGACCAACTAGTGGGCTTGGATGCACTAGTTCTAGTACACCTGACGATCAGCAATCTGTTTTAGATAATAAGTCTAGTTTAAATTTAGTGTTTGGTTCTAGTTCAAATGTAACAGACTTGAATGTCTCATGTTCTCTTGATAGTTCTATTTCATCTTGTACTTCAAATCATGATAGTGATAATTTGTGTTCTGGTATGAATGCAATGAATCTGATGTTTCTCCTAAAACAACTGAGCAACTTAAAATTAATTCTTTCGAAAAGTTCTTTTCTCAACTCTATTCCATCTTTCATACCATTAAATATGACATCATCAGAAAAAATGTAGTTCGTCTTTTATATTGACACTGGTACAATGGTACGAGTTTTACTGATTTGTCAGAAGAAAATCACGTTTTGATTTTGACAAGAAGAAGTCTGATCAAGTAAATAAAAACATCATGAGATGTATGAGACATTTAGTGATGTTGATTCTAGTTTGTCTGAAGTGATGATGAGTATTATTGATCCTATTTTTACCTCATCACATACGACCTAGATTCAAACATCATTTTTCAGGTGTGGTGGAGAGGATCATTCTATCAAAAATTGCCCTTTGATTCAAAGATCCTCTAATAGGAATTGTTTTGGGAATAAATTGACAAAATGGTTAATAATTCTTTGTAAAAAATCTGCTTCTTTAAAAACAAAAGTTGTTCAATCTTGGGTCCTATTGCTCCTGGCTAAATGATTTGTTAATTCATTTCAGGGATCCTCTTCAAAGATTGTACACAGTCTGTGGCATGTTGATAGCGGATGTTCCAAGCATATGACGGGATTAAAGGATTTGTTGACCAATTATCTGATTATAGATGGAGGGATATGTGGCATTGCTGGAAATAAGAAAGGTGGAAAAATGATTGGACAAGGAGAAGTTACCAATGGTTCTCTTACTCTAGAAAAAGTCAACCATGTCCTGAATTGGCTTTTAATCTTTGAGTGTCTCTAAATTTGTGATAAAGACATTCCTATTCTATTTAAATCTGACGAATGTTTATCTTTAAAATCAGCGATAGCTATTCCGGAGGATTTAATTCTCATGCGTGCTCCAAGGAAACATGATACATATCTTCTTAATATGAATTCAAATGAGTCAAAGGCTACTGCCACTTGTCTTCTCTCAAAAGCATCAACCTCTGAGTCACTCTTGTGGCATCGTCACTTAGGCCATGTCAATTTAAGATAATTAATAATTAGTCAAGAACAATCTTGTTAGAGGACTTCCTTTAAAGATTTTTCTGTTACTAAAAAATGCATGGCATGTGCCAAAGGGAAACAACATAAGAAACCCATAAGCCCAACTTTTAATAGCATATCAAGTCCTCTTGAGTGTTACATTACTGATTTATTTGGTCCAATTAGTGTTAAATCAATTGCTAAAAAATCTTTTTGTCTTGTTGTTACAGATGATTCTCACGTTATTCAGGGGTGAGGTTTTCTTGCACACAAAAGTGAAGTTGCAGAGGAATTGCAGATATTAATCTTTCTATTGAATCAGACAGTAAGAGAAGAGTTATGGGATTAAGAAGTGACAACGGCACTGAATTTAAAAATCAGATTCTTGATCATTTTGTGCTCAAAAGGGATGTGAGACAATTTAGTGCTGCAAGAACACCCAGCAGAACGGTATTGCAGAAAGAAAGAATCGCACTTGTGGAAGCTGCTCGTACAATGTTGATAGAATCCTCATTACCCATTATTTTTCTAGGCTGAAGCTGTTAATTGTGCATCTTATGTTCTAAACAGGGTGCTAATTGTGAAAGATAAAGTGAAGACTCCTTATGAACTCTTTCGTAAGAGGAAGCCACTAATTGATTTCTTTCGACCATTTGGATGTTCTTGTACTCTTCTGATACTCAATCTCAAAAGACAAAATTTGGTGCTATTTCTGACGAGTGTTATTTTGTTCGATACTCTTCTTCACAAAGGCGTACCGAGTTTATAACAAGAGAACAAGTATTGTTCAAGAGTCATTCTATGTTTGATTGAAGAATCCAATCCTTCTGAGTGAAATCTGAACCTGCATGGTTCTTTGACCCAATACTGTGTTCAATTCATTTAATTTGCCAGTTTTCGATGATGATACATCATTCCAAGTACTCAAACGAATATTATTCCATCATCTCCATCGTCTGTTCCATCCCATCCGCTAGTAAATGATGTTGTTTCAACTGATGTCAGCTCATCGTCTCCAATGCCTGATCAAGCTCCATTATCTGATTCTTTATCTCCTACATCTCCTAACTTACCTGATTCCACACCAGTCATTGATACACCTTCATCTAATCTTTCTCGGACATGGCTAATACTTCTTCAACTATCTTTCCTTCTTCAAGTGATTACAAAACTTTGAAAGATCATCTGCTCGATAATGTGATTGGATATGTTTCTGATGGTGTTCGCACGCGAAGTCAATCTGGTCTGATTAATGTTTGTCTTTCTCATGCTTTATTTCTCAATTGTTCCAAAAAATGTTCATGCTGCTCTACAAGATCCTTGTTGGGTAGAATCTATGCAATTGGAACTTCAACAGTTTAGAAAGCTTCAGATTTGGACCTTAGTTGATTTACCTCCCAAAAAATATCCAATTGGTACAAATGGGTATTTAAGAACAACCAGATGATGGGGGTGTGGTGGTGCGCAACAAATCTAGACTGTAGTGCAAGGCTTTGCTCAAGAAGAAGGAAATTGACTATATAGAAGTCTTTGCTCCAGTTGCTCGTCCTGAAGCAATCAGAATATTTCTTGCTCATGCTGCTCATAAACAATTCAAAGTTTACCAGATGGATGTGAAATGTGCTTTTCTCTACGGGACATTGATGAGGAGATATATGTGTGTCAACCACCAGGCTTTGAAGATCCTGATTTTCCTGATAAAGTGTATAAACTTGCTAAATCTTTGTATGGTCTTCATCAAGCACCCAGAATCTGGTATGAGCTCTTACGCAATATCTTCTAAGCAATGGTTACTCTCGTGTACCATTGATATGACCTTATTTAAAAGAGAGGTGAATGGTGAAATGATCTTTGTTCAAGTGTATGTCGATGATATTATTTTTGGATCTATCTACAAACTCTCAATTGTGTAGAGAGTTCGAAGAAGTGATGAGCCAAAGGTTTGAAATGAGTATGATGGGTGAAATGTGTTTCTTTCTTGGATTGCAAGTTGAACAAGAAAGAAGGAATTCTTATTCATCAAGAAAAGTACTTAAAGATATTCTGAAGAAATTTAAGATGGATGATGCGTCTACTGAGATGACTCCTTTTACTGCTCAGACATGTCTAACTCCGGATGAAAATGGAAAAAACAGTTGATCCTCATCTTTTTCGGTCTATGATTGGCTCTCTCATGTATCTTACTGCAAGTCGTCCTGATATCACTTTCGCTGTTGGTTACTGTGCTAGATATCAGTCGGCTCCAAAGGAATCTCATGAGGAAGCTGTCAAACGAATATTTCGTTATCTCAAAGGATCATCTCGTCTCGGGTTGTGGTATCCGTATGGTGGAAATTTGATTTACATGCTTACTCTGATAGTGATTCCAATGGTTGCAGGTTAAACAGAAAATCTGTGTCTGGAGGTTGTCAATATTTGGGAAATTGTCTAGTATCCTGGCAGAGCAGAAGAAACAAACTACTGTTTCTCTTCTACAGGGGAAGCTGAATATATTGCTGCCTCCAGCTGCTGCTCTCAAGTTCTCTGGATCCAACATCAAATGATTGATTATGGCATTAATGTCCTTCATACACCTTTATTCTATGACAATGAGGCTGCCATTGGAATTGCTATAAACCCCATTCATCATTCCGCACAAAGCATATTGAAACACGAATCATGCTATTCGTGATGCTCAAGAGAGGGTTTCATTAATATTATACCATCGATACAAAAAATCAAAAAGCTGATCTTTTCACAAAAAATTGATAAACCTCGTTTTTATGAATGATTTCTATGCTGGGTTAATATCTTTTAAAAATTTCATTTTCTATTTCTTTATTCAAAAAAAATTTATTTATAACAAACTATAAAAAATAATTATTAAATGAAAATTCATGATAATAATCGAAATATGAAAATAAAAATTTGGGGAGTATATCATTATTCTGAGATTGGAATTTAACATGATGAGAATGATTGTATATTCTCTAAAAATTTTTATTTACATGACCAGTACTCTATGAGAAATGATAGTAACTGGTACTAGATTCTGTTTCACATTAAAAAAAGGAGGAAATGGATCAGATTCTTTAACGATATGCTTGATAGACTCTGCCTGACGAATGAAGTAGACAACAACTTTTTGATTAAATTAAACTTTATGCTTGAGAATGTCTGGATTTACTCAATCGTTTTGGATTGCACAAAAACTGAGTCCTGACAAAAATTGGTGAGAATGAATCTTTCGTTCATTTTGCTTTGTTTTGTCATCATCCTATGCTTATTTTAGTGTCAAGATGTCTTGTGTCTGTGCTTATCTCCTCTGCTGTATGAAATCTGACCTGGAGTGATGATCTCCTTTGCTGTACGATAGTTACTGACCTGGAGCTCTCATCAGCACATGTTCAAATGGTTATCTCTCTGTTTACGTGAGTATAGATCTGGAGCTCTCACCATTTTGATAAAAATATGTCAAATCATCTTATCGATGAATTTCTCTCAGAAGAAATATTCTGTTGATAATCTTTTGCACACTAATTTCACAAAACCTTGTTCTTTGAAGATTGATACATAATTCAAGAAATCCGAGGTTGGGTGAGGTTTTTTTTACCAAATGATTGTGGGGTCTTGCATTTTAAAGCATCTAATCGAACCTTAAATGAATCATAAGCTGTTGTTCGAAAAAGGATAAGGCTTGAGTTTAAGTGGACAGTTATATCAGCAATCGTTATTGATTTGTTCTAATTTCAGTTGTTTCTGTGCAGATTGTGATCAGATCTTGTATTCAGTATGATCTCATGATGGTAGATGATTTTTGATCATCTTTATGTTCTAAAATATTTAGAGAATGTGATCTCTGATTTTTTAGATGTCATTATTAGATGTGCTTTCTTTAAGTATTATAATTAAAAAAATAAAATAAAAATAATAAAAAAAAAATTAAAAAAATATATAATAATAATAATAATAATAATAATAATAATAAAAAATAAAAAAATAAAATAAAATAATAATAATACTTAAAAAGTAAAAATAAAAAATTATAAAATTAAAGGTGCGAAAGTATTCTTTCGCTAATAATTTCGCAAAGCGAAACTGCAATTCGGCTAGGTGGCTAATAAGTTGTTAATCTGTTACCTCCTAGCAAATTATAGTTTCACTGGGCGAAACTGTAAATTAGCGAAATACAGTTCACTGGGCGAAGCTGTAAATTCGCCAGACGAATTTATAGTTTCGCTGTCTGCGAATCTATTTGCTATATAAGTCATGTTTGCGAATTTTCTCTCATAATTTCGCACAACGCTCAGTTTCTCTTTTAGGGTTTATCCGTAACTTTTAGGCGATTTTGACTTGTGTTTGTGATTTGGTCGATTTTTCGTGAGATTCACTTCGTATGTGAGTTTCGAACACTGATTCACTTTCTAATCTGGATTAAATAGTCTATTCTTAAGTTATCTAGATTGTGTCTCTTCGGTGGTTTCGTGTTCGTTCAACGAAACTACTAATTTCTCTACGAAATTGAACGAAAGTTCACATCTTTTCTGCGAAACTGTAAAGTTATGCTGTCCGAGCAAACTTAACAGTTTTGCCATATCTTCTCTAATTTCGCAATGACGATCTTTTATTTACACAGTTTCGCTTGTATTTTCTTATGTCAGCGAAACTAATTTGTAATAGCGAAACTAAATTAATATTTGGTGAAACTAATTGCGAAACTACTTCAATTCATTCTAATCTTGTCGAAACTAATTTTTGTCTGCGAAAATAACAAGTTTCAATGAGGGAAATTATAGTTTCGCTTGTCGAAACTCTTTGTTTTCCTTATCGAAATTGTCTTTGTTTCAGCGAAACTATCATGCTTAGTGAGAAAAACTATTGTTTCGCTTGCCGAAATTGATTGTTTCTTTTGTTTTTGTTTTATTTTCTTATTTTCAGTATTTCTTATTCAAATTTTTTATGTTCTTCTCAGGTTATCATGGCGAATCTCAAGTTTGATGAGAGGAATAACATCACTGCATATTAGATGATACTTTTCCAAAGGCGGCCGGATTTCGTGACTGCATTAGATGGCTTCAGAGATCACCCATTGCATATGCTATCTCTCACTCACCCACTATCTATGATCTTATTATTAGAGATTTTGGAGATCAGCAGAATACAACACTGGAGGAGATGTACAGAGAATCACAGCTAGAGTGATTGATCATGATATAACTATTACTGCTGAGAGTGTGTCGAGGATTCTTAGACTAGAAGATGATAGGTTTATGAAGTGGATATGACGGAGTTTGAAGTATTCCAAGCTTTCAGACAAATGGGGTATGAGGGACCATCTTTGGTTCGAGGAAGGAGATTAAAAAGTCTTTTTATCTAAGGAATGGAGATATATAGCTCATGTATTATTATTGCTTAGATCACCGTAAGGGTTGATCCGATGGACTTAATCTTGACTGGGCCAAAGCTATGGTGATATGTTGTAAAGGGGAGAAGCAAACATTGCTAGACTGATCTTGCGTGTGTATGGCAGAGAATGTGATGGCTGGTGAGAAGGATAAATGGTTGTTATATCCTCGCTTTATTCAATGATTATTGATGATCTTATTCCTGATGTTCCTAAACATGGTGAAGTCAAGAGAGTAGTGCAGATGAACCCTCGGATATTTGCTGATTGATGTGCTATCCGCCATGATTTCAGTGGTAAAATCACCCATCCTGGGAAAATATGTACCCTCCAGAACGCTGGAATTATATCAGACGGGGTCGGAGTCTAAAAACAAAAGGATGAGGAAAAAAAGGGTGCAACAAGCTGATGCAGCTAAGAAGAGAAAGAGATGGCAAAAGAGAAAGATTATGATTTGAAAGAAGATATAGATGCACAAGCAGAGGAGATAAGGGTGGAGAAAGAACGGAGATCTAAAAAGAAAACTGACTTTGTTGAGCCTGAACGGAGATCAAAACATCGACACGAGGGTTCCACAGTAAGGAAAGAGGCTAGTGCTGGTCTTGATGAGGATGTTATTCGTAGTCTAAATACTTCATTGGCCAATGATTTGAGTATGATAAAGACTAAACTGACGAATCAGGAGATAGGAAAAACAAAAGGATGAGGTAATTGAAGGATGAAAAAGATATTGGTTGACCAGAATAAATTGATTAAGAGATTGTTTTGAAGAATTTCTCAGATGAAAGCTGCTGCTGGCCTACCTAGTCAACTAACTCAATCTGAGTTAGATGATATGACTGATATATCTAAGTACTCATTCTTGAATGTGGGGTACTTCATCAAGGTAGGAGAGGGCACTTCTGGAGCAGCTAATACTGAAGCAGGGGAACAAGAGATCCCAAGAGAAGATGCTGGAAGAAATGAGGATGATGATATTATTGAAGCAGGGTTTGTTAACCTACAGTTTGATTTTGATAAGGATAGTGTAGGTGAAGAAGTGGTTGTTACTGCTACCACTGAGGGAATGTCTGATAAAGGAAAGGTTTGATTGAGAAGTAGAGGAGATGAGCAATGGGTGATTATGATTCTGAACCAGAGTTTTATGAAGTAGATGAGAGACCACTGGTGTATGTGCTAAGAGGGAGATGATGAAGCTGATGTGTTTGAGATGGATAAGAGTGACTGGTTGGTGAAGGAGAAGGAGGCTGAAGAACTTACTCCTTTGTTTGAAAATGGAAGGTTTAAGCAGGAAAGAGGTAGACAAGAAGATAATAGTTGGTGTTATAATCCTAGTTAAAGATGTTTATGATAAAAGAAGAGGAGGTATATCAGCTACATGCTCAAGAGGAAGGCTTTAAGACCTTGCCCAAATAGGGATGAGACGGTTGGCCACTTTGCCTTTGATTAATGCTCATTTAAGTGAAAAGGCAGTATTTCTTGAGAAGGTAATTAAAAATGGATTTAATGATAATTTTGAGTCATTTGGATACATGAAGGCTGAATGAAAAGATCAAAGAAACATATAGACTGGGAGACTGGCAAAGGGAGGATTGTTTTGAGAGTCAAACCACCAAAGACTGTAAACAGGGTAAGATTGGCTGATCCTCTTCCCCAACGTTTACAGAACTTGAAAAGTGGTTTTATGATAATAACACTGGCGAGGCGGTGATTAGAGCCAAACACGGAAAAGAGTTTAGGGTGTTTGACCCGAGGGAATTATTCAGCTTCAGTGATGAAGATCTCTTGACTCTTTGTGAAAATCATATTAAGGCTGGGGCAGGAGAGGAAACACGAAAAGAGGTAAGCTTGTTTATGAATGTGGCAAACAAAATACGAGGAGTACAGGCGGAGGTAAAGAGTTTGGCTGAAAAGGTGAGAGCACAAGATGACTTTGCCATGGATGTTCAAGACATGACCAGGCAGTTTGCTAGAGCTAGTGGTCATTCTGAGGAAGCTGGTGATGCAGGAACTAACCTTGGAGGATCAGTGGCTGAAGATTAACAGCAGCAGAGGAAACCGAAGCCGACGAGTCAAATCAAGAGAAGTGAAGATAGTGAGGTCCAATCAAGGGGGAGTATTGAAGATCATGTTAGGTTGGACTCACTTTAGTATAGATGTTTACTTTACATTGTAATAGGACTTTGGTAGTTTCATTTTGTATTTGTTTGTAATTAGCAGTTTTGGCAGTCCAGCGAAACTGTGAGCGAATCTATACATTCGCTCACAGTTTGCTGGTTTGGTTTACCCGGCGAACTTGTGTTCTGCGGGCGAAACTATAGTTTCGGCATGACAGTTTCGCGCTAGCGAAAAACTGTCAGCGAATCTATGACTGCTATATATACTATTGTCATTTCACTTTGTACGTAAGCTTGCAAAACCCTAATCGTGGAATTTTGTTGCAAGCTACCATTTCTAAGCAGTTACTCATTGAAATACAATTGTGCTTGTTGTTATTAAGTGAGTTTGTTCATTTGAGTACCAATTAGTCTGATTATCATATCACTTCTCAATTGTTGTTATTTGGATTGTGTGTTTGATATTGATCAAATTATCCTATCAATTGTACTGTTCATCGATCACATGGACCAACAAAGAATGAATCTGATCACAAGGTCAAAATTTCATATGATGTGATCAGGGAACGGAATTCAGAACCAAATCCTTTGTAGATACATGTGTACCTAGTTCATGAGCTTAATGTAAAATGTCTTTATGTCTTACATATATGTAAAAAATGTGTATGAATGAAATATAATGTGTTTGTGATGCTTATAATGTTTAATATTCATTGATTACTATGTGTCAACTCATATGATAGAATAACTATATAGGTTTATGGGTTCTTTACATAGTTCTTAGTCAATAATGATTGAAAAACTCGCCTTAAACTTAATCGGTGTGAAGTTCTCATGCGAATGGACCATGCTAATGACCATATGCATGATACTTCATGCTAATTAACTAGTCCACGACTAAACCAGGAGACTAGATCAGTCGCACGATTGTAACTTGAGATGGACTCAGTCGCACTACTGAATCTTCAGTCGTGCGGATGGATCAACCGCATGCTTCACGCACGACTGAACCATGCGAATAGGCTCAGTCGCACGAATGGAAAACTCTAAACCTATAAAAAACCACTTAATTCATGGAAAAACATAACAATTCGAATCCCTGAGCACTAAATATACCCTAGCCGTCTAAAGACCCTAGAAACACCTGTTCCAAGTTCATAGACCGAGTAGTAAATCATCGTACTATCGTTCTTAACGATTAGTGTCATTCTTGGATTGATTATACTTACATTCTCACTGATTAGATCGCCAATCAAATAGGATTCCGCACTATTTAGTTTGGTACCAACGTAAATCAGTTAGTACTCCGTACCGAAAAACGGTCCTAACAAGTGGTATGAGAGCTTTGGCTCTTGATTAGCTGTGTGATTCAATCAATTTTGATAAAAAATCGTTGTTTTTACTCAAAAACATAATCTTTTGTGTGAAACAGTGTTTTCAATGTCTCCAGGCCAAAAAGTTACATTTTTCCGGCATACGGCAATTTAGGTTAGTGAAAAATTCATGTTTTTGTGTCAAAGTACCTAAAATCCTCGAATTTAAAAAACCAGCAGCTTCAATCGCACAATTGACTCAATCGCACGACTGGACTCATACGCACCTCCCATTCATACGACTGAACACCCTATTCACATTGTTCATCCGTACATGTCTAATCGTATGATTGAGCCTTCCGTAACTGTTTAATCGCACGATTAAGCCATTCGCATTGTTCAATCGCACGAATTGCCCAATCTCACTCTTTCATTCGCACAAGTACAACGTTTGTTCTAAAATCAAAAGTAAATAGCACTGGAAGATCAGTATTCAGCATTCACCGTAGGGAGAGATTCACGGATCTAGAATCAATTGCTTCGGGAAAATGAACTGGGGAATCACAATAAGCTCCCTAAGTCATACTTTTAGATGATTATCCACAATGGAAGCAAAGGTTCGAGATCTACCTAAATGGAGTAGACCCTAATCTGTGGGAATCAATAGAGGTAGAGTATAGCATGCGGTTGGAGCCGATGGAATTAAATTACCATAGGAGGCATGACTGATGGTCAAAAGATAAAGTACAATACAGAGAAGAAGGTGTACTTCTGTTAATTCAGTCCATCCTAAGAAAACATATTCAATCAGTTCTCTGAGAACAAGCAAGCAAAGAAGCTATGGGAAGCTCTGGAAAAACGGTATGAAGGGGAATGCCTCATTAAAGCTCTAAAGGCTAAAGCGTTTGAAAAAGGAGTTGATAACTTCTCGTCGATGGGATAGGAGAGCTTGGATGATGACGTTATCGAACGTTTCTACCACTTGATGAGGAGCTGCACAACTCATGGAGTTGTTACATCCATGGAAGACAAGGTATCGAATTTTGTCGAGGATTGCCACAAAAGTGGATTTCTTTGTTTCAAACCTCAGGCAGAATGATATGCTAGCAAAGTGGATATCAATGATTTCATTCTGAAGCGGGAGAGAGGAAGAGTTGAGGATGAAGTACAGGTCTCAAAAGGTGTCATATGATCAGAACCCCATCACTTTACAACTCCACTCCTCAAGCAAAACGTCTGGAGCACCACTTCAAACGACGTTTGTATCTAGTTCAGCCGCTCCGTCTCAAGCAACTACTTCGGATGACACGTCAGGGTCATCGTGCACCCAACACATAGCACCTGAAGCCAATGCTACCAGATTGAAGACCGAGAATCTCAGTAATGTGACTGTAGAGGTAGCAAAGGAGCATATGGATCTCCTAGCAGCTGGTTCATTCCTATGACGGTTCTAGTTGCGGGGGGAAGATTGGAAACTGCCATCTGGCAGAGGAAGACTACGAACAAGTAGATAAGACTGAGCTGGGAAAGAATGGATATCATGTAGGCATTGGCGAGTGCTATACGGAGGGCTAAGAAATGTTAAAAAGACTAGATAGAACTTGATTGCCATAAGGATACAACCTTTGTTTTGGCCAAAACCAAAGTTACCTGTTTTAACTGTGGAGAGATGGGGCATTTCAAGCGTAAGTGTGTGAAGCCAAGAAGATAAGAAATTGACAGGTTCAGTGATCACAAGTTTGATGATTAGAGTCAAAGCAACGGAATACGAACCAGAATTAGACAGTTGTAGCAAGCAATCGATACTTGTATGCATTAAGAGCACATACGGTTATAAGGAGGGAGAATATATATTTCTGATTTCAAGGAATGTTTATAGATATAGAATATTTCTAATCAAATCATTCATACATTCCATTCATTCACTCCCATTACAATAGGTTGTCATCCTTATATAGAGTGCAACAATCACTGCTGTTATCACGGAAAGTGACAACTGGCAGATCTAATACAAAAATAACTAACTCTTAACAAACTACTGAAATGTTCAAACTATGAGAACATATCAGAGTGTTAAGTACAAAAATATAAACTACTGAAACTAGGAATATAAAACTACTGATATCAACAATACTGAAGAAGTACTCTTCAGCGTTTGACAAAAACTACTGAACACTCAGTACTTGATCTTCGACTTTGAAATTCAGATGTTTCATCAGCTGGACTTCAGTAGATATCATCAGATGATGTCTTCAGTCTTTGTCTTCAGACTTGTACATCTGTTGTGATCTTCAGCAATTGTAAACACTTCAGCTGTTTACTTCAGTATACTTTGGTCTTTCAGCTTAAGCACTTGTGTTCTTCAGCTGTTCAGCTTCAATACTTGTGTTCTTCAGCTGTTGTACTTAGCACTTAGTTCTTCAGCTGTTGGGTCTTCAGCACTTGATCTTAGCTGTTGAAGTTTTGTCTTCAGCACTTGTCAAACTGCTGATGAGGCTTCAGCAGTTGTTGTGATACCATGTGGGACTTAGAGGTTTTCTGATCTTGGCTCATTGGTTCTTTTGGTCCAACAAACTCCCCCTGAACAATGCAGCCAAAACCTCTAAATTATTCGTTGTCCCACTTATTGTTGGCAAAGTGTTGGTCTTTTTCCTTCTTGATCAGTAGACGAGATGACCCATGTAAGCTCCGGCCTGGGAAGAAATCTCAATATTTGTTTGGCAGAGTATGAATGGGAACTCTGTTTTGGGGAACAGGACACAGAGCTGTTATCCCATTCATGAGATTTACTTCTCCATAATGAGTCTGTATGACTCTCGAACATAGGCCTCAAGGAGAACAACTTGTTCCTCCTGAGAGAGTTCTTCTACTCCTCCTTCGAAGAAGAACTCTGGACCATAGTACTCTGATAAGTACTTCATGGTCCTGCCATTTTTCAGCTCCACCGTAGTTACCTCCCCATATACAAATCATCAGGATGGTTGCCTTCAAGGAGTAACTGGAGCGCATTCTTTTGGATGTCTTCAAGCTTTTTATATAACAACCCCTTCTTAATCATCTTGTTTTCTAGTAAAGCTTGAGGGGTCTTCTTTGCTTGGTGAGCTCTCTTGAATTCATCAATGATTTCCCAAGGTGAGACTACAACGGCCAACATGATGGTAGAATCTATTGTTTTTCGTACCTGGCCATTGTATCTGTGAGGAATAGTTCTTTTATGGATTCTAGAACTCACCCTGGGGTCCGGCCATACTCTCACTCTCTCCTTCTGATACTGAAAAGTGTGCCTGAGAGTGTACAGCCTTTGAGCATGCCCTTTCATGGCTTGAATAGATGATGACTGAGGAAATTCCTTGTCAACCATCTTCAACAGTTGCTCATCGTGCTGTTTCTGCTGTTCTTCTTCTTCTATCTTGACTCTGACCATTTCCTTTGAGAGTCAGGTGTGATCATGGGTTGACTTCGGGGTTTTGGCAGCTTTAGAACAGTAGAGAGTGGCAGACTATCATCTTCATCCTCCTCTTCGTCTTCTTCTTCCATCCTCAGCACCCTTCTCCTCCTTCTGGGTGCATCACTGGATGATGGTTGGGTTGGTGAAGGAATTGGTTTTGAAGAATGAGGATGTTTGGATTTTGGCTTAGAGATTGGTTGGGAGATTTGAGGGATAGATCTGTTTGAGTGGGTGGAAGGGAAGGTTGATCTAGCATCTTTGTAGTTAGTTTCGCCTTTGTGAGTTTAGCCATCTCTAACCTTTTACCAGCCCCAGCCTCATCAAGGGCTTCCACAATAATCTCTTTGTTGAATTGCTCAGACAGACAGATTCTGGTGGCTATAGCCAGAATGCTGTCCCTGGTCCACGCGCGGATCTCCATTAATGATCTTCCTAAGTATTTTGCAATAAAGCGGATCATTATTTCCAACCTCTCTTTTTCCAGAGCATCATACCCTGCCCATCGGGTTTGTATCTCTTGCACTTCTAACCTTCTGATCTCACTGTCCAGTGTGGCTGTGTCAAACCCCTGCCTGAAGAGTTGTTCAATTATTTTATCCATGGAGCGGTTGTGTGTAGTGTCAGCTTCTTTTACCAGCTCCTCCAAGGATTTGTCTTCAGCAGTATGATCATCAACACTTTTCTTTCACTTGTAAGTGAGCAAAGGTTGCTTTCTTTCTCCTCCTCTTGGGCTTGCTTTTCTTCCTTCTTTTCCTCTGATCTTTTCCTCTTCTTTTCTTTCACTGCAGTACTCTCCCCTTTTTGGATGCATTAGAGGAGGGGGTTTGTACCGCAGAAAGAGTCTTTTGTACAGCAGCATCAATCAAGGGCTGTAAAGTTGAGGAAAGCCTCTCATCAATGGCTTTAGTCACAATATCAGTGATTATGGGTGTGAGGAGAGGGAGGGAATTTTGAAGTACAACACCTATTTGCTCAGGAGGGTTCTGTTCCTGAGAAGTAGGGCCTGAAGCAGAGGCAGGTGGTTGAGTTTGGAGTGGCTCAGTGTTTGGGGAACCTTCAAGTGAAGGTGCCATTGTGGGTGGGTAGAGGCAGATGGTCTTTCTCCTTGTGAGAGTTGATCAAGTAGGTTTTGCAGCCTACTGATTTGCTCTTCAAGGATTGTGTTCTGGGCAAGAACATCATAGAAAAAGCCCAGGTCATCATCAGCCAAAGCTGAATCATCTGACCTCCTGCTTAGAGCAGGATTACATGCACTGGGTGTAGACTAGTTGATGCATGTGCCCCTTGTGCTTGGTACTGGGGACTTCCAGCCTCAGGACAGTGTCCATCATCAGCTGTTGCCTCTAGTGAGGTCTTAGCAATATTACTAGCCTCATTCTGATCATGTGCTGAGTCAGAGGAGGTGGCAGCCTCACTAGATATTCTAAGCTCCTTGTCTACACCAGGAGATAGAAGTGGTAAACCCCTGTGCTGTGGGTTCTCAAGGGCACTGTGTTCCTCCCCCTCAATTGTAGAGGTATTCCCAGTATTAAGTGGTTTCTAGGGAGGGGGTGAGGAGTGCAGTTGCGTCAGCACTTGTGCAACAATTAAAGTTGGGCTGTGAGGGGCGGTTGTTTGGGGTGAAGGGATAGAAGCAGTGTGCACCCAGGGAGGTTGGTGCTCTTCAATGGCAATCCCCTCAAGTGAGGAAGATCCTAGATATGTAGGTACCCCTTGTGTGGTTGCTGCAGGCTCCTGTTGAGAGGAAGCCTGAGCGGCTATGGCTGGAAGAGTCATTGTATCCACTAGGGGGTTTGGACTAGTGGATATATCCTGCGTTTGTGTTGCAGGGGCATCCTCAGGGGACTCAATTCCCTGAGTAGCCGTTTTGGGTTTCTTTTTGGTGGGTTTGGTGGGGACTTTTGATTTGGAGGTGGTGGCTGTGGGTTCCAGCTGCGTGGGTTTTCGCAGCTTGGCAGCCATTTTGAGTGTCTGGTCAGAGTTGTGCCGGGAGTATACTTCCGGCAGAACAGCCGTAGCAGGGACTCCCAAGCCAACAAGTCCCTCAGCATTAAGCTGGTTTGTAATGATGGCCATTATGAACCGTGGATATAGTATCCAACGGTTGGCAGTTAGTTTTTGAGCCATATCCTTGAGCTCCGAAAATATTATTTCTGAAAAGTTTAGTGGTTGTTGCTCAAGAATAGAATACATTACTTGCTGCCATTTTGTCGACATTTGATCCCAAGACGACGTCTTAGGGGCCAAACATACATTCACCATGTGAAAAATTAGGCGCTCAGTGTCATTAAGTGTTTCTTCATGATGTGGAGGCACTGAGATCGCCTTGATATCCATGTTGGGCAAAGGATAGATCTGTGGTGCCCTTCGGATATCCAGCAGGAGACTAGCATCATTCAGATGAAGAATTTTGCGGATTATTGCAGGAGTGATGACTACTTCCTTGTTGTTGACGACCGACTGGAGAGATGGTGTGTTGTTCTCCCCAGTGGTAATAGTAACGTTCATCCAAAATTGGTGCAGGGATTCGGCATGTAGTATGGGATTCAGAAGAAATGCCGTATTGTATTGGGACTGAACCAAGATCGATAGCAGTATCGAACTTAGGCCAGATAGGCGATTTAGTGAGGTAGGCAACACAGTTGTGTCGCGGTTTAATTTGCATGGACGCCATTGAGAAGAGGGAAGTTTTGGAGAGGAACGTTAGGTTTGAAGAAGATGAAGCATTGAGAGCTTAGGTCAGGGATATTTATAGGGTACGGGTAAGAAAACGACTGAAGGATGTGGTGTTAGTCATCAGTAGTTTTAAACGACCGTTGACATGGTATTACCCTTTCAGACGTTGAAACAGCTGAAGTCGTGGTGTTAGGCATCAGTAGTTAGAAAACTACTAAAGACCGTGGTTTTGACTTCAGATGATTGAAACACTGAGGACTTGGTGTTTGTCATCAGTAGTTATGAAACTACTGAAGACAGTGGTTTTGTCATCAGCTGTTGTAAACACTGAAGACTTGGTATTAGTCATCAGTAGTTATAAAACTACCGAAGACATGGTTTTGCTTCAGTTGTTTAGAATGAAACAACAGTAGTACAAACGACTGAAGAGAAATTTCTCATCAGCTGTTTTCGTCAATTCTTAGCTTGTCAGCTGTTTCATACTGTCCTCAACACATTCATCAACCTTTTTGGCTGATTTCAGTTGTTTCATAGGACATCAGTACTTATCTGTTTGTACTGATTGCAATAGTTGTAGTTGCATCAGTAGTTGTAACTACATCAGTAGTTTAGAACAGATGAAGTACTTCAGTACTTGTGAGACATTTAGCCTTCAGTAGTTATAAAAACTGCTGAGGGTAAAAGAGCTCATCAGTACTTATATGTGACATAGTTACTAATGATCATCAGTACTTATTACTAAGATCATCAGTAGTTGTCACTTATTCTAGCTGCAGCATACCAAGCCTTACACCAGGTTTTGGAAAGTTGAACTATCCAAAGGCTTAGTAAAAATGTCTGCAAGCTCATCAGCACTAGGCACAAACTTAGGATCAATCAGACCTTTTTCAAAACAATCCCTTATAAAATGATGTCTAATCTCTATATGTTTAGTCCTAGAGTGCTGGACTGGATTTTTGGCAATGCAAAGAGCTGAAGCACTATCCATTAGCAATGGAGTCTTAGTCTCTGTAATGCCATAATCCAGAAGTTGGTTTTGAAGCCAGAGTACCTGAGAGGTGCAGCTTGCAGCAGCAATGTACTCTGCTTCAGCAGTTGATGTAGCAACTGAGGTCTGTTTCTTGCTCTGCCAAGAAATCAAGTAGTTGCCTAGGAATTGACATCCACCAGAAGTTGATTTCCTGGTCAACTTACACCCTGCATAGTCACTGTCAGAAAAGCAACTAATTTACCAGAATGTCCAGTGGAATACCATAAACCTAGAGATGGAGTGCCTTGCAGATATCTAAAGATCCTCTTGACTGCAATCAGATGAGACTCTTTAGGTGCAGCCTGAAATCTAGCACAAACACATGTAGCAAACATAATATCTGGTCTAGAGGCTGTTAAATACATCAAGGACCCAATCATACATCTGTAAAGTGTTTCATCATCACCACTTTACCTTTCTGATCTGTATCCAGTTGTGTGGTGCTGCACATGGGGGTAGAACAGGCTTACAGTTTTGTAAATCAAACTTTTGCAAAAGATCTTTTGTGTATTTGGACTGATGAATGAAAATTCCATCAGCCTTTTGTTTGATTTGCAACCCCAGAAAGAACTATAATTCTCCCATGGCATTCATTTCAAATTCTGTTGCATCAACTTTGTAAAGGCATCACACAACTTTGGATCAGAGGATGCAAAAATGATATTATCTACATAAATTTGATCAAGTAGATTATGCTGCCCAGCTTTCTTAATGATTAAAGTCTTATCTATGGAGCCTCTAGTGAAATTGTTTTCCAGAAGAAAGTTTGATAATGTCTCATACCAGGCTCTAGGAGCTTGTTTTAACCCATAAGAGCCTTATCAAGCTTATCACCCAATTAGGATGTTTATTGTCCTCAAAGCCTGGAGGTTGACATACATAAACCTCTTCTTAATTTTTCCATACAAAAATGCACTTTTGACATCCATTTGAAAAACTTTAAGGTTTTGATAAGCAGCATAAGCTAAAAACAATCGAATTGCTTCCAGTCTGGCTACAGGGGCAAAGGTTTCATCATAATCAATACCTTCTTCTTGTGCAACCCCTAAACAACCAGTCTGGCCTTGTTCTTAACAATAAGCCCATTTTCATCATTTTTGTTCCTAAACACCCATTTAGTGCCTATTGCACACTTACCTGGAGGTAGAGGAACCAGTTCCCACACTTGCTGTTTCTTGAACTGAAGAAGCTCAAGCTGCATGGCATCAACCCATCCATTGTCCTTTAAAGCAATGTGATAATTCTTTGGCTCTTGCTGACTGATGAAGAGAGCATAGAAGCAGAAATTTGACAATTGACTTCTTGTTGATACTCCAGCAGTGATATCACCAATGATTGAGACATAGGGTGATTCTTCAGATCTTGATACACAATGAGATCTGTGCAAGTGTTTGTAGTAGGCTCAGCAGTAACAGATGGTGATGGTGAATCATTTCCTTGAAACCAATCAGTGGATGGTAATTCAAAGGATTGAATTCGAAGAGATCTCATCAGCATTTGTTGTGGATGGTGCTACTGGAGCTACAGGAACATCAGGTCTAGCTGAATCAGGCAGCTGATCACTAAACCTGAAGAGGTGAGTACTGCAATCATCATCATCATGAGCAGTACCACCAGTGGTGAACTGTTGACAGGAGCAACAGCAGGAGTTTGATGAGGAACATATTACAGTATGTCCAAATCAAATAACTCCACAGGGCTTTGTGGAATCTTGTCCTTTGGAGATTCATTGAACTTAACATGTAGAGTTTCTTCAACCATCTTTGTTCTGCAGTTGAAGACTCTGTATGCCTACAGTAGATGAATAACCAACAAAATACCCTGCATCCACCTTAGGATCAAATTTTTGGAGTTGATCCTTTGTGTTGAGAATAAACAGGGACACCCAATGCTTTGAAAAATGAAATCAGAGGAGCCAAATGATGGAGAACTTCATATGGAGTCTTCATCAATCTCTGATTTACTAAGACTCTATTTTGTACATAGCAAGCTGTGTTGACAGCTTCAGCCCAAAAGGTCAGCGGCAAACCAGAGTCAGCCAGCATGGACCTTGCAGCTTCAATGAGGGTCCTGTTCTTTCTCTCCACTACTCCATTTTGTTCTGGAGTCCTTGGAATGCTAAACTGCCTTTTGATTCCCTTGAAAGAGAGAAGTCATCCAGTGTATGATTTCTGAATTCAGTTCCATTGTCACTCCTAATACACTTGACTGGAAGGAATACTGCTTCTCAATATACAACACAAAGTGAATAATCTTCTGAGTAGCCTCATCCTTTGAATGTAGAAAGAAAGTCCAAACAAATCTGGAGTAATCATCCACAATTACAGACAGTATTTCTTCTTTGCCATGCTCATTACTCTCACAGGACCAAATAGATCCATATGCAGTAATTACAAGCAGGCAGTGGACTTAGGCTCTTCAATAGGAGGGAATGAGACTTTGTGCTGTTTTCCTTTTAAACAAGCAGTGCAGGTTTCATCACAGTGGAACTCCTTTATTGGTAAGCCTCTGACTAAACTATTGTGGAAAGCTTATTCATGTTTTTGAGATTAACATGACCAAGCCTTCTGTGCCACAGTTTAGATTCTTGAGAAGAGGCTTTGGAAAATAGGCAAGGATTGCCTTTGAGATCTATTTTCTTAGAAAGATCCAGGCATACACTCTTCCTGTCCTGTGGCTCTCAGGAGAGTGTGATCATCCACACCGTGTCAATCAAGTGCAAAACTTTGGATGACAGAATCCTGCAGTTTTGACTGGTGAAAAGAGCAACATGGCCTTTATCACACATTTGACTGACACTCAAGAGATGGTACTTGAGATTTTCCACATGATTAACATCATCAAATTTGATTTCTCCATTGGAGACAAAGCCCTTACCAATGATGTAACCCCTAGCATCATTGCCAAAAGAAACAATCCCTTCTTTCCTTGAGAGTAGTCATGAAGAAGAGAGCTGTTCCCAGTCATGTGCATAGATCCCCCACTGTGTACATACCAGATGCTACTTTGGCATGTTGAAGAACCCTGCAAAAATAAACAATCAGTTAGTTTTAGACACCCAACCTTTTTGGTTTTGGGCCTGGTCTCATCAATAGATGGTAACTAACAGGTTTATTTGAAACAACAGCCTGAGAGGAAGAAGATGGTGTAGAAGAGGAGTCCTTTGGCTTGGACCTCCTTTTATGTGGTTTCAACATAGGAGCATCTAGTGGTTAACTCTACCCAACAGATGTTGAACCATCATAACCAGCTGTGTCTGATTTTGTGATAAAGCTTTCAGCTCATCAGACACATTGCCAGTGGAGTTTGATAAGTCCCTATGTTGCCCCTTCTTTTCTGAGCATTCTCAGCTGTCACCTGTTTACCCCCTTCCTTTTTGGATTTCTTTGAGGACTTAAGGGTTACAGGATTTGATGTTGCTAATACAATGTGGTCTCAAACTCAGTTTCATTTTTACCATTTTCTCTTTAATTTCTTCTTTTTGTTTGAGTTTGAACCTCTTTTGTACCAACAATCATCTGTAAGATGATTGAACAAACCACATACTTCACATGGTTTCTTCTTCATCTTAGGTTGATCATCACTAAAGAGGGTGAAGCAACATAGACTTGTTCTTCAATGCTTTGGAAGCATTGTTTGCTTTCTTGACTGCCTCTTTAGTAGTCTTCAAAACTCTTCTACTGCAGTTTTCTTCTCTTCAGTACTGACAGCAGTTGAAGTTTGAACTTCAGGTGTTAGATCCTGCTCTCTAGTCCTTTCAGGACCTTCAGAATTAACTCCTGAGTTGATCAACTCATTAAACATGTGAGTGTCAGCATTGAACCATCAACATCAGCTGATAGGTTCAAAGAGGGCTTGATGCTGACTGCTACTTCTGATTATGCTGTATCAGAAGGTAGGTCACATGATGTGATGGATTGGTTATCACTCTCACCATCAGATTCTTCCTCTGCTCTTGGGGCAAAATATGTAGGTGGAGCAGTGTGATTGTAACCATTCCAAACTTCACATTGAAGCAGATTGCTTACTAAGAAGCATTCAAAACCTTTGCATGATTGTACCCATCTATCACACTCTACCTGGGTAACTGCAAGGGTTTCTTTGAGATCTTTGTACTTCTCTAGAAGTACCTCTGCTCTAGCCTTATCATCAATTATTGGCAATTCAGTTTATAAATCTCATCATTTTTATCTTTAAGCACAGACTCAAACTCAGCTTTGTTTTTGGAAATTAAGTGTTCTAACTCAATGTTCTTATTAATTAGAGCTACATTGCTTCTCTAATGGAAGCAAATGCTGCTATGCATGGTTCAGAACATATTTGGCTTTTGCCTCAGAGGATACCTGTGATACCTGAGGTGTAGAGGCATTAGAAAATGAAGTATCAGCAGACTCCAAAGCCATAAGAGCTAGATTCCCAAAAGGACTGTCACCACCATGTTGACCAGCACCTGAGAACAGTTGGTCATGACCAGACATGTCATCTGGTAAACTGCTCAGTCAACAATCCTGGGGTGAAGAAGCTGTGTTGTTGAGGTTGAAGTTGTTGATGAGATTGGGATGGCTGAGGTTCTGGTAGTGCATGAGGTTGTGGTGCCATAGGAACTTGAACTTGATTTGACTGTGGCATGTAAAACAAGGGTACGGATATGGCATTTGACCCTGAGGAACAAAATATGCCGGAGATTGTTGTTGAGGATGATGACTAGAAGTGACAGGATGTTGCCCTCTGTGTGTTGACTATTGCCAGGAAAAGTCACAAGGGTTGCAGTGGAGTTAGATCCAGTGATCTACACTCCCTTGCAAAGTGTCCAAGCCTTTGGCATTTGAGACACCTCAACTTGCTCTTGTCAAAACCAACTTTGGTTTTGCCAGAGAGTCCTGGGAATTTTCTTCCAGTTCTTTTATAGAACTTCTGAGATCTGATATTTATCAGGGCCATTTGGCTCAAAATATCCATCTCCTCTAAGTCATCATCAGCAATCCCCTTGAGATCATCCATAATGAAGCATAGATTGTCATTATTACACCGAGTAAACTGACCATCAACACTCATAAATGCAGAATCGGAAGTTCTTGAAGAGAAATTAATATGCTCATCATACTGGCATTCAGATGAAGCATATTCTGACTCATGACCCACCAAGGCAGTGTTGCCTGGTACAAAGTCTTCAGTGAGCTTTCCATGAAGACAACTTTCTCTTCTGTTCTATCTCTCTCTCAAACGTGAGCAGTTTCCCATGAGTTGGTGAGAGATAGTTTGTCCAAACTTGCACTGGAGCGTAGGACAATAGTATATGTGTCCCATCTCTCAGGCAGTGATCTGAGAAATCTGTTATTCATCTGGATATTTGTGTACTCAAGTTTGACCATTTTTAGTTTAGAGATCAAGCAAGAGAACCGCTCATATTGTAGAGTCAGTGTCTCACCCTTTCTATGAGAGAATGTCTCATATTGTTGGGCAAGAATTTCTCTATTATTTGCCAAGACCTCATCTGTTCCTCCAAATTGTTCTTTCAAGGCATTCCAGAGCTCATGGGCAGTTTCATGATGCATTAGCCCAGAATAGATTTCATTTGGCAGTGCCAGGCCAGAATTCCAGGGCTTTTTCATCAATTTCAAGCAACTTCTTATCCTCATCTGAGTATTGCTCCCTCCTCTTCGAACCATTTGATTGGTTTCCGGGTTATTCACCATAGGCTTGTGTGGACCATGTACCACTGATGTCCAACAACCGCGCTGTTAACAGACAGTGATGGAGCATTCGTCTTTGCCATATGTTATACTCATTCCTAACCAGCATTGGTGGCTTGGTTGAGGAACCAGTATTGTGAGGATCATTGAGGGGGAATAGTCATTTTCAGTTCAGAAACAATTTATTCAAGCTTTTAAAAGTTTTACACAGAACACAACAAACTCAATGAAAACCAAGAGAAGATCTCCGATGGATGACCAGAATACATAAAATTCAATCTCTATAACCGTTTCTTGCAAAACAAAGCTAATTCAATCAAACTTAGATCTTGAATAGCAGTTTTCAATGATCAATATTAGATCGATCAATGATTAACCTGCTCTGATACCATTTCACAGGATCAGCGATCACAAGTTCGATGTATTAGGTTCAAGCAACGGAATACGAACAGGATTAGACAAATTGTAGCAAGAAGTCGATGCTTGTATGCATTAAGAGCACATATGGTTATAGCGAGAGAATATATTTCTGATTCAAGGAATGTTTATAGATATGGAATTTTCTAATCAAATCATTCAATACATTCATTCATTCATCCAAATATTACAATAGGTTGTCACTCCTTATATAGAGTGCAACAATCACTGCTGTATCACGGAAAGTGACAACTGGCAGATCTAATACAAAAAACTAACTCTTAACAACTACTGAAATGTTCACAACTACTGAGAACATATCAGAGTTTAGTACAAATATAAAACTACTGAAACTAGAATATAAACTACTGATATCACAACTACTGAAGAAGTACTCTTCAGCAGTTGTGACAAACTACTGACGCTTCAGTACTTGATCTTCAGACTTTGACCATCAGATGTTTCATCAGCTGATGACTTCAGTAGATATCATCAGCTGTTGTCTTCAGTCTTTGTCTTCAGACTTTGTACATCAGTTGTTGATCTTCAGCACTTGTAAACTCTTCAGCTGTTGTACTTTAGTACTTTGGTCTTTCAGCTTCAGCACTTGTGTTCTTCAGCTCTTCAACTTCAGTACTTGTGTTCTTCAGCTGTTGTACTTCAGCACTTTAGTTCTTCAGCTGTTGGAGTCTTCAGCACTTGATCTTCAGCTGTTGAAGTCTTCAGTAGTTGTCAAACTGCTGATGAGGCTTTCAGCAGTTGTTGTGATACCATGTGGGACTTAGAGGTTTCTGATCTTGGCTCATTGGTTCTTTTGGTCCAACAGAAATGGTAATCCGTTCTCATCCTTTAATCATCAATAAACCCACAAGTAGTCCTGCATCATCAAGCAAGATCCTAAAGCCTTGACGGCTCACGATGACGAAGGGCAAGATTGGAGCTTTCGGGTTTGTTTCTCTCGCCGAGAATCCAACATTGCATGCTTTGAGGATTTGGATGACGATTCTGCAAACGAAGGAGATATAGCAGTTGAACTCGTAATGTCAAAGAATGAAGAAACTGCAAATGTGGTAAATCACTTGAATGATGAAGGCCAAGTTCAACATGTTCAGAATCACCTGCACCAGAAAAGTCAGACTCTACTATGATGGTTATTCAACAGAACCTTCTCAGGTAAGTTCCACTAACCAACTTTTCAATAATCATGCTTGTTCTAATTGTAATAAATTTAGGAAAGCTAGATTTGAAATTTCTAGGTTATTAGATCTCAATGATAGCCTAGTAAAGGACTTGCAACTGTGCACTCAAGAAAATCGTATTTTAAAATTAAATGAGCATAATTACAAAAAGAAAATAGAACTGTAAATACAACTTAGGGAAACTGAAGTTGTGGCTTTAACCAAGCTAATGACATTAATTTCTATCTAAACCCCTAGAAGAAGGTAAAACAAGAAGCAGTTTTGAACGTCAAAGTAAATTATTAAAACAAAAACTACACAGTTGGACTAGTTCTTCTCACATAGTTCAGCACTTAGTGAGAGAACGTAACAATGGGGAGGGTTTGGGTTACCAAGTGGTTCCCCACCACATGAGACCTTGTTGAATGCAAAATGTTAACCAATAGATACAACCAATCAAGGATCATGTGGTGTCCACTCCTCCTGTAAGTGATCCAGATTCCACAAGTAAATTTTATAAATTTGTCACCAAACAAAGGAGACCACTCTAAGTCAAAAGAAATGCCTATCGTTAAATCGATAAAAAATTTGAGAAGGTTACGGTAACATCGGTTCAAACACATCTAATTCTGAATCTGAAAAGATCAAAGAAGTTAACCAATCACGTTCATCATGTCTAAGTCCAACAAACAAAAGGGTAAAGATGTTGAAAGGTTCAAACAACAAATTGTGGTAAACAAGTTAAACCTCTAACTAACATGTGTCAAAACCCAAAAAAATAGTCACACATGTGTCACATACTTCTTCACAGATACAGTTTACACCAACATGTTGAGAGTAGATCATGCTACAACTGTGGAAAGTATGACACATCGCGTCTAATTGTCCTTACTATCAGACACAAGGAAAAGAATTGAACTTTATGACACTAAAACAAGCCCTTCAAAAAGGAGCTAAACTACTCTATCAAAAGGAGTCAGTGAACCTAAAGTTCACCCATTAGCCAGTCGTCTATTTACCAAACAGGCCCTACACAAAACGAGCTTATGGAAAAAAATCTAGTTTAGTGTCTGATAATGAGAACAAGAAACAGAATGATCTCCCTCTCACCCTCAAATGGACAATGGGTGGAATTTATGATGTGTGATCTTTTGGGTCACCCAGCTAGTTAAGCTTTGGTCCCTAACCTCAACTATGTTTTCCATTGAAGTGCAGGGTGTTCGCTATAGTGCTGAAACAAACACTGCATTGTAGATAGCGGAGCATCCAGCACATGACTGGAACCGGACACTTCAACAAATTAAAGGAGGTCATGTTTCATTTGTTGGAACAAAGGAGGTTATATCACAGCTCAAGGGGAAGTGGGAATCAGAAAGTGAAGTTTGACAAGGTAAACTATGTTCAACAACTTCAAAAAATTTACTTTCTATCTCCCAAATCTGTGACAAAGGATTTAAAGAAGTGTTCGCAAAAAGAAATGCTATGTTCTGAAAAGGGCTACGTGATCCCAGAGGACCAAGTCTTAATGTCAGCTTCAAGATATAACAACCTTTATCCTTGGATCTTTCAAAGGCCTCCATAACGGATCATCAAATTCAGTGCTTCTTGTCCAAGGTACAGAGAAGATTCGATCTCCTGGCATAGGGAATATGACCTCAATCCATGGAAGATGAACCACTTGATCCGAATGACCTAGTGCGAGAGTAAACGTCAAAAACTTCCAACTACTGGATTTTTGTGTAGCCTGCAAGAAAGGCAAACAGACTAAAAAGTCACATAAGGCAAAAAAGTCCATTCCATAGAATTGCCTCTTGAGCTTCTTCACATGGATCTGTTTGGTCCAGTCAGTACAAGGAGCATCGCCGACGACTTGTACTTTATGTATTTACATATGACTACTCAAGATTCTCTTGCTTAATGTTTCTGAAATCCAAATCTGAGACATTTAAGTCATTCAAAGAGTTAGTAACTACTTTAGAGTCTCTCTACAAGCTGAAGGTACCCAAGTATGCTCAGACAATGGCACCGAGTTCAGAATCAGTGGATGGAGGCTTTCTGGCCAAGAAAAGGGAATTGTGCACCATGTCACTTCTGCCTACACCCCCACAAATGAATGATATTGCTAAGAGAAAGAATCGCAGCTTGATAGAGACAACAAGGACAATGCTAGCAGACTCGAAAATGCCCATCCAATTTTGAATGGCAGTTGCCAGCATGTTACACTTTAAATCGAGTCCTTGGTAAAACGTCATGGTAAGACATGTTATGAGCTACTTCAATGACGTAAGCCAAATCTAGAGTACCTCAAACCATTTGGCACACCTTACACCCTTTTGAAGAATAATCAGGAAGGCAAGTTCAACGAGAAGGCCGAAGAAGGAATTTTCCTAGGATACATCATACCGAATAAGAGAGTTTACAAATAACTCAATAGGTCAAGTAGAAGTGTGGTGTAATGTGGACGTTCAGAGATACACCACCCCAAGTGGAAGGACCCCATTCTTTTTCCATTATGATGAATTCTTTAAATATTTCAACATCCCTCTCTCCACATCTGAAGAGGAGTTAGCAACCAAGATGATGTATGAGGTCTTAAACACCCACCCCTAGACTCAACATCATTCGGCTCTCAAGGCCAGTCTTCTAGTAACTCAAGGGGAGCACTGGAGGTAAGTGACTCCTCATCAGACGATGATGAAGTGGACACTGTTCAGGTGAATCAGGAGGAACAGGTTCCAACTACTACAAGTACACACGCATCAGTTGTTGATGCCTCTGACACTTCAGAACCCCATACTCCCACTGCCTCAGATACTGAACCTGTGGTTCACAATCTGGATAATGAGGTAGTTGTATCCATCACTCATGATCTCGTCTAAATGTTTATCACCTTTGGACATGTCATAGGGGATGTACAATCAGAATACAGACAAAAATCAACTATATTCAGCTGATTATCCCTCAGTTACGGAAAAAGGGTACCTTCACGATGGTGCTTATCGATGTTTTGTGTCACAATTTGAGCCATACTTAAACGATGAGGCTTGGGTGAGTGCCATGCAAGAAGAACTTCTTCAATTCAAGAAGTTAGGTGTGTGGACTCTAGTGGACAGACCTAAAGGTGCTAAGGTCATTGGCACTAAATGGGTCTTAAAATGCAAGAAGGATGACCAAGGGGTCATTATCAGAAACAAAGCTCGACTTGTAGTTCAAGGATTTCTACAAGTCGAGGGAATCGATTACAACGAAGTGTTTGCACCCGTGGCAAAAATGGAAGCAATCCGTATCTTCCTAGCCTATGCATTGTATATGAAGATTAAAGTCTATCAGCTCGATGTGAAAAGTGTATTCCTTCATGTTGAAATCCGAGAAACAGTTTACGTCAGTCAACCGAGGGATTTGAGGATCCGTATCATCGGACAGAGTTTACAAACTAGACAAGGCTCTATACGGGCTTCATCAAGTCCCCAGAGCCTGGTATGAGATACTCTCGACTCATCTTGTGAAACACGGGTTTCGAAGAGGAGTGATTGATTGTACATTGTTTATCAAAGAGAAGGATGGTGACTTACTGCTTGTAACAGATCTATGTTGATGACATAATCTTCGGTTCCAAGAACGAAGATTTATGTAAAGAATTTGAAGTAGTAATGAATGCTGAATTTGAGATGAGTGCCATGGAAGAGATGAAATTCTTTCTTGGGTTACAGGTGGATCAGACACCACAGGGGATAATTCTACATGAGACAGAGTATGTAGGCGATATTCTTAGTCGGTTTGATATGGAGAATGCTTCTGCAGCTGGGACTTCACTTGCTACAAACTATGATATAGCGCCCGACGAGAATGGTGATCTAGTGGATGCTACCATGTACCGAGGCATTATTGGATCTCTCATGTATCTCACTGCCTCACGACCTGACATCATGTACGCAACATGTCTCTGCTCAAGATATCAGGCGAAACCGAAAGTCAACCATCTAATTGGAGTCAAAAGGATATTTCCGTATCTAAAGGGTACCCCAACACTCGGGTTGTGGTATCATCATGATGATGATTTCGAGCTTACATCGTATAGTGACTCGAATTATGGCGGATGCAAAATGAACTACAAGTCAACCTCAGCAGGTAGTCAATTCTTTGGAAGAAGATTAGTCACGTGGCACTGTAAGAAGCAGACATCAGTTGCGCTGTCAACTTGTAAAGCTGAATATGTTACTGCGACAAGCTGCTGTTTTGAAATCATTTCGATTCAACAGCAAATGCGGGACTACGGTTTGAAATTCTCTTACACTCCCATATTTTTTGATAATTCTGCTGCTATAGCCGTAACTAAAAATCTGGTCCAACATCCTAATACTAAACACATCAGCATCAAATATCACTTTATACGTGATTGTTTTGAAAAGAATTTAATTGATGTTGTTAAAATTAATACGGATTTTCAACGCGCTGACCTCTACACAAAATCCTTGATAAACCATGTTTTCTATATCTGTTAGAGGTCAACAGCGTTAAAAAGAAAAGTGATGTGATTTCTGACGATGACAGTACTTAGTCCGACAAGTAGAATTTATTATACTGTTAATTTATTATTTTATTTTGTTTATCTTATTTTTATTTCTTTGCCTATTAAAATCCTAAAACGCAACACGTTTATGATTTTAAAATTTTAGGGGGAGAATAGTTAAGTTAGTATTTAATTTCAGTACATAAAAAAAACGAGGGAGGAGGACAGGCCAACTAAAAGAAATGAGATCGTACCTGTGATACTGATTCAACGACTATGGAAAATGATAGTACACAGGAACAAATAGTTTGGGACTTTAAAAGAAGAAATTGTTTAAAATGAAAAATTCGAAGTATAAGCCTGAAAAAGTCTAAGCAAAAATAAAAGGAAAAATGATAGTAAAACTAGCTACTACTAAAGTAACACGGAAAAAGAAGACCTAAAGGTTGCTAGACCATTAGATGATGTGTTGGTAGATTCAACACAATAGATAAGTAGTCCTCGTTGGAGATTTCAAGATCAAACTAAGTTGTTCAAAAAGCTGTGGGTTATCATCTTATCCCTGGTTAGCACAATCAACAGAGTTCCAATAAGGGGTGACGAGCACAATAAGTGCCACAAGTGTGTGCGGATGACCATAAAATGAGCAAAGCACATGATGAAAAATACACAAAGCAATCAAGCTTATAACCTATGTTGTTGGTGTGATCTGTGCAGAAAGAATAAAATTGCTCAATCAAGAAAATAGGTTGTGTGCCTCTCTGCTATGTGGTGGCACGACCTGAGGATAAGCACAACCTAAATATTCTAGAATTCATTGGTGTTTGCGCCTCTCTGCTATGTGGTGGCACTTACCAGAGGCTTAGCAACTCTTTGAAAGCTCTAGAATAGTTTCTTCTTGAATACTACTTGTAGACCGCTCAAAAATATCCTGAGGAATGTTGATTACCATATAAGCATGAGATCCACAAATGTTTGTTGAAATAATTTAACTTTAAACCATCACCAATCTATGCCAAAAGTCTGTGTATGGATTTAAGAGGACAAGTATACTGATAATCATCGTGGCTGCAACTCTTGAAAGTCAACACCACTGTGTGCATCTTGTGGTACTAGTATGATTTCATAGACTTGCTAATGACTCTCGATGAAACAGAATTGAGCAATAAAAGATTTTGATAACATCTCTCAATAATTTGACTTATCTGTATGATTCCATAATGAATCATTCCAGTTATGGTCAAAATAACTTGAA
>CM046455.1:39352710-39700455 GCA_025506515.1 Flaveria trinervia | reverse complement strand
TGTTTAATATTTCATTGATTATTGTGTGTTAACGCATATTGAACTAACATATAGGTTTATGGTTGTTTACATAGTTCTTAGTCAATAATAATTGAGAAACATGCTTAAACTTAATCGTGTGAAGTTCTCATGTGAATGGACCATGCTAATGGACCATACACATGAATAATTCATGCTAATGAACCAGTCGCACGACTGAACCAGGAGACTGGATCAGTCGCATGATTGTAACATCGGATTGACTCAGTCACACGACTGAATCTTCAGTCGTGCGGATGGATTAACCGCCTGCTTCAATCGCACGACTAAACCATGCGAATGGCTCAGACACATGAATGGAAAACTCTAACCTGTAAATACCACTTAATTCGTGTAAAAATGTAACAATTCAAATCCCTAAGCACTAAATCGTACCCTAGCCGTGCACAGACCATAGAACACCTGTTCCAACTTCATAGATCATAGTAAATCATCCTACTATCGTTCTTAACATTTAGTTTCATTCTTGGATTTATTATACTTGCGTTTTCATTGATTGGATCACCAATTAAATAGGATTCTTCACTATTTGGTTTGGTACACACATAAATTAGTTAGTACTCCGTACCAAAAATGGTCCAAACATCCTTGATCCATTCTCTGATGAAAATGGTAATACAATACAATACAATGCTCCCAGGACTCCTCAGCAGAATGGTGTTGCTGAGATGAGAAACATGACACTGATTGAAGCTGGAAGAACCATGTTGTCTGACTCTAAGCTGCCCATCACCTTCTTGGCAGAGGTAGTCAACACTAGCTGCAATGTGTAGAATAGAGTTTTAGTAGTTAAGACACATGACAAGACTCCTTATGAACTTTGGCACAAGATGAAACCTTTCATTGGTTTTCTCAGGTCATTTGGTTGTCCTTGCACCATCTTGAATACGAAGGATCAAATTGCCAAATTAGCTGAGAAATCAGATGATGGACACTTCATTGGATACTCTTCCCAAGCTAAGGCTTATAGAGTCTACAATCTTTGATCTAGAATTGTGGAGGATTTAGCCAATGGGACTTTCAATGAACACACACCCTGTGTGGTTGGTTCTGGTCCTGATTGGCTTTTTTGATCTTGATTTAGTTACCAACTGTTTTAACAAATCTTGTGAGACTGTTTCAGGATCTGCGGAAAATTTAAATATAGGTGATCCTGATCTAAGATTTGAGTTGAGAAGACCTTCAAGTAGCATATCTTCAGCTCCAGTTGGAACTACTTCTGCAAATGAGGTTTCTATCAGCACCATAATGACAAACTCAGCAGATACGTCTAGTATGCCTTCAAGTTCCAACTCAGAGGCTCCACAACCAAATAAGGATGCTTCAATTGCAGAAGGCAATGATGGTAATGCTGAAAGTGACCACGACTTTCTTGATGCTGATAACCACTCCATAGATGATAACATCAATGATGTCACATGCTCCTTGGATCAAGTCTCTCTTGATAAGTGTGCTAATGTGGTGGGTTAAACTTCTATGCCAGATCTAAATTTCTCTAATTTAGATCTTTCTCAACAACTTGTTGTGATCCCTTAACTAAGGATCAACAAGTCCCCCCACCACAAATATCATTGGAGATGTTGTCATAGGGGTAAGAACAATAGGACAAACCCATGAAGCAAATGTTTGTCTCCAGTCTTGTTTCTTGTCCTAGATATAGCCAAATAAAGTTGATGAGGCTCTGAAGGATGGAAGTTGGGTTGAAGCTATGTAGGAGCTACTTCAATTCAAAACATAGAAAGTTTGGAACCTTTGTCCTCTTCCTCATGGGAAGACTACCATTAGAACCAAATGGGTGTTTAGGAACAAGAAAGATGATACAGGCATTATCATCAAAAACAAAGCTAGACTAGTTCTTAAAGGTTATACACAAGAAGAAGGAGTTGACTATACAGATGTCTTTGCTTTGTAGCAAGACTGGAAGCTGTTAGGATATTCTTGGCATTTGCTGCATCCAAGAACTTCAAGGTGTTTCAACTTGATGTGAAGTGTGCTTTTCTTTATGGAAAGAAAGATGAAGAGGTGTATGTTAAACAGCCACCTGGTTTTGTAGAACCTGATCATCCTGATTATGTCTGCAAGCTTGACAAAGCTCTTTATGGGCTGCATCAGGCACCCATGAAGTGGTATGAGACACTATCTGAGTATCTTTGCAAACATGGATACAAGAGAGGTACTATAGATGGAACTCTCTTCATCAAAGGATTGGGATATGACATAATGCTAGTACAACTATAGGTGGATGACATCATCCTTGGTTCAACTAATCCAAAGCTCTGTAAAGACTTTGAGAAGCTGATGAAGGACAGATTTGAAATGAGTGCCATGGGGAAACTCAATTTCTTTCTAGGAATTCAAGTGAAGCAAGTTGAGATGGCATCTTCATTAGTCAGTGAAAGTATGTTCAAGACATACTCAAGAGATTCAACAGGACTATTGTAAGATTGCTAAGACACTCATAGCTAGAAACCACTCCCTTGGACCTGATTTTGAGGGGGAGTGTGTAGATGAGCACATATACAGGGGTATGATTGGGTCCCTTACGTATCTTAGTGCTAGCAGGACTGACATCATGTTTGCCACTTGCATCTATGCAAGATATCAAACCAACCCTAAGATGTATCACCTTATCATAGTGAAGAGGATTTTAAGATACCTCAAAGGTGCTTCAACACTTGGTTTATGGTATCCTAAGAATCCTGACTTCAATCTGTATGCATAAACAGATAGTGATTATGGTGGTTGCAATATGACTGCAAAGTCTACATTTGGGGGATGTTAGTTTCTGGGTGGAAGGGTTGTCTCATGGCAATGCAAGAAACAATCTTGTGTCTCTACATCAACTGCTGAAGCTGAATGTTGTAAGATGCTATGCTCAAGTGCTTTGGATTCAGAATCAGATGCTGGACTATGGGTTCAACTTCAAGGAGACTCCTATTCATATAGACAACAATATTGCTATCTTAATCACAGAGAATCCTATGCAGCACTCAAGGACCAAACACATCAATATTAGGTATCATTTAATAAGAGATACTTATGAAAATAGGTTAGTTAAACTAGTCAAAGTCACACAGATAAACAATATGCTGATCTTTTTACAAAGGCTTTTGATTAACCGATATTAAATATCTTGTATCAGCTATTAGGATGATCAATTTTAGTAGGTTTTTCTTTAAAATAATTCTTATTATTTCTTAAAATATGTGTGTCCTAAGTTGTCTAGTTCATCACTTTCGTAAGCTCTTGTTTTCTTTAGATGAAAAATCTTTTTGAAGACTTTCCTTAAATTTATGAAATTTTTTGATCCTTCGGATGTTATGTTTTTAACTTCGGAAGAAAATCATGCCTTCAAAACAAATAACAGTCTATGAAAATTTACCTTCAGAAGAGATTTCTAAAATATCTTCCGAAGCTTAAATGGTTGTCTAAGACACTTCTGAAATTCTACGTTCATTATCCATAGAATGATTTTGGGGTCAAGTTCAGGTATTCTCAATCTCTTTATATTAATTTACTTGCCAACTTAGACTACTTAGAATATTATATGTTTCCTAGATATGTCTACTACATTCTGTGAACTGGGCTCACAGATAAGGGAAACATGTAACATTTTTAAACTGGGACAGATGAAGCCCGATATCTTTAAAATACTAAGAAAGAGCACTGTTGGCTTCTCTGGGGTAGAAACAGCCCTAGTCCCAAAAATGTTAGAGCTCATTGCTCAAGGTGACAACGTAGCAGCACCAGCTAGTGTTGAACCCACACCTGTTACATCCCAACCACCTACACAGCCACAAATCACCATCACCTACAAAGAAAATCCAAATGAACCCCTACTCAAACTATTCAGTCTGTGGAGGCCCCTATACACTCACCCATACAGGAGGAAGTGAAAACTAGAGCTCCCACATCTCCTGAGGAGTAGACCACTTCCATCACTTCAAGGATGAGTGCTGAGGTTCCTCATGCTCAGCCTGATGAGCTCATAACACAAACTGCCTTAAGCCATCACTTTGAGTCTCAACACTCAAGTGATCAACCTTCAGGGGAAAGTTAGCATCCCCAGCCTTTAGATGTCAACCAACCAATCCCTAACCTTGACTTCTATACTATTGAAGATTTAGGTTTCAGTGAGTACCATGATTCTCTCTTCTTTTGCCCTACTCAAAGAGAGATGAGTGCTTATGAGTCTCCTATTTCTAGCCCACATCAATCACCTTCAACTGAGGTTGACACTTCTGAACATCTTCAGGATGTCCATATGGAAGAGGCTCTCACTTTTGAAAGTGATTACATCATTAAGACCTCAACCATGGCAACTCAGCCCCACTGACATCTCAATTGAGATTGCCAGTGAGCGGAGGAAATCCAGCAGCCAAGAACTTGAAGCTGGTGGTGAGACTGAGGAATTTGGTCTAATCATCTCATCCCCCAATGATTCTTCTGATGAAGTTGAGGGGAATTTAAGACTAAAGGTGCACACACTGTCCAAAACATGCATCTTATAGTCTCCAAGGTTAGTCACCTTGAATCTAAAGTGACTACCTTGCATAACATGGTCAATGATCAGCAACTTGAGATTTCATATCTTAAGGAAAAACTAGCTGGAAGACCTTTAAGAAGAGCTCAACTAGGAACACAAGAACCTGTGGATGTGATTGACCTAACTCCTGGCTCACCTATGCTTGTGGGTGATGCTACCAAAAAGGGGGAGAAAGTCATTACAGCTTCAGAACCTAGGAGTTCTTCATGGAGTATGGACATTGAGGACTCACCATCCTCACTTGAAATTGTGCCTACTCAGCAACCTCCTCAAATTCACATTGATGTGGACTACACAAACTCCTTCATACAGAGTTTGTTTGAGGATGGGATACCAAGGGCTATGTTATCTCCACCATCTTCCAATCACATCATTGGGTGGATGTATGACAACAACAAGAGAGCCCTAATCATCATAAAAGTTCAAGGACAACAAGAGATCTTCAATTTTCAGACCCTAAACTATTATGGCAGTCTGGATTTCGTCAACATGCCACTTGTCAATCCAAGCCAATCAAGATAAGCTGACAAGTTGGCATAAAGAATCCAAAACAGGATCACTGCAGAGTTCAACCTAAGAAGAAGACTGTGGGAATCAGGCAATGTCATTGGTCAACTGGATGTTAAGGCAAACCCTATGATTAGCTTCATAAGAGAAACCTTGATGGAAGGCCTAGGGATAGAACCTGAGAGCCTAGTCTTATCACCGACAACTACTGCAGAGATCAATGCCCTTTTCGAGACACCTGCTGGTGAAGGTGCTTCTCAACCTCTCTTTGGCCAGAGCTTAAAAGCTACATGAAGCAATGGAGACCAAGCTCTCTCCACCCTGAGTCACAAAGGTCTGTGAGTGACAAAGGGAAAAGAAAGATGACATCTAAGGAAATTAAGGAGAAGAAGAGAGAGAGAGAGAGAGGAAAAGGAAGCTGAGGGGAGAAGGTTCCTCTTCTATGTCTACTAGACTAATGGACACTGCAATCAGGGCTGTTCCCAGACCATATACTCAGAATGATGAGATAAGGGCAGTGAGGATAAACTATCTGCATATAAGGAACTATGACATAGACAATGTCATCTCTCTCCCCTTGGAGGAGTTAAATGAACTCGTTGCCCAGGAAAGGTCAAGGAAGAAGAAGGAGGCAAAAGATGCAAAGCTTCTAGTACAAATCAAAGAAGACAAAAGAATGATAAGATTGTACAAGCATGTGCCTACCCTCTCTCCGGTACAAGAAAGCCCTGCATATGAGGATGTGGTTCAACAAGAACCTCAGGTAGATAAAGAAGAAGAAAGGATCAAGATGATTAACTACTTAAGTGCCACAGGCCTCTATCAGGTAGAAGCACTTCTTCCCTTTTCTTACGACTATGTTGAGTTTGAGTATCTCAAACAACTTGAACTTTAGATAGTCAAGGAAAGAAAGACAACCAAAAGAAAGCTGAGGGAAGAAGTTGCTAAGTCAAGAGCCATCATCGACAAAAGCATAAAAGTCTGCTGACAGATAGAGAATTATGAGCTTCTTGAAGCTGTATGGATTCTCCGAAAGGAGACTTGGTCCCATGTCTCTATCCACTATGGATGAGTATATCAGGGTAATCAAGCAGAAGATCAAAAGTGGAGAGCTGGTTGACTTACATTCCTCTCCAAGTCAAGCCCGACCAGAAGTGTAGGTTAAGGTTGAACAACCAGAGACATCACAACCTGGACCTCCTGCTGAATTTTAGCAAGCTTCATCTTCTGATCCATAGCAAGGTCAGACTCACTCTCAATCTGAACCTGTGAGAGTTGAAGACCCAACTAAGAAAGACAATGAAGATCAATTCGGTACTACAGGCTAGTCTTCTCAGTTAAAAGTTGCAAAGAGAAAGAAAAGGATGGCTTCTAAACCAAAGACGAAGAAGAAGAAGAAGACTGCATCCTTTTCTAAACCTCAGGATGAGTTAGAACATCCTAAGGATGTGCAACTAGAGGATGCCCCATCATCTCTCATTCCAATAGCTCCTCTTGCATCAGAAAGACCCATCCTGTCCTGAAAATACACTACAAATCCCAAAAGGTGGCATGCCATCAGAGATCATGGCATTGGGAATGTCTACCCTTGGCAAGAGATGTTTCAGTTGCCTCTGTATGATCTCTTTGACATGAGAAGACATTTTGACAACATGAAGGATCCTGATCATCTCATAAAGAAAGGGCTCGTTATCATCCTGATGAGGATTATTGATATCTGAAGTCTTCAAGAGTTTTGGTAGCATCAGCCTAGGGGGAGTTTGTAGAGAATATGCATAGAGGCTGAAGCAACCAAAGTCTTTCTGCATGCATGCTGCACAAGTACTGAAGAAGAATGCTTCGGAAGTTTCACACATGCAATAGAAATATTCTAAGTGTGAAATCTTCCAAAGCCAAGATCAATATCTTCCAAAGCCAAAGATGAAGTCTTCCAAAGCTTCAGAGACAAAGTCTTTCGAAGCCTCAACTCTTGAAGACAGATTTCTTCCGAAGAATTTTAGTAGCATGCTTTATCTAATGTACTATTACATAAAGTTGGACACCTTTCCGCTACATCTCTGTAAAGTTACCAACTTGCATGAGTTGGTGAAAAGGTCCATGCTTTTGGTAACTATACATTGAGGTCTTGAGTCTTTAACTTTCTACTTCATGTACTTTATCCTTTTTGTAATAGATAAGGATGTGAGCTATGGCAGTCATAGTCACAAAGTCAAAAAGGCAATCTGCCTTTTTGACTCTATAATTGATTTTGTTTTGAGTCTAGTCAATTGTATCTAGCTAGCTTTCAAAGTAAGGCCGGCTGTAGGACGTAGTATAAGTATCTCATGTTCTTGTATCTTTTTAATATGCTTTGTAACACTTGTAATAAAACATAGAGAAAGCAATATACTGCATTCTTGAAAACATATACTTGTGCTCTTATGTTCTATCTCTTACATTACTTGTGTTCTTAGTGTCTTACTTGTGGTTAATCTAGTTTGCCGTTTGATTACGTTTTTGTTAATCTCCTCTTGGTGTTGTTGTGTTATAAGTGACCCCCTTCACTGGTCCTGCAACATCAAAACACAAATCATATATTATTACAATGTTTCATTACACATATACAAGCCATGACAGACTTTTACATGAAGCACATAAACTAGGGACATATGTATCAACAAACCTACTCAAATGAGTTTTGTAACCTTATAATAACCTGCTTTTAAAGTTACAAAAGGTTTGTGTAATGTATAATCACAAGTTATAACGTTTAACACATGTGTAATGGGTGAAAATGGTGTAATCACTAAGTTTTCATCTTGTACGGATGATATTGGGTGTATGATGAGATGTTAATGGCTGAAAATAATAAAGTCTGAGACTTGTAAGCAATTTGGTCATATTCGGGGACCCGAAAAGTGGTAAAACGACTTAAAAATAAGAAAAAATGGACTTAAACGATATTGAAAAGTATTCTAGACTCAAAAAGGGTAACAAAGTGTTCTGGACTAGATTTGTTGATTAAGTGATCAAAGATAAGTTAAAAGGTATTTTTAATTAAAAACGGGTATTAACCGGGTGATGTTTTGAGGAAGATCCAAGAAATAATGGTATAAAACCAAACTACATGGAAAGCATGTTATTTCAGTAAGTTAGGTGCTATAAGATCTAAAGGAGTTGAAAAATTGGTCGAACAAGCTTTTAAACAGTCAATTTCGGGTAGAAACGTGTCTTAATGGGTTACATTTAAAATTTAGACTTTCAATGAAAAGGAGCTTGAAATAAATTTTTAACAAATTAAAGACTTATATAAAGTCCTTCAAATAAAATTTAATGGATCTAAGGCTAAAGATATGGAAATCAACACTTAACCGTTATAAACCTTGGTTTTATGGTAACCGGTAACGTAAGACATGAAAATATTAAATCCGGACCTAAAATCTTAAAAATTAGGGTAAACTAATTAAAATAAGTTACTTAACTTCAAGAACATAATATTCAGCAATAAAAGTCATAAATGCAAGAAATCAAACTTTGGGGTAGATATTGTAAATTTTAGAAACATGGAGGACTAAACTGGAAATTTTGCTAAATTTCAATGGACCAACCCCTTGGACTAATAATCATTTAGAAGACTGAAACTAACTTGTATTGATGATCTAACATGGTAAATCATGTATTCTTTCCTAAGAAACTGATGGACCAAAAGAACCAATGAGCCTGATCAGAAAAACCTCTAAGTCCCACAGACATTACAACTGCTGAAGAAGATCACAATAGCTGAAGACATCAGCTGATTTCAAGGTCTGAAGATTCTTCAGTCTGAAGACAAGAACTGAAGACTACTACTGAAGACAAAGTCTGAATGTAAAGAACTAAAGACAAAGTCTGAAGCTATCAGCTTAAAACAAAGTCTGAAAGTAAAGTACTGAAGACAAAGTCTGAAGCTATCAGCTGAAAACAAAGTCTGAAAGTAAAGTACTGAAGACAAAGTCTGAAGCTATCAGCTGAAAACAAAGTCTGAAAGTAAAAGTCTGAAGAACAAAGTCTGAAGAACAAAGACTGAAGACCAAAGTGATCAGTAGTTGTCACAACAGCTAAAGTTATCAACTTTAGTAGTTGTGATGGTTTCCTTTCAGTACTTGTAATTTACTTTTCAGTAGTTATAGTTTCAGTAGTTTAGTTTCAGTAGTTTTATGTTTTTGTACTTAAGCATTCTTTGAGATGTAATCAGTAGTTGAGAAAATTCTCAGTAGTTTGCATAGTTTCAGTAGTTTGAATAATTCTGTTGGATGTCACTATCAAGTGACATCAACAGACGTCACATATCCTATATAAGGAATGGTGACCTAATTGTAAAGTGTGACATTTAGCCCCCACGAAAGCATATGAATGAAATATCTCTTTTGCAGAATTCTCTTTTTCTATAACCATTTACTGTTACATTGAATATCAATTGTGTTCTTGTGAATTGTTTAATTCGTTGTTCGTACTCCGCTGCAATATTCTCTAATTAATCAAATTTAGATCACTAATCTTAACAAATGGTATGAGAGCAAGGTTAATCATTGATCGATCTAATAATTGATCATTGAAACGCTATTCAATATCTAAGTTTGATTGAATTAGCATATTTGCAAGAATTGGTTATAGATCCTTGAATTTATGTTGCTTTCGTTTATCTGCTTTGAGTTTTCTCTTGGTTCATATTGAGTTTTTTGTGTTTTGCACTAAATCAGTTAAAACTTAATTGAATTGGTTGAATCTGAGAATGACTACTCCTTCTAATGACCCTTACAATACCGGTTCCTCAACCAAGCCTCCGATGCTGGTTAGGACTGAGTATAACATATGGCAACGAAGAATGCTTCATCACCTGTCTGTTAACAGTTCAGGTTGTTGGACATCTGTGGTACATGGTCCACACAAGCCTATGGTGAACAATCCGGAAACCAACCAAATGGTTCCGAAGAAGAGGGAACAATACTCAGATGAGGATCGAAAACTGTTTGAGATTGATGCTAAAGCGCATGGAATTTTGGCCATGGCACTACCGAATGAAATCTATTCTGGGCTTATGCATCATGAAACTGCTCATGACCTCTGGAATGCATTGAAAGAACAATTTGGTGGAACAGAGAGGTCTAGCAAACAACAGAGAAATCCTTGCCAACAATATGAGACATTCTCTCATAGAAAGGGTGAGTAACTAACTCAACAGTTTGAGCGTTTTTCTTGTTTGATCTCTGAGCTGAAAATGGTCAAACATGAATACACTAATAGTCAGATGAACAAAAGATTCCTCAGATCACTGCCTGAGAGATGGGACACATATACCATTGTGCTACGCTCCAGTGCAAATCTGGATAGTCTATCTCGCACCCAACTCCATGGGAAACTGCTTACATTTGAAAGAGAGATAGAGCAGAAAAGGAAACTGGCATCATCAGGAAAGCTCACTGATGACTTTGTACCAGGGAACACTGCCTTGTTTGGTCATGAGTCAGAATATGCTGCATCAGAAAGCAATTATGATGAGCATATAGATTTATCCTCAAACGGTTCAGATCATGCATTTGTAAGTGTCGACAGTCAGTCAGGCTGTAATAGTGACAATTATGTTTCATTATGGATGATTTAAAGGGTATTGTTGATGATGACTTAGAAGAGATGGATATTCTGAGCCAAATGGCCTTGATTAATATCAGATCTCAAAAGTTCTACAAGAGAACTGGTAGGAAATTCCCAGGACTCTCTGGCAAAACCAAAGTTGGTTTTGACAAGAGTAAGTTGAGGTGTCACAAATGCCACAGGCTTGGACACTTTAAAAGAGAGTGTAGATCATCTGAATCTAACTCCTCTACACCCTTTGTGACTTTTCCAAGCAATAGTCCACAAAACAGAGGGCAACATCCTGCTAGTTCTGGTCATCATTCACAACCTATATCTCCTGCATATTTCGTCCCTCAGGGTTCAATGTCATATCCATATCCCTGCTATTACATGCCACACCCAAATCTGGTTCAAGTTTCTAATGCACAACAACCTCAAGCCCTACCTGAGCCTCTACCATCTCAATCATCTCAATCACAACCTCATCACAGCTTCTTCACCCCTAGTATTGTTGACTGGAGCAGTTTACCAGATGATCTCTCTGGTAATGAGCAATTATTTGCTGGTGATGGTCAACATGGTAGTGAACATCCTTTTGGGAATCTAGCTCTCATGGCCCTGGAATCTACTGATAGTTCATGCTCCAATGCATCTTCATCACAGGTAACCCAGGTATCCTCTGAGGCTAAGGCTAAGCTATGTGAATCTTGCATAGCTGCATTTATCTCTATTAGAGAGGCAAATGTAGCTTTAATAAATCAAAATCTAGAGCTTGAGCAAACCCTTTCCTAAAGAAAAAGCTGAATATGAGTCTGTCCTAAGGATAAAGATGATGAGATTTATAAGCTTAAATGCCAATTAAATTATGAAAAGGCTAAGCTAGAGGTCATTCTTGAGAATGATAGAGATCTCAAAGAAAAACTTGCAGTTACCCAAGTTGAGTGTAACCGCTGGGTGTTATCCTGCAAGGGATTTGAAATGCTGCTCAGCAAGCAATCTGCTTCGAATGTGAAGTTTGATATAGGTTACAACCACATTGCACCACCTACAGATTTTACTCCAAAACCAATAATAAAATCTGAAGGTGAAAGTAATTTCCAAACCACATCATCATGTGCATCATCCTCAAGTTATCACCCAAAATCACAAGATGAAATCAGTGTTGATACCTCACAAATCAATTGGCTGATGGGTAACTACTGATAAGCACATGAAGCTGAGTACTTCAGATGTTGTCCCTCAAAGTACCTCAAGTACTGAAGGGCAAGTCACAACATCTGAAAAGCATTTCAAATCAGCTAAAATAAAAGGATTAACAATGCTGATAGAGAACAGCTGAAGAACAGTCTTCAGTTATTACAAATCCTTCAGTACTAAACAAAAGTACTAAAAGGAGGAAAGTACTGAAGAGCACACCTTCAGTAGTCTCCACATCAGCAGTTGATTACTCCAAGATGAAGAATAAGCCATGTGAAATATGTGGTAAATTCAATCATCTTTCTGATGAATGTTGGTACAGAAAGGGTTCCAAACTCAACAGAGATAAGCTCATTAAAATCCAGATGGATGAAATGAAAAATGAGTTTGGGACTAAGTTTGTACCACAGTCATCCCTTTGTGATAAACCTAAGCCTTCAACTAAATCCAAAAAGAAGGATAGGGTTTATCATAAAACAGCTGATAATGCTCCTCATGATAAACATCAGACTAAGTCTGTGAATTTTAAGGAGGAAATGGTGGGTCATAGGAACTCATCAAACAAAAAAACTGATATGTCACAAGAGCTGAAAGCTTTAGCTACAAATCAGACAGCTTGATATGATGGTTCAGCATTTGTTAGGGAGAGTTAACCAACTAGATGCACCTGTGATCAAACCACTGAAAAGGAATTCCAAGCCAAATCCAGGAATCCATTTCAGCACCATCCTTCTTCATCAGCTGTTAATCATAAGAAACAAGTTATGGTTAAATCTGTTGATGAAAACAGACCCAAAACGAAAAGGTTTGGGTCTCAAAACCTAACTAGTTCTTTATGATGAATGCAGGGTTCTTCAGCATGCCAAAGAGCATCTGCAATGTAGACAGTGGAAGATCTATGCATATGACTGGGAGCAGTTCTCTTTTAATGACTACTCTCAAGGAAAGAAGGGATTTGTTTCATTTGGTAATGATGCCAAGGGTTACATCATCGGGAAAGGATATGTGTCTAATGGACAAATCAGGTTTTATGATGTTAATCATGTGGAGAATCTCAAGTATAATCTGTTGACTGTCAGTCAGATGTGTGATAAAGGGCACGTTGCACTTTTCACAAGCCAGAACTGAAGGATTCTGTCTTCCCAAGTTCTGAGGCTGATTGACAAGGTATTGGATGAACATACTCTCCTGAAGGCCAACAGGATTGGAAGAGTTTATTGCCTTGGATTTGTCAAAGAAGATTGATTTGAAGGGTCATCCTTGCCTGTTCTCCAAAGCCTCTCCTCAGGAATCTAAACTGTGGCATAGAAGGCTGGGACAGGTTAATCTCAATAACATGAATCAGTTGATCCACAATAATATAGTGAGAGGTCTACCAATAAAGGAGTTCCACTGTGATGAAACCTGCACTGCTTGTTTGAAAGGAAAACAACACAAGTCTCCTCCCTCCTATTGAAGAACCTAAGTCCACTGCCTGCGCTAGCTACTGCACATGGATCTATTTGGTCCTGTGAGAGTGATGAGCATGGCAAAGAAGAAATACTGTCTGGTAATTGTGGATGATTACACCAGATTTGTATGGACTTTCTTCTTGCATTCAAAGGATAGGTTGCTCAGACGATTATAAACTTTGTGTTGTATGTGAGAAGCAGTATTCCCTATCAGTCACGTGTATAAGGAGTGATAATGGAACTGAATTCAGAAACCATACACTTGATGATTTTTATCTATCAAAAGGAATAAAGAGGCAGTTTAGCATCCAAGGACTCCAGAACAAAATGGAGTAGTGGAGAGAAACAACAGAACCCTAATTGAACCTGCAAGGTCTATGTTGGCTGACTCTGGTTGCCATTGACCTTTTGGGCTGAAGCTGTTAACACAACTTCCTATGTGCAAAATAGAGTATAGTAAACCAGAGGTTGATGAAGACTCCATATGAACTTCTACATCATTTGGCTCCTCTAATTTCATTCTTCAAAGCCTTTGGGTGTCCTTGTTTCATTCTCAACACAAAGGAACTCCACAAATTTGATCCTAAGGTGGATGCAGGGTATTTTGTAGGTTATTCATCCACATGCAAGGCTTACAGAGTCTTCAACTGCAGAACAAAGTTAGTTGAAGAAACCTTGCATGTGAAATTCAATGAATCTCCTAAGGATAAAATTCCACAAAACCCTGTGGAGTTGTTTGATCTGGACATACTGCAATATGTTCCTTATCAACCTCCAGCTGTTGCAGATTTGTGGATAAATCATCTTCTGCAGCCAGTCTTCCACCTGGTGGTACTGAAGATGATGATGATATCAGTACTCACCTTTTCAAGTTTAGTGACCAACTGCCTGAGTCCACTAAACTTGATGTTCCTGTAGCTTCAGCCTCCATCCACAACAAATGCTGATGAGATTTCTGACACCTCTACATCATTTGATTGCCATCTAATACTTGGTTTCAAGAATCTGGATCACCATCTGCTGCTGCTGAACCTGCTACAAACACTTGCACTGATCTTATAGTTATACCAGAGCTGAAGAATCACCCCATGTCTCAAATCATTGGTGATATCAATGCTGGTGTCTCAACCAGAAGTCAATTGTCTAACTTCTACTTCTATGCTCTCTTCATCAGTCAGCTAGAGCCAAAGAACTATCATGTTGCTTTGAGAGACAATGGATGGGTTGAAGCCATGCGCTTGAGCTACTTCAGTTCAAAAAGCAGCAAGTGTGGGAACTGGTTTCCTCTACCCCAGGTAAGTGTGCAATAGGCACTAAATGGGTGTTTAGGAATAAAACTGATGAAAATGGCCTTATTGTCAAAAAAGGCTAGACTGGTTGTACAGGGTTTTCACAAGAAGAAGGTATTGATTATGATGAAACCTTTGCCCCTGTAGCCAGACTAGAGGCAATTAGATTGTTCTTAGCCTATGCTGCATTCCACAATCTTAAAGTTTTTCAATGGATGTCAAAAGTGCATTTTTATATGGTAAAATAAAAAAAGAGGTTTATGTGTGTCAACCACCAGGTTTGAGGTAATAACATCCTGATTGGGTGTATAAACTTGATAAGGCTCTTTATGGGTTGAAGCAAGCTCCTAGAGCTTGGTATGAACACTTTCAAATTTCTTCTTAAAAATAATTTCACTAGAGGCTCCATAGATAAAACTTTGTTTATAAAGAAAGTGGATCAGCATAAGCTACTTGTTCAAATTTATGTTGATGATATTATTTTTGCATCCTCTGATCCCCAGTTGTGTGATGATTTTACAAGTTTAATGAAACAAAAGTTTGAAATGAGTGCAATGGGAGAATTACAGTTCTTTCTAGGCTTGCAAATCAAACAAAAGGCTGATGGAACCTTTATTCATCAGTCAAAATATACAAAAGATCTTTTGAATAAGTTTGATTTACAAAATTGTAAGCCTTGTTCTACTCCCATGTGCAACACCACACAACTGGATGCAGATCAGAAAGGTAAAGCTGTTGATGAAACACTTTACAAATGTATGATTGGTTCCTTGATGTACTTAACAGCTTCTAGACCAGATATTATGTTTGCAACGTGTGTTTGTGCTAGATTTCAGGATGCTCCTAAAGAGTCTCATTTGATTGCAGTCAAGAGGATCTTTAGATATTTGCAAGGTACACAATCTCTAGGTCTTTGGTATTCCACTGGACACTCATGCAAATTAGTTGCTTTTTCTGATAGTGACTATGCAGGGTGTAAGTTAACCAGAAAGTCAACTTGCGATGGATGTCAATTCCTAGGCAACTGTTTGATTTCTTGGCAGAGTAAGAAATAAACATCTGTTGCTACATCCACTGCTGAAGCAGAGTACATTGCTGCTGCAAGTTGTACATCTTAGGTACTCTGGCTTCAAACCAATTATTGGATTATGGCATTACAGAGACTAAGACTCCATTATAATGGATAGTGCTTCAGCTCTGTTATTGTCAAGAATCCAGTCCAACACTCTAGGACCAAACATATAGAGATCAGACAACATTTATTAGGGATTGTTTTGAAAAAGGTCTGATTGATCCAAATTTCTGCCTAGTGCTGATGAGCTTGCAGATATATTTACTAAGCCTTTGGATAGTTCAACTTTCCAAAACCTTGTGTTAAGGCTTGGTATGCTGCAGCTAGAATAAGTGATAACTACTGATGATCTCAGTAAACAAGTACTGATGATCATTAGTAAACATGTCACAAATATGTACTAATTCTGTTAAATGAAACTGATGCAGTTACAACTACTGATGTAGTTATAACTCCTGATGTCAGTAAAAAACAGATAAGTACAAATGTCCTATGAAACAACTGAAATAGCTAAAAGTCTGATGAGTAAGTGTTGAGGACAGTATGAAACAGCTGAAAAGCTAAGAATTGACGAAAACTACTGATGAGAATTTTCACTTCAGTCGTTTCCACAAACTGCTGTTTCACTCTAAACAGCTGATGACAAAACCATGTCTTCAGTAGTTTCACAACCTACTGATGACTAATACCAAGTTCTTAGTTTTTACAACAGCTGAAGACAAAACCAAGGTTTTAGTAGTTTCACAACTACTGATGACTAAAACCAAGTCTTCAGTTGTTTTCAAACGTCTGATAGTTAAAACCACGTCTTCAGTTGTTTTCATAACAACTGATGCCAACACCAACACTTTCAGTCATTTTCTTTTCAGCCTTTTCTTAACCTATAAATACCTGCACTTATAGACAAACGTTTCATTAGCCATTTTCAAACCTCTCTCTCTCAACAATTGCGACCATGAAACTCAAACCCCGACACAACTGTGTTGCCTACCTTTCGAAATCGGTCCTTCTGGAACAAGTTTGACACTGCCATCGATCTTATGGTGATTCCCCATACAGAACAGCCTTTCTTCTGAATCCTACCATATATCCTGACTCCTTATCCTAGTTCTGGACCAACGTCTTTGTAATAACTGGTGAGAATGATAGACAAATCACTCTCCAGTCGTTGGTGAACCAGAAACAGGTGCTCATCACCCTGGACATCATTCGCAAAACCCTAAATTTGCATGATGGCACCTATCCTAAAGAATACCCGAAAGTATCACTGATATGTCTTTTATCCATAACGGGTATGAAGGCGACTTAAGTGCTACAACTATACTTAAAAAGCACTTCCATGATGCTGAACGACTTATCTTTCATATGGTGAATGTCTGCCTTGCATCAAGACATCTTCTTGGGATCAGATGTCTTCCCGATGGAACAGTATTGTTCTCCTATCCTTGAACGCCAAAATCTAATTTTTCTGAGATAGTGTTCATGAAACTAAAGCATCTGGCTCAGAAACCTATGGCAAATAGATGGATCTTTATCCCAGGTTTTTTATGGCCATAATTTTGAATCAATTACAATCTAATGGCCTTCTTGGTCTTGGAGTCCCTGCTCCAGCTGTTTTAGCTGAGGTATACTCCCGACATAACTCAGACCCTACTCTTAAAGGGTTGCCCGGATGCTAAAACCCAAGCAGAGGGAACCCACAGCCTCCACTTCCAGATCCAAAGTCCCCACCAAACCCAAATCCCAAAAGCCCAAAAGGCTACTCGGGAGATGAGTCCCCTTAGATGCCCCTGTACCACAAACACAGGAAATACATACTGGTTATAACCCCCCAGTTATGTCCAAGACTCAACCTGCTGAAGCCGCACAGGTATCCTCTCAACAGGATCCTGTTGCAACCATAATTGGGGATCCCACATTTCTGGAACCTCTCTCAATGAGAGGGTTACCATTGAAGAGCACTCTCTCACCCGGTGCATTCTGCTTCAGACCAATCTCCACATTCAACCGCCCCTCAAAGCCCAACACTGATCATTGCTAAGTGCTGAGTCAGTTGCATTCCTCACCCCCTCCCCAGAAACCACTTACACACTAGGAATACCTCAACTATTGAGGGGGAGGACCAAAATGCTTCTGATAACCCACAGCACAGGGGTTACAATGTTCACTCTCCAAGTGTAGAAACGGAGAATTAGAACATCTGGTCAGGCTGCCACTTCTACTGATTCAGCAAATGATCAGGATGAAGTTGGTAACATCCATAAGACCTTACCAGAGGCAACTGCCAATGAAGGACACAGTCCTGAGGCAGGAAGTCCCCAGTACCTAGAACAAGGGGCACATGCTTTACTGATCTACATTCAGAGCATGTACATCCTGATTCCATCAGGAGGTCAGGTGATTCAGCACAAACTGATGATGACCTGGGCTTTTTCTATGATGTATTAGCCCATAATACCATCCTTGAGACTGAGGTGAGCAGACTCAAGAGTTGTTAGCCAAAATGTCTCAGGATCAAAGTCCATCTACCTCACAAACCCCACAGATGGCACCTTCAATTGAAGGTTCCCCAAACACTAAGCCAATACCAATAACTGAGCCACCAGCCACTGCTTTTGGCACCACCTCTCAGGGACAGAACCCCTCTGAGCAGATGGTTGCTATCTTTCAAAACTCCTACCTCTCATCACTCCCATCATCACTGACATAGTGCATAAAGCCATTGATGAAAGGATATCCTCAAATCTACAACCTCATTGATGATGCTGTCACAAATCTCTTTCTGCTTTCAAACCCCTGATTCCAATGCAACCAAAAAGGGGGAGACTTCCAAGTCTAAGGAGTGAAGAAAAAGAAAGAAAAGAAAAAGAGTTGATGATGAGAAAGAACCTGCAAAAGAGAAGGAGGTGGAGAAAGAACTGATCTCAGAACAGCTGATCACATATAAAAGAAAGAAAAGTGCTGAGTCAAAAGCTGATGAAGATAAATCCTTAGAAAATCTTGTCAAAGATGCTGATGAAGCTCACAACAGATCCATGGATAAAATTATAGATCAGCTCTTTCGACAAGGTCATGACACAGCCACACTAGACATGAGATCAGAAGGCTGGAAATAGAAGAGATTCAAGCTAGATGGGCCGGTTATAGTGTGTTGGAAAGGGAAAGATTGGAGATAATGATCAGATTCATTGCCAAATACCTTGGAAGATCATTGATAGAGATAAAGGCCTGGCCCAGAGACAGTATCCAGAGATAACCAAGAAGATCTGCTCTGCTGGAGGCTATAATAAGGGGTTGATAATTGAAGCACTGGATGAAGCGGGTGCAAGGAAGAGAACTGAAATGGCAAAGCTCTCCAAAGCCAAACTCACCACCAAAATGCTAAGTCAGTCTTCTCACACTCCCACTCAAACACAACCCTTATCTCTAAAATCTCCTAAATCTATCCCTAAACCAAAGCGACCCACAACTCAACCCACAAAACCAATCCTGGCACTGCAGTGGTGAAGTAAAGATTGAAGAAGGAGAACAACAGAAACAGCACGATGAGAAGTTTTCAAGATGTTGATAAGAGTTCCCTCGGTCCTCATCCATTCAAGAAATGCAAGAAGAAAAGGCTCTGAGGCTGTACACTTAGACATACCTTTCAACATCAAAAAGAAAGAGTGCGGATCTGGCCAGACCCCAGGGTAAGTTCTAGAATTCATAAGAAGAATATACCAAGTAGATATCATGGCCAAGTGAAGAAGACCTTGAATGCTGCAATTACATTGGTCATGGTAGTCGCCCTGGGAAATCATTGAAGAATTCAAGAGAGCTCACAAATCCAAGACAACCCCTCAATCTATTCTTGAGAACAAAATGATCAAGAGGGGTTGTTATACAAAAGACTTGAAGATCTTCAGAAGAGTGAACTCCAGTTGTTGCTTGAAGGCTCTCACCCTGATGAATTTGCTTATAGAGAGATAACAACTGTGGAGTTGAAAAATGGAAAGACAGTGAGATACCTGTGTGAGTATTATGGCCTAGAGTTCTTCTTCGAAGGAGAAGCAGAAGAACTCACCAAGGAGGAACAAGTTGTTCTCCTTGAGGCCTATGCTAGTGAGTCTTATAGACTCATTCATGGGAATTAGGTTTCATGGTTGGGATAAGACTCTATGTTCAGTTTCCCCAAAACAGAGTTCCCTTCCATACTTAGCCAATCAAATGATTAGAAACCTTTTCCCGACCTGTGCTTAACTGATTACCTCTGAAGCTGATCAAGAGGGTGTGTCTGCCAAGAATAAGTGGGATCATCAATAATTTTAGAGGTTTTGGCTGCATTGGTTCAGGGAGAGTTTGTTGGACCAAAAGAACCAATGAGCCTGATCAGATAAATGTCTAATCCCATAGACATTACAACTGCTGAAGAAGATCACAACAGCTGAAGACATCAGCTGATTACAAGGTCTGAACACAAAGTCTGAAGACAAGAACTGAAGACTACTACTGAAGACAAAGTCTGAAAGTAAAGAACTGAAGACAAAGTCTGAAGCTATCAACTGAAGACAAAGTCTGAAAGTGAGGTACTGAAGAGCAAAGTCTGAAGCTATCAGCTGAAGACAAAGTCTGAAAGTAAAAGTCTGAAGAACAAAGTCTGAAGAACAAAGAATGAAGACAAAGAATGAAGACCAAAGTGATCAGTAGTTGTCACAACAGCTGAGGTTATCAACTTCAGTAGTTGTGATGGTTTCCTTTCAGTACTTGTAATTTACTTTTTCAGTAGTTTAGTTTCAGTGGTTTTACGTTTTTGTACATAAGCATTCTCTGAGATGTAATCAGTAGTTGAGAACATTCTCAGTAGTTTGCATAGTTTCAGTAGTTTGAATAATTCTGTTAGATGTCACTATCAAGTGACATCAGCAGACGTCACATATCCTATATAAGGAATGTTGGCCAAATTGTAAAGTGTGACATTGAGCCACCACGAAAGCATATGAATGAAATATATCTTTTGCAGAATTCTCTTTTTATATAACCATTTACTGTTACATTGAATATCAATTGTGTTCTTGTGAATTGTTTAATTCGTTGTTCGTACTCCGCTGCAATATACTCAAATTAATCAAACTTAGATCACTGATCTTAACAAAACCCTATCTTTCTATAAAAGGAAACTTTTTAACACCAACGTTAAAGAACCAAAGTTAGCTGAACTTCTAACCATAAATAACTAGTTACTCTTATGCTGACATAGAGATCATTTAGCTTATTTCTTGAATCATGATGATAGGATGCTAGGAATTGAATCTTTCTTTGCTCAAGAATCGTTAACTTAACCCTAAGGTGAGTTCTAGTGTTCCCTTTTTACTACTGTTTTTGGGATGAAACATGCTATTCTTGAATTGAACACTTACAAGCTATTGTATGATACTTGAATGTTAGGTTAATGTTAGAATCCTTTTATTTGTATCACAATCATTAATTCTTGTGTGAACCGCTTGTTTTATATGGGTAGATCAACTTGGGAATCCCCCACATATAGTGCCTTCCGTGATGAATGGGAAGGTACCACATTGCAATCCTACGGGGTCGTTTGTGGAATGTGAAAAGTTTTTATAAGATACTATGGTGAATCATCCGGCAGGTATGGTACACTGTTTTGAGGCTCAGTTTTCCTTCGGGATTAATCGGTATAACATAAAATTAGAAGAGGCTTGCCGGGACTGAGTGCAGGGTTGATTGTGATCGCCCACAACATTGAATCTTTGATTCTTTTAAATCAAATGTCGATTCTAATCAATCTTTTTGTTTTTAAACTTTAAGCACTTGAATTCACCAACTTTTTAGTTGACACAATTTCTTTTTTAGCAAGTTTCAGGTAATTTATGAAGGGACTCTAGCTGTTGTTAAAGACCTAGACCAAGCACTATGACCATGGCATTGGCTTATTTGACTTTTAAAACAATTTTAACAATTTATAATTTTTGTTGATCATTACACTTTGTCTTTATGATTGTGTGTACAACTTATATGTGGGCTAGATCAGTTTCTCGCCCTGATTTCCTTTAATCTTTAAATGCCATGTGATGTTCTCTCCTTTTGTGCTATTATGACAGTTTGTTTCCGCTGCCATATGTGTTGCTAGTCTATGATGTCCCACCTACCTAGGCCCTAGGGTGTGATAAATTGGTATCAGAGCCAAAGGTTGTAGAGAAGTTAGGAATACCATAGTAGACCCTAGGCTACGACCTTGATACCTTTGGACCGTCCTTGTGGGAAAATGCTGGGATGATCGGGTTGGAAATTGATGATTACACTTGATCAATGTAATCATGAATTTACCAGACGTGTAAGTTCCAGCATCGACTTTTAGGTAATAAGGAGACTTTTTTCTATTTAAAACATATGATTTCTGAAAGTTCTTTTGAAGTAGACTGAAGGGTTTCTTAAATATAAACTACTCTACCTGTTGCTCTTTGAAGAAGCTACTGATATCTGATACTATTACTTACCAATACCTCTGCTTATTGATACTACTGGAATATGTGATACTATTGCCATCACTACCATAAGTACTATTGTTATTACAATCATGAGCCATAAGAAACCAAATTACTCATGATATTCCTTGTAGAATATTTAGGACTATGGCTGACAAGGGTAAGGCACCGGCATACCCCACTGACGAGACTGCACCATCTGGGAGCCTCAAGAAGGAAACACCACAAACGGAGTACGAGGAGTATATGAGGAGATGCAGACATCCGGGATGGATATCCGTCACATCCGCCAACACCGAGCCGTGAGAAGACTCTTCCTCGACATCCCCCTCTACGAGCCAGACGCACTCCAACTCACCTCATGTCACAGCTCCTACCCGCTCACCTATTCCACCTATCAGGGATAGGAGTGCACCTGTGCTCACCCACCCACGCAAGAGTGCAAGGCCAGGTCCCTCAATCTTATTTAGGATGCCAATCTCCTCCCCCACCTATTAGGATTCCGACACCTACACCTCCGTCATTTGACCCACTCCACCACCACCCACATGACGACCACTAGATGCCACCGAGGCGCAGCATGTATGATGGCCCTAGTGTACTACTTGGCGAGAGATAGTCCCAGTCTAGCCATCGGGCAAGCGACGTAGCTCCCTCCAACATTACACTAGACGAGATTTTGAACACCGTTCGTCATCACGAGCTGACCCTCCAGCACACCACCCGGACCTCTCAGTCTACCCAGTTCAGGCCATAATGGCTTCACACGGTGTCCAACGGTTGGAGCAAGAACAGAGAAAGAATAACTCAGGATGGCTAGGATGGTTGAAGAAGAAGTGGATGAGAGGCTTCAGAGACAATGTGGGATTATCTATCTTATAAATAGTTGAAGGAATATTTCTATTATTATCTACTACTATTATTATTAATATGGGGGTGATGGTACCTTCCAACTTGTAATCGTGTAACTCTTATACAATTATGTTTGTTGATACTATAAACTCTACCCTCCGTGAAATTATTTTAATTGATGCCAAAACTTGCTGACCTATTGATATTGAATTGCAACTTGTCATCTTATGTGTTGGAATTTTTTATCGTGTCCGTTATGGATGAATTGTATATTGGACCAAAAGAACCAATGAGCTAGATCAGAAAAACCTTTAAGTCCCACAAACATCAAAAAACTAAAGTGATATACATCTGCTGAAGACAAAGTCTGAAGACAACTGCTGAAGACAAAGTCTAAAGACAACTGCTGAAGACAAAGTCTGAAGACAACTGCTGAAGATAAAGTCTGAAGACAACTGCTGAAGACAAAGTCCGAAGACAAAGTCTGAAGACAACTGCTAAACACAGTCTGAAGATCAAGTTCTCAGAAGTTGTCACACAGCTGAAGTAGTTCTCTTCAGTAGTTGTGATGGTTTATATTTCAGTAGTTTGTAATCAGTAGTTTTATAATATGTAAAACATCTGAAGTTCTTATACTTCAGATGTTATAACTTCAGTAGTTATAATGTTAGTTTATACTTAGCTTCTAATGAAGGTGTTCTCAGTTGTTGTGGACATCTTCAGTAGTTTATTTTAATTTCAATTATTTGTATAAATCAGTTAGATGTCACTATCATGTGATGTCAGCTGATGTCAGATTCCTTATAAAAGGAATGTTGACCTAATTTCCCTTCATGGGAAGCTTGTGCATGAATGAAAACATTCTTTTTGCAGAAAAATCTCTCTCTATAACTGTTACTGTTTGATTGAATATTCATATTATTTTGCTAGAATTTCGTCTAATTCGTGTGCTATTCTGCTGCAAATCCTAATCAAATTGATCAAACTAGATCTCGATCCTTTCAAATGGTATGAGAGCAGGTTAATCATTGATCGATTTAACAATTGATCATTGAAACTGTTCTTTTGATATCTTAGTTTAATCGAATTGGCAAATTCTCAAGAATTGGTTATAGAGTTTGTTTTTCTGTTGCGTCCTGTGAATCAATTTGAGATTCTTCTTATTTCATATTGGGTTGTTGAGTTTTTGAGTTAGGTTTGTTTAACTCTTATTGAACCTGTTTGAATTGGTGAAAATGGCTACATCAATCAATGATCCTCACAATACTAGCTCCTCAACAAAGCCTCCAATGCTTGTTAGGAGTGCGTACAACATATGGCAACGACGAATGCTCCATCACCTGTCTGTTAATAGTTCAGGTGTTGTAAATCTGTGGTTCATGGACCATATAAGCCTATGGTGAGTCATCCAGAAACCAATGAGATGGTTCCGAAGAAGAAAGAGCAATATTCAGATGAAGATCTGAAACTATTTGAAATTGATGCTAAAGCCCATGGATTCTGGCCATGGCACTGCCTAATGAAATCTATTCTGGACTTATGCATCATGAATCTGCTCATGACCTCTGGGTTGCTCTGAAAGAACAATTTGGAGGAACTGATGAGGTCTTAGAAAAGAATAAAGAAATCCTTGCCCAGCAATATGAGACATTCTCTCATAGAAAGGGTGAGTCACTGACTCAACAGTTTGAGCGATTCTCCTGTTTGATATCTGAGTTGAAAATGGTTAAACATGAATATACAACAGTCAGATGAACAACATATTTCTCAGATCCCTGCCTGAGAGATGGGACACATATACCATTGTTCTACGCTCCAGTGCAAATTCAGATAATCTATCTCTCACCTAACTTCATGGGAAACTGCTTACATTTGAAAGAGAGATAGAACAGAAAAGAAAACTGATTTCATCTGGGAAGCTCACTAATGACTTTGTACCAGGGAATGCTGCTTTGGTTGGTCATGAGTCAGAATATGCTTCATCAGAAAGTTCCTATGATAAGCATATTGATTTCTCTTCAAACAATGGAGATCATGCTTTTGCTGGTATTGATGGTAATTCAGGATGTAATAGTGAGAATCTGTGCTTTTTGATGGATGATTTGAAAGGAATTGCTGATGATGATTTGGAGGAGATGGATATTTTGAGCCAAATGGCATTAGTTAATATCAGATCTCAAAAATTTTACAAAAGGACAGGTAGAAAATTCCCTTGTCTCTCTGGAAAACCAAAGTTGGTTTTGACAAGAGCAAGTTGAGGTGTCACAAGTGCCATAGACTAGGATGTTTTGCAAGAGAGTGTAGATCATCTGGATCTAACTCTTCTGTACCCTTTGTAACTTTTGGAAGCAAGAATTCACAAAACAAAGGGCAACATTCTACCAGTTCTGGTCATCATTCACAAAATCAATCATCTCCTGCATATTTTGTTCCTCAAGGTCAAATGCCATATCCTTATCCCTGTGTTTACATGCACAGTCCAATCAGGTTCCTGTACCCATAGCTCAACAATCACATGCCCTACCTGAGTGTCAACCACCTCAATGAAGTCAACAATCTCAATCTCAATCTCAATCACATCAAAGCTTTTTCACTCCTGGTTTTGTTGACTGGAGTAGTTTACCAGATGATCTTTCTGGTTATTCTGAACAAATGTTTTCTGGTGTTGGTCCATGGTGGTGAAAATCCTTTTGGAAATCTTGCTCTTATGGCCCTGGAGTCTACTGGTGGTTCAATCTCAAATGCTTCATCATCTCAGGTACCACAAATATCTTTTGAGGCTAAGGCCAAGTTGTGTTATGAGTCATGCATAGCTGCTTTTGCCTCAATTAGAGAAGCAAATGTAGCTTTAATTAATCAAATTCTTGACCTAGAGAAAGTGATTTCCAAAAGAAAAGTTGAGTTTGAGTCTGTTTTAAAAGAAAAAGATGATGAGATTTACAAATTAAAATGCCAATCATTTATGAAAAGGCTAAGGTAGAGGTCATCTTAGAAAATCACAAGAGTCTCAAAGAAACACTTGCAGCTACTCAAGTGGAGTGTGAACGCTGGGTAACATCATGCAAGGGGCTTGAAATGCTTCTCAGTAAGCGAACTGCTTCAAATGTGAAGTTTGGGATTGGATATAATCACACTGAACCTCCTAAGATTGTACTCCCAAGACAGAAGTAAAATCTGAAGGTGAAATCAATTCCCAAACCACATCATCATGTGTCTCATCCTCAAGTGATAATGTACAATCAGAGGATGTAGTTAGTAATAGTACCTTAGCTAATCAGTCTGCTGATGGTCCTACTGCTGATGAACATATGATCAAAGAAAAGTTGAGTCCTTCAGGTGTTGTCTCAAAAGGTATTCAAAGTACTGAAGAGCAAGTAACAACACCTGAAGAACATTTCAAGCCAAATGGAACCAAACATGGTTTGACAACTGCTGAAGAATCTATCAGGAAATCCAAATGTACTGATAGAAAATCTCTGAAGAACAAGTCTTCAGTTGTTACAAATCCTTCAGTACTACACATAAGTACTTAAAGGAAGAAAGTACTGAAGAACACACCTTTAGTAGTTTCATCTTCTTCAGCAGCTGATCAACAGAAGATAAAGAAAAAGCCATGTGAAATTTGTGGTTTACTCAATCATCTCACTGATGAATGTTGGTACAGAAAGGGTTCCAAATTTAACAAGGATAAAATCATTAAAAAGAAAATTAATGAAATGAAAGATGAATTTGAAACCAGGTTTGTGCCACAAACATCTCAACCTGATAAACCAAAGTCTTCACAAAAATGTAAACAGAAGAAAGAAGTTTATCATAAAACAGCTGAAAATACTCATCAAAGAGTATCAAAACTACAGACTAAGTCTGTGTCTTTCAAAAAGGAGGACATGGTGTCTCACAGGAATCATTCACAAACAAGTTCTGATGTGTCTGCTGAACTGAAAGCTTTAACAACCAATGAGACACAACTTGTTATGATGGTTCAACATCTATTGGGGAGAGTTAACCAAATAGATGTACCTGTGATTAAACCACTGAAAAGGAAACCTAAGCCAAAATCAAAGGAATCCTTTTTAGCACCATCTCCTTCTTCAAAGGCTGTTAATCATGACAAATCAGTTAGTATAAAAGTTGTTGATGAGAACAAACCCAAAACCAAAAAGGTTTGGGTCACAAAAGCTAACTTGTTGTTGTGATATATGCAGGGTTCTTCAACATGCCATAGAAGCATCTGGTATGTGGATAGTGGAGGATCTATGCATATGACTGGAAGCAGATCTTTTCTTCATGACTACTCTCAAGGAAAGAAGGGATTTGTATCTTTTGGTAATGATGCTAAGGGTCACATCATCAGCAAAGGCTTTGATTCAAATGGTGAAATAAGGTTTGATGATGTCAACCATGTGGAGAATCTCAAGTATAATTTGTTGAGTGTTAGTCAAATGTGTGATAAAGGGCATGTTGCACTTTTCACCTAGTCAGAACTGTCGAATTCTGTCTTTCAATGTTTTGAATATGATTGACAAGATGTTGGATGAACATACTCTCCTGAAAGCCAACAGGGTTGGAAGAGTATATGTCTTAGACTTATCAAAGAAAATTGATCTAAAAGGCCATCCATGTCTGTTCTCCAAGGCCTCTCCTCAGGAATCTGAGCTTCAGCATAGAAAGCTTGGTCATGTGAATCTTAGAAACATGAACCAGCTGATCCTTCATGGGTTAGTGAGAGTTTGCCATTAAAGGAGTTCAAATGTGATGACAACTGCTCTGCTTGTTTAAAAGGAAAGCAACATAAAGTATCATTCCCTCCAATAGAAGAACCAAAGTCCACTGCCTGCTTGCAATTACTGCATATGAATCTTTTTGGTCCAGTAAGAGTGATGAGTATGGCAAAGAAAAAATACTGTCTGGTAATTGTGGATGATTATTCCAAATTTGTATGGACCTTCTTCTTACATTCAAAAGATGAGGCTGGTCAAATTATCATCTACGTTGTGTTGCATGTGAAAAAGTAGTATTCTCTTTCTGTCAAGTGTGTGAGGAGTGATAATGGCACAGAGTTTAGAAATCACACACTTAATGAATTTTATTTCTCTAAGGGGATCAAGAGGCAGTTTAGCATTCCTAGAACTCCTGAACAAAATGGAGTGGTGGAGAGAAAGAACAGGAATCTTATTGAAGCTGCAAGGTCAATGTTGGTTGATTCTGGTTTGCCACTAACCTTTTGGGCTGAAGCTGTTAACACAGCTTGTTATGAACAAAATAGAGTATTGGTAAATCAAAGGTTGATGAAGACTCTTATGAAGTGTTACATCATTTGGCTCCTCTGATTTCCTTCTTTAGAGCATTTGGGTGTCCCTGTTATATTCTCAATACAAAAGATCCACTTTAGAAGTTTGAATCAAAGGTGGATGCAGGGTACTTTGTTGGGTATTCCTTTACTTGCAAGGCATATGGTTTTTAATTGCAGATCAAAGATTATGGAAGAAACCTTGCATGTAAAGTTTAATGAATCTCCAAAGGAGAAAATCCCACAAAATCCTATGGAGTTATTTGATCTGGACATACTGCAATATGTTCCTTATCAGTCTCCAAATGTTGCAGGTTCTGTGAATCTATCATCTTCTGTAACATGTTATCCATCTGTCGGTATCAATGCAAGTTTTAGTGATCAACTGCCTGAGTCTACTAAACTTGATGTTCCTGTAGCTTCAGCAGTTCCATCCACAACAAATGCTGATGAGATCTCTGAATCCTCTACTTCATTTGAATTGTCATCTCATTCTAGGATTCAAGAATCTGGATCACCATTTGTTGCTGCTGAATCACCTACAAACACTTGCACAGATCTTATTGAGTATCAAGAACTGAAGAATCATCCCATGTCTCAGATCATTGGTGACATCAATGCTGGGGTTTCAACCAGAAGTCAATTGTCCAACTTTTGCTTCTGTGATCTCTTCATCAGTCAGATAGAGCCAAAGAATTATCATATTGCATTAAGAGACAATGGATGGGTTAAAGCTATGCAACTTGAGCTTCTTCAGTTTCAAAAGCAGCAAGTGTGGGAACCGGTTCCTCTTCCCCAAGGTAAGTGTGCAATAGGCAATAAATGGGTGTTTAGGAATAAAACTGATGAAAAAGGCCAAATTGTCAAGAATAAGGCCAAACTGGTTGTACAGGGGTTTTCACAAGAAGAAGGTATTGACTATGATGAAACATTTACCCCTGTAGCCAGACTGGAAGCAATCAGATTGTTTTTAGCTTATGCTGGTTTTCATAATCTCAAAGCTTTTAAAATGGATGTCAAAAGTTCATTCTTATATGGTAAAATAAAAGAAGAGTTTATGTGTGCCAACCACCAAGTTTTGAAGATCATAAACATCCAGCTTGGGTGTATAAGCTTGATAAGTCTCTTTATGGACTAAAACAAGCACCTAGAGCCTAGTATGAAACACTGTCCAACTTTCTTCTTCAAAATAATTCACTAGAGGATCCATAGATAAAACCTTGTTCATTAAGAAAGTAGGCATGCATAAGCTCCTTGTTCAAATTTATGTTGATGATATTATTTTTGCATCCTCTGATACACAGTTGGTGATGCCTTTACTAAGTTGATGCAACAAAAGTTTGAAATGAGTGCCATAGGAGAATTACAGTTCTTTCTGGGGTTGCAAATAAAAAAAAGGCTGATGGAACTTTCATTTATCAGTCAAAATATACAAAGGATTTGTTGAAAAAATTTGATTTAAAACTGTAAGCCCTATTCTACTCCCATGTGCAGCACCACACAACTGGATGCTAATCAGAAAGGTAAAGCAGTTGATGAAACTCTTACAGATGTATGATTGGTTCCATGATGTATCTTACACCTTCTAGACGAGACATTATGTTTGCAACTTGTGTCTATGCTACATTTCAGGCTGCACCTAAAGTATCCCATATGATTGCAGTCAAAAGGATCTTTAGATATTCGCAAGGAACTCAATCTCTAGGACTTTAGTATTCCACTGGGCACTCTTGCAAATTAGTTGCTTTCTCTGATAGTGACTATGCCGGGTGTAAATTAACCAGAAAATCCACCTCTGGTGGATGCCAATTTCTAGGCAACTGTTTGGTTTCTTGGCAGAGTAAGAAACAAACCTCTGTTGCTAAATCCACTGCTGGAGCAGAGTACATTGCTGCTGCAAGTTGTACATCTCATGTACTCTGGCTTCAGAATCAATTACTGGATTATGACATTACAGAGACTAAGACTCCTTTACTAATTGACAGTGCTTTAGCTCTTTGTATTGTTAAGAATCCTGTCCAGCATTCTAGGACCAAACATATTGAGATCAGACATCACTTTATCAGGGATTGTTATGAAAAAGGTCTGATTGATCCAAAGTTTGTTCCTAGTGCTCATGAGCTTGTAGATAAATTTACTAAGCCTTGGACAGTGCAACTTTTTAAAATCTTGTGCTAAGGCTTGGTATGCTGCAGCTTGAATAAATTGACAACTACTGATGATCTCAGCTCCCAAGTACTAATGATCATTAGTATACAGCAATCACAAATAGGTACTCAAGCTATTTTAACTACTGAAGACTAAATTCCTTAAAGTACTGAAGTACTTTATCTGTTGCAAAGTCCTGAAGTGGTTACAACTACAGACGATGTTCTAACAGATAAGTACTCATGACCAATGAAACATCTGAAAATCAGATAATCTACTGAGTAAGTGTTAAGGTCAAATGAAACAACTGAGATATGTGAATTGACGACAACAACTGATGAGTAAGTTTATTCTTCAATTGGTTCTAATAACTGTTGTTTCTTTTTAAAACAACTGAAGCCAAACCAAGTCTTTAGTAGTTTTTTAAACTACTGATGACAAACACCAAGTCTTCAGCCGTTTACAACACCTGAAAGTTAAAACCATGTCTTCATTCGTTTTCTAACAACTGATGACTAAAACCTAAACTTTCAGCTGTTTTCTTTCAGCCATTTCATAACCTATAAATACCTAACCGCAACTTCAAACTTTTCATAAGTCGATTTCAAACGTTAATCTCCTATTAATTGCGACCATGCAAATCAAACCTCGACACAACTGTGTTGCTTACTTCACAAAATCAACCTTTTGGACTAAGTTTGATGATGCTATTGATCGATGGCTGATTCCCAGTATCGAACTGCTTTTCTGAATGAATTACCATCTATCCCGACTCTCTTCGTCAATTCTAGAAAAATGTCACCATCCATACTGGTGAGAATGATGTTGCGATCACTCTCCAGTCATTTGTAAACAAGAAGAAGGTGATTGTCACTCCTGCTATCATTCGCCAACGTTTGATCTGAATGATGCTACATTTATCACCAAATACCCGAAGGGCACCATTGATCTGTCATTCATCACCATGGATAGTGGGTGACCTAAGTGCTACAACCATTCTGAAGAAGCACTTCCATGATGCTGAACGCCTAATCTTCCATGATCAATGTTTGCCTTGCCCCCAAATCCTCTTCATGGGATCAAATGTCATCTAGGTGGCAGCAGGTTGTATTCTATCTTTGAACGCCAAAGCTTAATTTTTCTGAAATTATATTTGTAGAATAAAAGATCTGGCAATGAAACCTAGAGCTAACAGATGGCTATTATATCCAAGGTTTCTTATGCCATAATCATGAATCAGTTACAATCTGATGGCCCTATTGGCCTTGGAGTCCCTGCTGTGGTAGTTTTGCCAGAGGTATACTCCAGGCACAACTCTGACCCACACCTCAAAGAGGCTGCCAAACTGCTAAAACCAAGCAGAAGGTACCCCAGCCTCATCCTCTAGATCCAAAGTCCCCTCCAAACCTCTCTCCAAACAACCCCAAAAGGCTACTCAGGGAGTTGAGTCCCTGCTGATGCCCCTGCAACACAAACGCAGGATGAAACATGGGTAGTAATCCCCTGTAGTTTCCAGGACTCTACCAGCTGAAACCGCTCAGGTATCCTCTCAACAGGATCCTGATGCAACCAAAAATGGGGAAACCACATTACTGGAATCTCTCTCACTTGAGAGGATTGCCATTGAAGAGCACCATTCTCCCAGGGCAATCCTTTTCACACCTATCTCCCACTGAAGCCACCCCTACAAGCCCAACTATGGTTATTGCACAAGTGTTGACTCAACTACATTCCACTACCCCTCCCCAGAAACCTATTACTACTGGGAAAACCTCAACCGTTGAGGGAGAGGATTATAATGTAGCTGATAACCCACAGCACAGGGATTACAGAGTTCAATCTCCCAGTGTAGAGGAGGAGATTAGAACATCTGGTTAGGCTGCCTCTTCTCCTTGTTCAGCACATGATCAGGATGAAGCTGGTATCTGTTTAAGTCCTCACCAGAGGCAACTGCCAATGAAGGACATTATCCTGAGGCAGGAAGTCCCCAGTTCCGAGAAATAGGGGCACATGTGAATACTGATCTACACTCAACACATGTTCATCCTGATTTCATCATGAGGTCAGCTCATTCAGCCCAGACTGATGATGACCTGGGCTTTTTCTTTGATATTCTAGCCCACAATAGTATTCTTGAGACTGAGGTATGTAGACTACAAGACTTGCTTGCCAAAATGTCACAGGAATCAAGTCCATCTGCCCACATTCACCCACAGATGGCAGTTTCTCCTGAAACTATCCCAAATACTGAGCCACTCCACAAAAATTTCCACCAGCCTCTGCTTCAGGTGCCATTTCTGAGGGACAGAACCCCTCTGAGCAAATGGTTGTTGCCTTTCAAACATCCTTACTCTCATCACTTCCATAATCACAAACACTGTACATCAAGCCATTGATGAGAGGCTTTCCTCAATCTTCAATCTTTAGTTGATGCTGCGGTTCCAAGAAACTTCTGACATTCACACCCTGAAGCCAATGCAACCAAAAAGGGGGAGTCTAAGTCAGTAAAGGTAGACAAAATAAAAAGAGTTGAAGAGGAAGCAGAAAAAGAGCAGAAAGAAAAGGAAATGATCACCTACAAAAGGAAGAAATCCTTTGAGAAGACTAAAGGTGAGAAAAAGTTGGAAGAATTGATCAAAGAAGCTGATGAGCAACATAGCAGATCTATGGATAAGATTATGATCAACTCTTTAGGCAAGGATTTGACACTGCCAAACTTGACTCTGAGATCAGAAGGTTAGAGATTCAATAAATTGAACAAAGATGGGCAAGTTGGAGTGAGAAAGAAAGAGAAAGGCTAGAAACTATGGCAAGATTTATATCAAAACATCTAGGAAGGTCGATCATTGAAGTAAAGTCATGGTCTAGAGACAGTATTTTGGAGATAACCACCAGAATCTGTTCTTCTAAAGTATTTAACAAAGGATTGATCATAGAAGCTCTTGATGAAGCTGGTGCTGGGAAAAGGATGATATGGAAAAACTATCCAAACTTCACTCAAATCCAACATGCTAGAGCAGCCTGCACTATCACCCAAACCAAAACAACCACCTTCACACCTCAAAACCAATTCCTTTACCTAAGAAACCTACTGAACCCATTACTAATGATGCACCTAAGAGGAAGAGAAGGGTGTTAAGGATGGAAGAAGATGAAGAAGATGATGTGGATGATAGTCTGCCACTCTTGCTATTCTCAAAATAAAAATGCCTGAGCCTAGGAGTCAACCAACAACAATCACACCTGACTTTCAAAGGCAAATGGTAAAAGTCAATCATGAAGAAGAAGAACAGCACAAACAACATGATGAGCAACTGTAAGGATGATTGATAAAGAGTTCCCAAGTCTTCATCCATACAAGCTATGAAGAAACATGCTTAGAGGTTGTATGCTCTCAGATTTACATTCCAATATCAGAAAAAGAGAGTGAGAATTTGGCCTGACCCCAGAGTAAGTGACAGAATACACAAAATGAAGATTCCAAGCAGATACAATGGCCAAGTAAAGAAGATTATAGATGTTGTGATAATGCTGGCCATTGTAGTGTCACCTTGGGAAATATTGATGACTTCAAGAGAGCTTACAAGTCTAAAATGACTCCACAAACGTTACTAGAAAACAAAATGGTAAAGAAGGGGTTAATCTACAAGAAGCTTGAAGAAATAAGAAGAAATGAGCTCCAGTATTGCTTGAAGGCACTCATCCTAATGAGTTTGCATATAGAGAGATAACAACTATGGAGCTGAAAAAAGGAAAGCATATTAAGTACTTATCTGAGTATATGGGCATGAGTTCTTCTTGAAAGTGGAGCTGAAGAACTCACAATGGAAGAACAAGTTGTTTTCCTTGAGGCCTATGTCAGAGAGTCTTACAAACTCATTATTGGGAAGTAGGTTTCATGGATGGGGTAACAGCTCTGTGTCCAATTCTCCAAGACAGAGTTCCCATTCATCGTTTGCCAATCAAACCTTCTGAAATCTCTTCCCTGGCCTGAGCTTATAATTGAACAATTCTGAGCTGATCCAGATTTTGTTTTTGCCAATAAGTGGGACCTCAATAATTTTAATGGTTTTGGCTGCATTGGTTCAGCGGGAGTTTGTTCGACCAAAAGAACCAATGAGCCAGATCAGAAAAACCTTTAAGTCCCACAGACATCAAAACAACTGAAGTGATCTACAACTGCTGAAGACAAAGTCTGAAGACAAAGTCTGAAGACAAAGTCTGAAGACAAAGTCTGAAGACAACTGCTAAAGACAAAGTCTGAAGAAAAAGTCTGAAGATAAAGTCTGAAGACAAAGCCTGAAGACAAAGTCTGAAGACAAAGTCTGAAGACAAAGTCTGAAGACAACTGCTGAAGACAAAGTCTGAAGACAACTGCTGAAGACAAAGTCTGAAGACAACTGCTGAAGACAAAGTCTGAAGACAACTGCTGAAGATAGTCTGACGATCAAGTTCTCAGAATTTGTCACAACAGCTGCAGTAGTTCTCTTCAGTAGTTGTGATGGTTTATATTTCAGTAGTTTGTAATCAATAGTTTTATATTATGTAAAACATCTGAAGTTCTTATACTTCAGATGTTATAACTTCAGTAGTTATAATGTTAGTTTATACTTAGCTTCTAATGAAGGTGTTCTCAATTGTTGTGGACATCTTCAGTAGTTTAGCTTAATTTCAGTTGTTTGCATAAATCAGTTAGATGTCACTATCATGTGACGTCAGCTGATATCACATTCCTTATAAAAGGAATGTTGACCTAATTTCCCTTCATAGGAAGCTTGTGCATGAATGAAAACATTCTTTTTGCAGAAAACTCTCTCGATAACTATTACTGTTTGATTGAATATTCATATTATTCTTGCTAGAATTTCGTCTAATTCGTGTGCTATTCCTCTGCAAATCCTAATCAAATTGATCAAACTAGATCTCGATCCTTTCATGTATTAAGCTAATTTAATGAAACATTTTCTTGATTAGAGATATTTTGTGGGGTGTATGATACACTCCCTCTTATAGGACATGATAGTTTAGGGTAAATGATGCATGGGCTACTCGAAACCAATTTATGAGATTCTAAAAAGATTTTATGAAAATACCAGCATGCCACCTAGAAGAGGAGGTTTTGATGTAGTTGTTGGGATGAATGGGTAATCCAAAAATAGGGCTGGAATCGTGTGTGATGAACGCCTGCTTAGAACACCGTTGAGCGATGGCAAAGTGCTAGTGGTTCGTGGTGAAGGAAGTGACACGCTATGCCCTATGATATCTTATCTAAAAGCTACCAAGGGCCATGAGAAGGGATGTCTAGGTTTCATGGTCTAAACAGATCTAGTGGTTCGTGGTGAAGGAAGTGACACGCTATGCCCTATGGTTTCTGAATATCCACAAGTATTTCCCGATGATCTATAGGGACTCCCTCCAAACTGACAAGTCAAGTTTATGATAGACCTACTACCTGGTGTTGCACTTGTAGCCAAGGCACCGTATCGACTCGCCCCTCTCGAGATGAAGGAACTAATGCAACAGATCCATGAACTACTTAACAATGGATTTATCCGACTGAGTGTTTCTCCATGGGGTGCATCGGTCTTATTCGTGAAGAAGAAGGATGGAACACCATGGATGTGCATTGATTACCAAGAGCTGCTAAAAAATGAACAATTACATGCCAAGTTCTCCAAGTGTGAATTTTGGATGCGAGAAATCCAATTTCTAGGGCATATGGTAAATTAAAATGGGCTTCAAGTTGACCCTTCTAAGATTGAGGGGATTAAGGACTAGAAAATTCCTGAAACCGCTACCGAGATAAGGCAATTCCTTAGATTGGCCAGATACTATAGGATGCTTATCAAAGACTTCTTGTGCATTGTGCAACCATGGACTACTCTGACAAAGAAGAACACAACCTTTGTGTGGGAACAAGAGCAGGGTGAAGCATTCGGAACACTTAAAGAAAAATTGTATAATGCACCTATCCTTGCTCTCCCAAAAGCAATTGAGGATTTCGTGGTCTATTGTGATGCCTCGCGCCCAGGACTAGGATGGTGCTAATGCAACACACCAAAGTAATAGCTTATGCATCGAGACTACTAAACGATCATGAGAAGAACTACATAACGCATGATCTAGAATTGAGTGTCGTGGTGTTTGCACTCAAAATGTGAATGCATTATCTATATGGCACGAAGTGCATTATTTACACTAACCATATGAGTTTTGTTAGGATGAGTGATCTACGTTTGATTGATTAGAGAGTATTGCAGCGGAAATCAAACAATGAATTAGACAATTCGCAAGAATACAGTTGATATTCAAAGTAAGAGCAAACGATTATAGATAGAATTCTGCAAATCAAATATTTTATTCAATACGCGCTTTCGTGGTGGCAAAATGTCACACATACAATCAGGTCAATCATCCCTTATATAAGATATGTCATGGTGGAACATTCCTTATATAGGAGATGTGACGCTGCTGATGTCATTTGATAGTGAAATCTAATAGAATTATTCAGACTACTGAAAGTTAACACAACTACTGAAGATGTCAAAACAGCTGACATCTTCTTACAAAAATACTAAGTGTTAACTATCACTACAACTACTGAAAAGAAACTACTGAAAGTACAACGACTGAAGAACATGCTCTTCAGTCGTTTTACAAATACTGAAACATAATAGAAAACTAATGAAAGGAAACCATCACAACAACTGAAGAATGCTTCTTCAGCTGTTGTAACGAACTCTGAAGGCTTCAGTCCTTGTACTTGAACTTCAGCTGTTGTCATCAGCTGATGTCTTCAGTCTTTGTACTTCACCTGTTGATCTTCAGTACTTTAGTCTTCAGCTGTTGATCTTCAGACTTTGGTCTTCGGCTGTTGAAGTCTTCAGTACTTTAGTCTTCAGCTGTTGATCTTTAGTACTTTAGTCTTCAGCTGTTAATCTTCAGTACTTTAGTCTTCAGCTGTTGATCTTCAGTACTTTAGTCTTCAGTTGTTGAAGTTCAGTACTTTAGTCTTCAGCTGTTGAAGTCTTCAGACTTTGTCAAACAGCTGATCAAGTCTTTAGTAGTTGTTGTGATGTCTGTGGGACTTAGAGGTTTTTCTGATCAGGCTCATTGGTTCTTTTGGTCCAACAAACTCCCCCTGATCCAATGCAGCCAAAACCTCTAAACTTATTGAAGATGTCCCACTTATTATGGCTGAAAGATTTGGTCTTTTTGTCTTCTAGATCAGCTCAGAAGTGACCCATGTAAGCACAGGCCTGGGAAGAAGTCTCAATGATTTGTTTGGCAAAGGATGAATGGGAACTCTGTCTTGGGGAACTAGACACAGAGCTGTTACCCCATCCATGAGATCTACTTCCCAAAAATGAGTCTGTATGACTCCCTTGTATAGGCCTCAAGGAAGGTTATCTGTTCCTCCATGGTAAGCTCTTCAGCTCCTCCTTCAAAAAGTGATTTTGGCCCATATATTCAGATAGGTATTTGACCTGTTTCCCATTTTTGAGTTCCACAGTTGTTATTACTCTATAAGCAAATTCATCTAGGTGATTACCCTCTAAGAACAACTGGAGCTCATTCTTTCTAACTTCCTCAAGCCTCTTATATACTAACCCTTTTTTCACCATTTTATTCTCCAACGTCTTTTTTGGGGTCAGGTTAGCTTTATAGGCTTTCTTGAAGTCATCTACAATTCCCAGGGTGATACTACAAAGACCAGTGAGATCACTTCATCTACAATCTTCTTCACTGGCCAATGTATCTCTGTGGAATGTTTTTCTTTTGAATCCTATGAGACACCCTGGGATCAGGCCAAATCCTCACTCTCTCCTTTTGATATTGAAATGTATGTTTAAGAGTGTATAACCTGAGAGCGTGCTTCTTCATGTTGATGATTGAAGATGTGGTAGCATATGCTTTGTCAACTCTTCTCAACATTCCTCATCATGTTGTTTGTGAAGCCTTCTTCTTCTAGCTTCACTTTCACAATTTGTCTTTGAGTTTCAGGAGTAATTGTTGGAGAGTGACGTTTGGCCTTAGGCAACTGTATAAAAGCTAAGATTGGCAGCCTATCTTCATTTTCATCATTATCTTCTTCTTCATCTTCTAGCCTCAGTACCCTTCTCTTCCTCTTCTGGGGTACATCATCGGCTATTGGTTTTGAGGGTAAGGGAATTGGTTTGGTGGGTTGTGGTTGTGGTGGTTTTTGGGGTAAAGGATTGTTTTAGTGGGTTTTGGTGTGGGAATTTTGACAGGCTGTTCTAGCATTTTGGATGTGAGTTTGGCTTTAGATTGCTTGACTAGTTCAGTCCTGCTCCCAGCACCAGCTTCATTTAAGGCTTCAATAACCAATCCTTTGGAATATACTTCAGACGAACAAATCTTGGTGGTTATTGCCAAGATGCTGTCCCTGGACCATGCCTTGATTTCAATCAATGATCTACCAAGATATTTGCTATGAACCTGATCATGATTTCTAGCCTTTCCTTTTCCAACACATCATAACTTGCCCATCTAGCTTGGATTCTTCAATCTCCAGTCTTCTGATTTCTGAGTCAAGTTTTTCAGTGTCGTGACCTTGCCTAAAGAACTGATCAATGATGTTATGCATTGATCGGCTGTGTTCGGCATCAGCCTCCTTCACCATTGTCTCCAAGTCAGTCTCGTTTTCATTCTTCATTTTCTTGTATGTGACATGAAAGTCTTTAGTACTTTCAGTCACTTTCTCCATGTCAGCTTCCTTCACCTTCTCCTTCTCAGTTTCTTTCCTATCTGCAATCCTCTTTCTTTTTGCTTTCACTGACTGAATCTCCACCTTTTTGGTTGCATTGGTTGCAAGGGTTTGATTGTCAGAAAGCCTTTTGCTCACAGCATCCTCTATCAAGGGTTGTATAACTGAGGGAAGCCTCTCATCAAGGGTTTTAAGCACTATATCAGTGATAGTTGATGTGATGAGAGGTAAAGAATGTTGAAAGATAGCAGCCATTTGCCCTGGTGGCTGAGTGTTTTGGAGTGGCTCTGTGTATGGGAGACCTTCAGAGGAAGGTGCCATCTATGGGTTTTGAGGGGTAGATGGTCTTTGATCCTAAGAAATTTTGGCAAGCAGCTCTTTGGGTCTGCTCACCTCATCCTCAAGGATGGTGTTTTGGGCTAAAACATCATAAAAGAAGCCCAGGTCATCATCAGTGTTTACTGAATCACCTGAGCTCCTGATAGAACAGGATTAACATGCTCTGCGTGTAGATCAGTAGTAGCATGTGCCCCTTGGTCATGGTACTGGGTACTTCCTGCCTCAGGACCATGTCCTTCATCGGCAGTTGCCTCTAGTGAGGTCTTATGGATCGTACCAAATTCATCCTGATCATTTGCTCAAGCAGGAGAAGTGGCAGCCACACCAGAAATTCGAATCTTTGTTTCTACACTTGGAGATTGAATATGGTAACCCCTGTGCTATGGGGTGTCAGAAGCACTTTGGTCCTCCCCCTCAATGGTTGAGGCTATCCCAGTTTTGATTGGTATCTGGGGAGGAGGTGTGGAATGCAACTGAGTCAGCACTTTGGCAATTATTATAGTAGGACTTTGGGGGCGGTTGTAGTGGGAGAGGGTGTGAAGGTAGTATGCACCCGGGGAGAGTGGTGCGTTTCAATGGCAACCTCCTCTAGTGAGGAAGGTTCCAGATGTATAGGTGCCCTAGAGGTGGTTGCTACAGGCTCCTGTTGAGAGGAAACCTGAGCGGTTGAGGGTGAGTGAGTACGTGTATCTACTGGGGGGTTATGACCAGTAGATATAACATGCGTTTGTGTTGTAGGGGCATCCTCAGGGGACTCATTTCCCTGAGTAGCCTTCTTGGCTTTCTTGTGTTTGGGTTTGGTGGGGACATTGGATTTGGAGGTGGTGGCTGTGGGTTCCAGCTGCGTGGGTTTTCGCAGTTTGGCAGCCAGTTTGAGTGACTGGTCTGAGTTGTGCCTGGAGTATACTTCAGGCAATACAGACGTAGCAGGGACTCCAAGGCCAACAAGTCCCTCAGCTTTCAGTTGGTTTACTATAATGGCCATTATGAACCGAGGATATAATATCCATCGGTTAGCAATAGGCTTGGGGCCATATCCTTGAGTTCAAAAAATAATATTTCAGATATATTTAAGCTTTGTTGGTCAAGGATAGAGAATAATACCTGCTGCCACCTTGTCGACATTTGATCCCAAGAAGAAGTCTTAGGAGCTAAGCATACATTCACCATATGAAAAATTAGTTTTCCGCATCATGGAAATGCTTCTTCAGGATGGTAGAGGTGCTAAGGTTACCCTGGTATCCATGTTGGGTAAATGATAGATCAGTGGTGCCTTTGAATACCCAGTGGGGAAAGTGGCATCATGTAGTTGTAGGGTTTGGCGAAGGATTGCTGGAGTGATGACCACCTGACGGTTGTTGACGAACGACTGGAGAGAGTCGGTGTCATTCTCCCCAGTGATAGGGGTGACGTTCGTCCAAAACTGGTGTAGGGATTCAGCATGAATGGTAGGATTTAGAAGGAAAGCCGTTTTGTATGGAGAGTTGATCATTAGATCAATGGCATTATCAAACTTTGTCCAGAAGGGTGATTTGGTAAGGTAAGCAACACAGTTGTGTCGTGGTTTAAACTTCATGTTCGCCATTGATATGAGAGAAGGTTCTGAGTTTTTCAACGTTAGGTTTGAGATGATGAAGCTCTGTAAGATAAGGTATTTATAGGGTACGGGTTATAAAGCAACTGAAGGGTTTGGTGTGAGTCATCAGTAGTTTTAATCGACTGATGACGTGGTATTAACCTTCAGAGGTTGAAACAACTGAAGTCTTGGTTTTAGGCATCAGTAGTTATAAAACTACTGAAAACCATGGTTTTAGCTTCAGATGTTGGAAACAACTGATAACTTGGTGTTAGTCATCAGTAGTTATGAAACTACTCAAGACATGGTTTTGTCATCAGGTGTTGTAAACAGTTGATGACGTGGTGTTAATCATCAGTAGGTGTGAAACTACTGAAGAAATGGTTTTGTCATCAGTTGTTTAAGATGAAACAGCAGTTTTAGAAACAACTGAAGAGAAAATTCTCAACAATTGTTTTCGTCAATTCATAGCTTTTCAGCTGTTTCATACTGTCCTCAACACTTACTCATCAGTCTTTCTGGTTGTTTTTCAGTTGTTTCATAGGACATCAGTACTTGTCTGTTTGTACTGATATCAGTAGTTATAACTACATCAGTAGTTGTGACTGTATCAGTACTTGTAACAGAATCAGTACTTATTTGTGATATGGTTACAAATGATCATCAGTACTTATATACCGAGATCATCAGTAGTTATCACTTATTCTAGCTGCACATACCAAACCTTAACACTAGGTTTTGTAAAGTCGAACTATCCAAAGGCTTAGTAAAAATGTCTGCAAGCTCATCAGCACTAGGCACAAACTTTGGATCAATCAGACCTTTTTCAAAACAGTCCCTAATAAAATGATGTCTGATCTCTATATGTTTGGTCCTAGAGTGCTGGACAGGATTCTTGACAATGCAAAGAGCTGAAGCACTGTCCATTAATAATGGAGTCTTAGTCTCTGTAATGCCATAATCCAAAAGTTGGTTCTGAAGACAGAGTACCTGAGAAGTACAGCTTGCAGGAGTAATGTACTCTGCTTCAGCAGTGGATGTAGCAACAGATGTTTGTTTCCTACTCTGCCAAGAAATCAAACAGTTGCCTAGGAATTGACATCCACCAGAAGTTGACTTTCTCGTTAACTTACACCCTGCATTGTCACTATTAGAAAAAGCAACCAATTGGCAAGAGTGTCCAGTGGAATACCATAAACCTAGAGATTGTGTACCTTGCAGATATCTAAAGATCCTTTTGACTGCAATCAAGTGAGACTCTTTAGGAGCAGCCTGAAATCTAGCACAACCACACGTTGCAAACATGATATCTGGTCTAGAAGCTGTTAAGTACATCAAGGACCCAATCATACATCTGTAAAGTGTTTCATCAACAGCTTTACCTTTCCGATCTGCATCCAGTTGTGTGGTGTTGCACATGGGAGTAGAACAGGGCTTACAATTTTGTAAGTCAAACTTATTCAAAAGATCTTTTGTATATTTAGACTGATGAATGAAAGTCCCATAAGCCTTTTGTTTGATTTGCAATCCTAGGAAGAACTGTAATTCTCCCATTGCACTCATTTCAAACTTCTTATGCATTAAATTGGTAAAGTCATCACACAACTGGGAATCAGAGGATGCAAAAATAATATCATCAACATAAATTTGAACAAGTAGCTTATGCTGATCCACCTTCTTAATGAATAAAGTTTTATCTATGGAGCCTCTAGTGAAATTTTTTTGAAGAAGAAAATTTGATAATGTCTCATACCAGGCTCTAGGAGCTTTTTTCAACCCATAAAGAGCCTTATCAAGCTTGTATACCCAATCCGGATGTTTATTATCCTCAAAACCTGGTGGTTAACACACATAAACCTCTTCTTTTATTTTACCATATAAAAATGCACTTTTAACATCCATTAAAAAACTTTAAGATTGTGGAACGCAGCATAGGCTAAGAACAATCTAATTGCCTCCAGTCTGGCTACAGGGGCAAAGGTCTCATCATAATCAATACCTTCTTCTTGTGAAAACCCCTGAACAACCAGTCTGGCCTTGTTCTTAACAATAAGCCCATTTTCATTTGTTTTGTTCCTAAACACCCATTTAGTTACTATTGCACACTTACCTGGGGGTAGAGGAACCAGTTCCCACACTTGCTGTTTCTTGAACTGGAGTAGCTCAAGCTGCATGGCTTCCACCCATCCATTGTCTCTCAAAGCAACATGATAGTTCTTTGGCTCTTGCTGACTGATGAAGAGAGCATAGAAGCACAAGTTAGACAATTGACTTCTGGTTGAGACGCCAGCATTGATACCACCAATGATTTGAGACATGGGGTGATTCTTCAGCTCTTGGTGCACAATAAGATCAGTGCAAGTGTTTGTAGCCGGTTCAGCACGAGCAGATGTTGATTCAGATTCTTGAAACAGAGTATTAGATGAAAATCAAATGATGTAGAGGAATGAGAAATCTCATCAGCATTTGTTGTGGATGGAGCTACTGAAGCTATAGGAACATCAAGTTTAGCAGACTCACCAATTGGTCACTGAACTTGAAAAGGTGAGTACTGATATTATCATCCTCTTCAGTACCACCAGGTGGAAGACTTGCTGCAGAAGATGATTTATCCACATGATCTGCAACAGCTGGAGTTTGATAAGGAGCATATTGCAGTATGTCCAGATCAAACAGCTCCATAGGGTTTTGTGGAATTTTATCCTTAGGAGATTCATTGAATTTCACATGCAAGGTTTCTTCAACTATCTTTGTTCTGCAGTTGAAGACTCTGTAAGCCTTGCAAGTGGATGAATAACCTACAAAATACCCTGCATCCACCTTAGGATCAAATTTGTGGAGTTGATCATTTGTGTTGAGAATGAAACAAGGACATCCAAAGGCTCTGAAAAATGAAATCAAAGGAGCCAAATGATGTAGAGCTTCATATGGAGTCTTTATCAACCTCTGATTTACTAATACTCTATTCTGCACATAGCAAGCTGTATTGACAGCTTCAGCCCAAAAGGTCAAAGGCAAACCAGAGTCAGCCAACATGGACCTTGCAGCTTCAATTAGGGTCCTGTTCTTTCTCTCCACTACTCCATTTTGTTCTGGAGTCCTTGGGATGCTAAACTGCCTTTTGATTCCTTTTGAAAGATAAAAATCATCAAGTGTATGGTTTCTGAATTCAGTACCTTTATCACTCCTTATACACTTGACTGATAGGGAATACTACTTCTCAACATACAGCACAAAGTTTATAATCTTCTGAGCAACCTCATCCTTTGAATGAAGAAAGAAAGTCCATACGAATCTGGAGTAATCATCCACAATTACGAGACAGTATTTCTTCTTTGCCATGCTCATCACTCTCACAGGACCAAATAGATCCATGTGCAGTAACTGCAAGCAGGCAGTGGACTTAGGTTCTTCAACAGGAGGGAATGAGACTTTGTGTGTTTTCCTTTCAAACAAGCAGTGCAGGCTTCATCACAGTGGAACTCCTTTATTGATAAACCTCTCTCTAAATGATTGTGGATCAGCTGATTCATGTTTCTCAGATTGACATGACCCAACCTTCTATGCCATAGTTTAGATTCCTGAGAGAGGCTTTGGAGAACAGGCATGGATGACCTTTCAAATCAATCTTCTTTGACAAATCCAAGGCATACACTCTTCCGATTCTGTTGGCCTTCAGGAGAGTATGTTCATCCATTACCTTGTCAATCAGCCTCAGAACCGGGAAGACAGAATCCTGCAGTTCTGGCTTGTGAAAAGGCAACATGCCCTTTATCACACATCTGACTGACACTCAGCAGATTATACTTGAGATTCTCCACATGGTTGACATCATCAAACCAGATTTGTCCATTAGACACATATCCTTTCCCAATGATGAAACCTCTGGCATCATTTCCAAATGAAACAAATCCCTTCTTTCCTTGAGAGTAGTCATTAAGAAGAAACTGCTCCCAGTCATATGCATAGATCCTCCACTGTCCACATACCAGATGCTCCTTTGGCATGTTGAAGAACCCTGCATAAAAGAAAACTAGTAAGATTTTGAGACCTAAACCTTTTTGTTTTTGGGTCTGTTTTCATCAACAGATGCAACCATAACTTGTTTCTTATGATTAACAGCTGATGAAGAGGAGATGGTGCTGAAATGGATTCCTTGGATTTGGGCTTGGAATGCCTTTTCAGTGATTTGATCACAGGTGCATCTAGTTGGTTAACTCTCCCCAACAAATGCTGACCATCATAACAAGTTGTGTCTGATTTGTAGCCAAAGCTTTCAGCTCTTGTGACATATCAGTACTTGTGTTTGATGAGTTCCTGTGATCCACCATTTCCTCCTTACAATTAACAGACTTAGTCTGATGTTTATCATGAGGAGCACCATCAGTTGTTTTGTGATGAACCTTATCCTTCTTTTTGGATTTGGTTGAAGGCTTGGGTTTATCACAATGGAATGATTGCAGTACAAACTTGTTCTCAAACTCAGTTTTCATTTCATCCATCTGGATTTTAATGAGCTTATCTCTGTTGAGTTTGGAACCCTTTCTGTACCAACATTCATTAGAAAGATGATTGAATTTACCACATATTTCACATGGCTTATTCTTCATCTTGGATTGATCAACTACTGATGTGGAAACTACTGAAGGTGTGCTCTTTAGTACTTTCCTCCTTTCAGTACTTTTGTTCAGTACTGAAGAATCTGTACCAACTGAAGAGTTGTTCTTTAGCTGTTCATTGTCAGGAGTTGTTAATCCATTTATTTCAGCTGATTTGAAATGCTTTTCAGTTGTTGTAACTTGCCCTTCAGTACTTAAGTTACTTTGAGGGACAACATCTGCAATACTCAGCTTCATGTGCTTATCAGTAGTTAACCTATCAGCCAATTGACTTGCTGAGGTATCAACCCTTATTTCATCCTATGATTTTGGGAGATCACTTGAGGATGATGCACATGATGATGTGGTTTGGAGATTGCTTTCACCTTGAGATTTTACTATTGGTTTTGGAGTAAAATATTTTGGAGGTGCAATATGGTTGTAACCAATTCCAAACTTCACATTCGAAGCAGATTGCTTACTGAGCAGCATTTCAAATCCCTTGCAGGATGACACCCAGCGGTCACACTCAACTTGGGTAACTGCAAGTTTTTCTTTGAGTTCCTTATGGTTCTCAAGAATGACCTTTAGCTTAGCCTTTTCATCATTTAATTGGCATTTAAGCTTATAAATCTCATCATCTTTGTCCTTAAGGACAGACTCATATTCAGCTTTTCTTTTGGAAATAGTTTGCTCAAGCTCTAGATTTTGATTAATTACAGCTACATTTGCTTCTCTAATAGAGACAAATGCATCTATGCAAGATTCAGAACAAAGCTTGGCCTTAGCCTCAGAGGATACCTGGGTTACCTGTGAAGAAGATGCATTGGAGCATGAACTCTCAGTAGATTCCAGGGCCATGAGAGCTAGATTCCCAAAAGGATGTTCACCACCATGTTGACCATCACAAGAAAATAATTGCTCAGTACCAGAGAGATCATCGGGTAAACTACTCCAGTCAACATTACCAGGGGTGAATAAGCTATGATGAAGTTGTGATTGAGATGGTAGAGGCTCAGGTAATGCTTGTGGTTGTTGTGCAGTAGGAACTTGAACTGGATTTGGCTGAGGCATGTAATAGCAGGGATACGGATATGACATTGGACCCTAAGGGACAAAATATGCAGGCGAAACAGGTTGTGAATGATGACCAGAACTAGCAGGATGTTGCCCCCTGTTTTGTGGACTAGTGCTTGGAAATGTCACAAAGGGTGCAGAGGAGTTAGATCCAGATGATCTACACTCTCTAGCAAAGTGTCCAAGCCTTTGGCATTTGTGACACCTCAACTTACTCTTGTCAAAACCAACTTTGGTTTTGCCAGAGAGTCCTGGAAATTCCTGCCAGTCCTCTTGTAGAACTTCTGAGATCTGATATTAATCAAGGCCATTTGGCTCAGAATATCCGTCTCTTCTAGATCATCATCAGCTATTCCTTTCCAATCATCCATGATAAAACATAAATTGTCACTATTATAGCCTGAGTGACTATCACCACCAACAAATGCATGATCTAAACTGTTTGAAGAGAAATCTATATGCTCGTCATAATTACTTTCAGATGCAGCATATTCTGACTCATGACCAACCAAGGCAGTGTTCCCTAGTACAAAGTCATCAGTGAGCTTTCCTGATGATGCCAGTTTCCTTTTCTGCTCTATCTCTCTCTCAAATGTAAGCAGTTTCCCATGAAGTTGGGTGAGAGATAGTTTATCCAGATTTGCATTAGAGTGTAGGACAATAGTGTATGTGTCCCATCTCTCAGGCAGTGATCTAAGGAATCTGTTGTTCATCTGGCTATTGGTATATTCATGTTTGACCATTTTTAGCTCAGAGATCAAACTGGAAAAACGCTCAAACTGTTGAGTCAATGTCTCACCCTTCCTATGAGAGAATGTTTCATATTGTTGGGCAAGGATTTCTCTGTTGTTTGCTAAGACCTCATCAGTTCCACCGAATTGTTCCTTCAGTGCATTCCAGAGGTCATGAGCAGTTTCATGATGCATAAGCCCTGAATAGATTTCATTCGGCAGTGCCATGGCCAGAATTCCATGGGCTTTAGCATCAATCTCAAACAGTTTCCGATCTTCATCTGAGTATTGTTCCTTCTTCTTCGGAACAATTTGATTGGTTTCCGGATTGTTCAACATAGGCTTATGTGGACCATGTACCACCGATGTCCAACAACCTGAACTGCTAACAGACAGGTGATGAAGCATTCTTCGTTGCCATATGTTATACTCAGTCCTAACCAGCATCGGAGGCTTGGTTGAAGAACTGGTATTGTGAGGGTCATTAGAAGGAGTAGTCATTCTCAGATTCAACCAAAATCAATTAAGTTTTAACAGATTTAGAACAAAACACAACAAACCAAATTGAACCAAGAGAAAACAAAAAGCAATAAAATGAAAGTAGCAGAAATTCAATTTAACTATAACCGATTCTTGCAAATATGCTAATTCAATCAAATGCAGATATCGATTTGCAGTTTCAATGATCAATTGTTAGATTGATCAATGATTAACCTGCTCTGATACCAATTGTTAGGATGAGTGATCTACGTTTGATTGATTAGAGAGTATTGCAACGGAAATCAAACAATGAATTAGACAATTCACAAGAATACAGTTGATATTCAAAGTAAGAGCAAACGATTATAGAAAGAATTCTGCAAATCAAATATTTCATTCAATACGCGCTTTTGTGGTGGCAAAATGTCACACATACAATCAGCTCAATCATCCCTTATATAAGATATGTCGTGGTGGAACATTCCTTATATAGGAGATGTGACGTCTGCTGATGACATTTGATAGTGACATCTAACAGAATTATTCAGACTACTGAATGTTAACACAACTACTAAAGATGTCAAAACAGCTGAGATCTTGTTACAAAATACTAAGTGTTAACTATTACTACAACTACTGAAAAGAAACTACTGAAACTACAACGACTGAAGTGCATGGTCTTCAGTCATTTTACAAGTACTGAAACATAAAAGAAAACTACTGAAAGGAAACCATCACAACAACTGAAGAATGCTTCTTCAGCTGTTGTAACAAACTCTGAAGGCTTCAGTACTTGTACTTGAAGTTCAGCTGTTGTCATCAGCTGATGTCTTTAGTCTTTGTACTTCAGCTGTTGATCTTCAGTACTTTAGTCTTCAGTTGTTGATCTTTAGACTTCGGTCTTCAGCTGTTGAAGTCTTCAGTACTTTAGTCTTCAGCTGTTGATCTTTAGTACTTTAGTCTTCAGCTGTTGATCTTCAGAACTTTAATCTTCAGCTGTTGAAGTTCAGTACTTTAGTCTTCAGCTGTTGAAGTCTTCAGACTTTGTCAAACAGCTGATCAAGTCGTTAGCAGTTATTGTGATGTCTGTGGGACTTAGAGGTTTTTCTGATCAGGCTCATTGGTTCTTTTGGTCCAACAAGTTTGCAGCACATTCTATAACAGAAGATGCTGAACATGCGCCAACAAAAATGGGTCGAGTTTCTGAATGACTACAAATGTGAGATACGCTACCATCTTGGTAAGGCCAATATAGTTGTAGGTGCCTTGAACCGGAAAAAGGGAAAAACCTTTACGCGTTCGTGCCTTAAGGATGAGTGAGTACACCGTCCTTATCGCAAGACTAAAAAAAGCACAAGACGAAGCACTAAAGGAAGATAAGCTAGCGGGGGAAATGTTGATAGGTATGGAGAAGCGATTGGAGTTGAACAACGATAGTCAATATAAATATGAAGGGAGAACGTGGGTACCAAAGCACGGGGGAATTAAGGAGGTTATCCTTGACGAAGTACACTAGTCTAGGTACTCGGTTCACCCTGGATGTGACAAGATGTACCATGTTCTAAAGGCCCTTTTCTGGTGGCCTGGGATCAAGAAATCCATTGCCATTTACGTGAGCAAGTGTTTGACGTGTGCCATGGTGAAGGCTGAAAACCAGAAACCATCAGGGACGTTGCAACAACCCGAAATTACAAAGTGGAAGTGGGATAACTCGTCTGGATTCGTTGATTAAGTGGTCAAAAGATAAGTTCAAAGGTATTTTAATTGAAAACGAGTATTAACTGGGTGACGTTTTGAGGAAAATGCAAGAAATAATGGTATAAAACCAAAATCTATGGAAACCATGTTATTTCAGTAAGTTTAGTGCTATATGATCTAAAGGAGTTGAAAAATTGGTCGAACAAGCTTTTAAACGGTCAATTTCGAGTAAAAACGTGTCTTAACGGGTTAAACTTAAAACTTAGACTTTCAACGAAAAGGAGCTTGAAATACATTTTTAACAGATTAAAAACATATATAAAGTCCTTAAAATAAAATTTAATGGATCTAAGGCTAAAGATATGGAAATCAACACTTAAGCGTTAAAAACCTTCGGTTTTACCGTAACCGGTATCGATAGACATGAATATATTAAACCCGGACCTAAAATCTAAAAACTTAGGGTAAACTTACTTAAAATAAATTACTTAACTTCAAGAACCTAATATTTGGCCATAAAAGTCATTAAATGAAAGAAATCAAACTTTAGGGGTAGAAATTGTAAATGCTGAATCAATATTTCAAATTCATGGAGCTTGGATATTAGGATTCATCATGTTCACATCTAGAAATCAAAATTAAGATGGGTGGACGTGTATGAATCATAGAACAAAAAGATGGATAATAATAATGTTATGATCTCATTGATGTTGATAAACAAGTTACAATGAGAATCATAGATGGCTGGTGATATCAAACCCACCCAAAGGAGAGGATTTCTCCTTGGGTAGTGATTCACACCATAAGAAACACAGATAAAAAGCCACACTTGCATAAATGCACTAGTGGGTCTATTTATACTAATATTACAACATGACCTAATTTTGACTTTCTAATTGTCTTGGTGTTGACTTTGTCATGTTGAATTGTCTTGTTTTGTTGTAATCAACTTGGTCTCTGAACTTGTACAATGAGATCTTCAGTAGGATGTAATTATGATTTGGTAAGCTTCAGTTTATGCCATTGTTGAATTCCAATAATACTCCCCCTAAACAAATGCTTGCCAAACCTTGAATTTGAAGATCTTCTCTCTCACATGTCTTCTTGATCAATTGATTTTCTGGCACAATTCATTGATGTTCTCCCCCTCAGATTAAGCTCCTCCTTATATATTTCTTCAAAGGTTAGAATCTCTTGAGAATATTCTTGGTATTGGATATGGGTTGTATCACTCTTGGATTACAGTTCATATCACAACTCGAGGATTAGTATGTATTAGGCATATGGTGAGACTTTGAACTTCCATAATCTGCATCAGGAACATGAATTAATGTTGAAAACACTTCCACTCTTTTGAAATAACTTGATAAATGACATTCTTTTGATAATGAGTATTCCCTTGATTAAGTCCGGCTAACTATCCGCTCAGTAGCCGGACACGGGTGCAAAACATCATCAGAAAAAATATGAGCCTAAGTGACAGGATTAGTGATCACAAGTTTGATGTATCAGAATACAAAGTAGCGGAATACAAACTAGAATTAGACAAATTGTAGCAAGCAATCGATATTTGTAAGCATTAAGATCGCATACGGTTATGGGGAGAGAATATGTATATCTGATTTCTAGAAATGTTTATAGATGTAGAATATTTCTAATCAAATCAATCATTCATTCCATTCAATTACTCATTCCTCACAGATTACAATAGGTTGTCACTCCTTATATAGAGTGCAACAGTCACTGCTGTTATCACGGAAAGTGACAACTGGCAGATCCAATACAGAAATAACTAATTCTTAACAAACTACTGAAATGTTCACAACTACTGAGAACATATCAGCATGTTAAGTACAAAAATATAAAACTACTGAAACTACAACGACTGAAGAACAAGCTCTTCAGTCGTTTTACAAAACTACTGAAACATAAAAATATAAAACTACTGATATCACAACTACTGAAGACGTACTCTTCAGCAGTTGTGACAAACTACTGAGGCTTCAGTACTTGATCTTCAGACTTTGACCTTCAGGTTTCATCAGCTGATGACTTCAGTAGATATCATCAGCTGATGTCTTCAGTCTTTGTCTTCAGACTTTGTACATCAGTTGTTGATCTTCAGCACTTGTGAACTCTTCAGCTGTTGTACTTCAGTACTTTGGTCTTTCAGCTTCAACACTTGTGTTCTTCACTGTTGTACTTCATATTTGGTCTTTCAGCTTCAGCACTTGTGTTCTTCAGCTGTTGTACTTCAGCACTTTGGTTCTTCAGCTGTTAAGGTCTTCAGCACTTGATCTTCAGCTGTTGGAGTCTTCAGCACTTGTCAAACTACTGATGAGGCTTTCAGCAGTTGTGTGATACCATGTGGGACTTAGAGGTTTTCTGATCTTGGCTAATTGGTTCTTTTGGTCCAACAAACTCCCCCTGAACCAATGCAGCCAAAATCTCTAACTTATTATTCTCCACTTATTGATGGCAAAATGTTGGTCTTTTTCCTTCTTGATCAGTTGAGAAGATGACCCATGTAAGCTCCGGCGGGAAGAAATCTCAAATATTGTTGGCAGAGTATGAATGGGAACTCTGTTTTGGGGAACTGGACACAGAGTTGTTATCCCATTCATGAGATTTACTTCCCCATAATGAGTCTGTATCTCACGAACATAGGCCTCAAGGAGAACAACTTGTTCCTCCTGAGAGAGTTCTTCTGCTCCTCCTTCGAAGAAGAACTCTGGACCATAGTACTCTGATAAGTACTTCATGGTCCTGCCATTTTTCAGCTCCACCGTAGTTACCTCCCTATATACAAATTCATCAGGATGGTTGCCTTCAAGGAGTAACTGGAGCTCATTCTTTTGGATGTCTTCAAGCTTTTTATATAACAACCCCTTCTTAATCATCTTGTTTTCTAGTAAGGCTTGAGGTGTCTTCTTTGCTTGGTGAGCTTTCTTGAATTCATCAATGATTTCCCAAGGTGAGACTACAACGGCCAACATGATGGTAGACTCTATTGTTTTTCGTACCTGGCCGTTGTATCCGTGTGGGATAGTTCTTTTATGGATTCTAGAACTCACCCTGGGGTCTGGCCATACTCTCACTCTCTCCTTCTGATACTGAAAGGTGTGCCTGAGAGTGTACAGCCTTTGAGCATGCCCTTTCATGGCTTGAATAGATGATGACTGAGGAAATTCCTTGTCAACCATCTTCACAGTTGCTCATCGTGCTGTTTCTGCTATTCTTCTTCTTCTATCTTGACTCTGACCATTTCCCTTTGAGAGTCAGGTGTGATCATGGGTTGACTTCGGGGTTTTGGTAGCTTCAGAACAGCAGAGAGTGGCAGACTATCATCTTCATCCTCTTCTTCTCTTCTTCTTCCATCCTCAGCACCTTCTCCTCCTTTTGGGTACATCACTGGATGATGGTTGGGTTGTGAAGGAATTGGTTTTGAAGAATGAGGATGTTTGGATTTTGGCTTAGAGGTTGGTTGGGAGATTTGAGGGATGAGATCTGTTTGAGTGGGTGGAAGGGAAGGTTGATCTAGCATCCTTGTAGTTAGTTTCGCCTTTGTGAGTTTAGCCATCTCTAACCTTTTACCAGCCCCAGCCTCATCAAGGGCTTCCACAATAATCCCTTTGTTGAATTGCTCAGACAGACAGATTCTGGCTATAGCCAGAATGCTGTCCCTGTCCATGCGCGGATCTCCATTAATGATCTTCCAAGTATTTTGCAATAAAGCGGATCATTATTTCCAACCTCTCTTTCTCAAGAGCATCATACCCTGCCCATCGGTTTGTATCTCTTGTACTTCTAACCTTCTGATCTCACTATCCAGTGTGGCTGTGTCAAACCCCTGCCTGAAGAGTTGTTCAATTATTTTATCCATGGATCGGCTGTGTGTGGTGTCAGCTTCTTTGACCAGCTCCTCCGGATTGTCTTCAGCAGTGTGATCATCAGCACTTCTCTTTCGCTTGTAAGTGAGCAGAGGTTGCTTTTCTTTTTCCTCCTCTTGGACTTGCTTCTCTTCCTTTTCCTCTGATCTTTTCCTCTTCCTTTCTTTCACTGCAGTACTCTCCCCCTTTTTGGTTGCATTGGAGGAAGGGGTTTGTACCGCAGAAAGAGTCTTTTGGACAGCAGCATCAACCAAGGGCTGTAATGTTAAGGAAAGCCTCTCATCAAGGGCTTTGATCACTATATCAGTGATTATGGGTGTGATGAGAGGGAGGGAATTTTGGTACAGCACCTATTTGCTTAGGAGGGTTCTGTTCCTGAGAAGTAGGGCCTGAAGCAGAGGCAGTGGTTGATTTTGTGGTGGCTCTGTGTTTGGGAAACCTTCAAGGGAGGTGCCATCTGTGGGTTGATAGGGCAGATGGTCTTTCTCCTTGGAGAGTTGGTCAAGTAGGTTTTGCAGCCTACTGACTTTCTCTTCCAGGATTGTGTTCTGGGCAAGACATCATAGAAGAAGCCCAGGTCATCATCAGCAGAAGCTGAATCAGCTGACCTCCTGCTTAGAGCAGGATTTACATGCACTGGGTGTAGACCAGTTGGTGCATGTGCCCCTTGTGCTTGGTACTGGGGACTTCCAGCCTCAGGACAATGTCCATCATCAGCTGTTGCCTCTAGGGAGGTCTTAGCAATGTTACCAGCCTCACTCTGGTCATGTGCTGAGTCAGAGGAGGTGGCAGCCTCACTAGATATTCTAAGCTCCTTGTCTACACCAGGAGATAGAATTGGGAAACCCCTGTGCTGTGGTTCTCAGGTGCACTGTGTTCCTCCCCCTCAATTGTAGGTATCCCAGTAGTAAGTGGTTTCTGGGGAGGGGGTGAGGATGCAATTAAGTCAGCACTTGTGCAACTATTAAAGTTGGGCTGTGAGGGGCGTTTGTTTGGGGTGAAGGGGTAGAAGCAGTGTGCACCTGGGGAGGATGGTGCTCTTCAATGGCAATCTCCTCAAGTGAGTAAGATCCCAGATTTGTAGGTGCCCCTTGGGTTGCTGCAGGCTCCTGTTGAGAGGAAGCCTGAGCGGCTGTGGCTGGAGAGTCATTGTATCCACTAGGGGTTTTGGACTAGTGATATATCCTGTGTTTGTGTTGCAGGGGCATCCTCAGGGGACTCAATTCCCTGAGTAGCCATTTTGGGTTTCTTTTTGGTGGGTTTGGTGGGGACTTTGGATTTGGAGGTGGTGGCTGTGGGTTCCAGCTGCGTGGGTTTTCGCAGCTTGGCAGCCATTTTTAGTGTCCGGTCAGAGTTGTGCCGGGAGTATACTTCCGCAGAACAGCCGTAGCGGGACTCCCAAGCCAACAAGTCCTTCAGCATTAAGCTGGTCTGTAATAATGGCCATTATGAACCGTGGATAGAGTATCCAACGGTTGGCAGTTAGTTTTTGAGCCATATCTTTGAGCTCTGAAAATATTAATTCTGAAAAGTTTAGTGGTTGTTGCTCAAGGATAGAATACATTACCTGCTGCCATTTGGTGGACATTTGATCCCAAGACGATGTCTTAGGGGCCAAACATACATTTACCATGTGAAAAATCAGGCGCTCAGCGTCATTAAAGTGTTTCTTCATGATGGTGGTGGCACTGAGATCGCCTTGATATCCATGCTGAGCAAATGATAGATCTATGGTGCCCTTCGGATATCCAGCAGGAGAAGTAGCATCACTCAGTTGAAGAATTTTACGGATTGTTGCGGGAGTAATGACTACTTCTTTGTTGTTGACGACTGACCGGAGGGATGGTGTGTTGCTCTCCTCAGTGGTAACAGTAACGTTCATCCCAAATTGGTTCAAGGATTCGGCATGTAAGACGGGTTCAGAAGGAATGCCTTGTTGTATTGGGACTGAACCATAAGATCGATAGCAGTATCGAACTTAGTCCAGATCGGCGATTTTGTGAGGTAGGCAACACAGTTGTGTCGCGGTTTAATTTGCATAGACGCCATGGAGAAGAGGGATGTTTTGGAGAGGAACGTTAGGTTTGAAGAAGATGAAGCATGGAGAGCTCAGGTTAGGGGTATTTATAGGGTACGGGTAAGGAAACGACTGAAGGATGTGGTGTTAGTCATCAGTAGTTTTAAACGACCGTTGACATGGTATTATCCTTTCAGACGTTGAAACAGCTGAAGTCGTGGTGTTAGGCATCAGTAGTTTAGAAAACTACTGAAGACCGTGGTTTTGACTTCAGATGATTGAAACAACTGAGGACATGGTGTTTGTCATCAGTAGTTATGAAACTACTGAAGACAGTGGTTTTGTCATCAGCTGTTGTAAACAACTGAAGACTTGGTATTAGTCATCAGTAGTTATAAAACTACTGAAGACGTGGTTTTGCTTCGGTTGTTTAGAATGAAACAGCAGTTGTACAAACGACTGAAGAGAAGATTCTTTTCAGCTATTTTCGTCAATTCTTAGCTTTTCAGCTGTTTCAAACTGTCCTCAACACATTCATCAGTCTTTTTGGCTGATTTCAGTTGTTTCATAGGACATCAGTACTTATCTGTTTTTACTGATTGCAGTAGTTGTGACTGCATCAGTAGTTGTAACTACATCAGTAGTTTAGAACAGATGAAGTACTTCAGTACTTGTGAGACATTTAGCTTTCAGTAGTTATAAAAACTACTGAGGTTAAAAGAGCTCATCAGTACTTATATGTGACATAGGTACTCATGATCATCAGTATGAATTACTAAGATCATCAGTAGTTGTCACTTATTCTAGCTGCAGCATACCAAGCCTTAACACCAGGTTTTGGAAAGTTGAACTATCCAAAGGCTTAGTAAAAATGTCGGCAAGCTCATCAGCACTAGGCACAAACTTAGGATCAATCAGACCTTTTTCAAAACAATCCCTTATAAATGATGTCTGATCTCTATATGTTTGGTCCTAGAGTGCTGGACTGGATTTTTGACAATGCAAAGAGCTGAAGCACTATCCATTAACAATGGAGTCTTAGTCTCTGTAATGCCATAATCCAAAAGTTGGTTTTGAAGCCATACCTGAGATGTACAACTTGCAGCAGCAATGTACTCTGCTTCAGCAATGGATGTAGCAACTGAGGTCTGTTTCTTGCTCTGCCAAAATCAAGCAGTTGCCTAGGAATTGACATCCACCAGAAGTTGATTTCCTGGTCAACTTACACCCTGCATAGTCACTGTCAGAAAAAGCAACTAATTTACCAGAATGTCCGGTAGAATACCATAAACCTAGAGATGGAGTGCCTTGCAGATATCTAAAGATCCTCTTGACTGCAATCAGATGAGACTCTTTAGGTGCAGCCTGAAATCTAGCACAAACACATGTAGCAAACATAATATCTGGTCTAGAAGCTGTTAAATACATCAAGGACCCAATCATACATCTGTAAAGTGTTTCATCAACCACTTTACCTTTCTGATCTGAGTCCAGTTGTGTGGTGCTGCTCATGGGAGTAGAACAAGCTTACAGTTTTGTAAATCAAACTTTTGCAAAAGATCTTTTGTATATTTGGATTGATGAATAAAAATTCCATCAGCCTTTTGTTTGATTTGCAACCCCAGAAAGAACTGTAATTCTCCCATGGCACTCATTTCAAACTTCTGTTGCATCAACTTTGTAAAGGCATCACACAACTTTGGATCAGAGGATGCAAAAATGATATCATCTACATAAATTTGAACAAGTAGATTATGCTGCCCAGCTTTCTTAATAATAAAGTCTTGTCTATGGAGCCTCTAGTGAAATTGTTTTCCAGAAGAAAGTTTGATAATGTCTCATACCAGGCTCTGGGAGCTTGTTTTAACCCATAAAGAGCTTTATCAAGCTTATACACCCAATTAGGATGTTTATTGTCCTCAAAGCCTGGAGGTTGACATACATAAACCTCTTCTTTAACTTTTCCATACAAAAATGCACTTTTAACATCCATTTGAAAGACTTTAAGTTTTGATAAGCAGCATAAGCTAAACAATCGAATTGCTTCCAGTCTGGCTACAGGGGCAAAGGTTTCATCATAATCAATACCTTCTTCTTGTGCAAACCGCTGAACACCAGTCTGGCCTTGTTCTTAACAATAAGCCCATTTTCATCAGTTTTGTTCCTAAACACCCATTTAGTGCCTATTGCAACTTACCTGGAGGTAGAGGAACCAGTTCCCACACTTGCTGTTTCTTGAACTGAAGAAGCTCAAGCTGCATAGCATCAACCCATCCATTGTCCTTTAAAGCAATGTGATAGTTCTTTTGCTCTTGCTGACTGATGAAGAGAGCATAGAAGCAGAAATTGGACATTGACTTCTTGTTGATATTCCAGCAGTGATATCACCAATGATTTGAGACATAGGTGATTCTTCAGATCTTGATACACAATGAGATCTGTGCAAGTGTTTGTAGCCGGTTCAGCAGCAACAGATGGTGATGGTGAATCATTTCCTTGAAACAAATCAGTGGATGGTAATTCAAAGGAAGTTGAATTCGAAGAAATCTCATCAGCATTTGTTGTGGATGTGCTACTGGTGCTACAGGAACATCAGGTCTAGCTGAGTCAGGCAGCTGATCACTAAACCTGAAGAGGTGAGTACTGCAATCATCATCATCATCAGCAGTACCACCAGGTGGTGAACTGTTGACAGGAGCAACAGCAGGAGTTTGATAAGGAACATATTGCAGTATGTCCAAATCAAATAACTCCACAGGACTTTGTGGAATCTTGTCCTTTGGAGATTCATTAAACTTAACATGTAGAGTTTCTTCAACCATCTTTGTTCTGCAGTTGAAGACTCTGTATGCCTTGCAAGTAGATGAATAACCAACAAAGTATCCTGCATCCACCTTAGGATCAAATTTGTGGAGTTGATCCTTTGTGTTGAGAATAAAACAGGGACACCCAAATGCTTTGAAAAATGAAATCAGAGGAGCCAAATGATGGAGAACTTCATATGGAGTCTTCATCAACCTCTGATTTACTAAAACTCTATTTTGCACATAACAAGCTGTGTTGACAGCTTCGGCCCAAAAGGTCAATGGCAAACCTGAGTCAGCCAGCATGGACCTTGCAGCTTCAATGAGGGTCCTGTTCTTTCTCTCCACTACTCCATTTTGTTCTGGAGTCCTTGGAATGCTGAACTGCCTTTTGATTCCCTTTGAAAGATAGAAGTCATCAAGTGTATGATTTCTGAACTCAGTTCCATTATCACTCCTAATACACTTGACTGGAAGGGAATACTGCTTCTCAATGTACAGCACAAAGTGGATAATCTTCTGAGCAGCCTCATCCTTTGAATGTAGAAAGAAAGTCCATACAAATCTGGAGTAATCATCCACAATTACCAGACAGTATTTCTTCTTTGCCATGCTCATTACTCTCACAGGACCAAATAGATCCATATGCAGTAATTGCAAGCAGGCAGTGGACTTGGACACTTCAATAGGAGGGAATGAGACCTTGTGCTGTTTTCCTTTTAAACAAGCAGTGCAGGTTTCATCACAGTGGAACTCCTTTATGGTAAGCCTCTGACTAAACTATTGTGGCTAAGCTGATTCATGTTTTTGAGATTAACATGACCAAGCCTCCTGTGCCACAGTTTAGATTCTTGAGAAGAGGCTTTGGAAAATAGGCAAGGATTGCCTTTGAGATCTATCTTCTTAGAGAGATAAAGGCATACACTCTTCCTGTCCTGTTAGCTTTCAGGAGAGTGTGATCATCCAACACCTTGTCAATCAAGTGCAAAACTTTGGATGACAGAATCCTACAGTTTTGACTTGTGAAAAGGGCAACATGGCCTTTATCACACATTTGACTGACACTCAAGAGGTTGTACTTGAGATTTTCCACATGATTAACATCATCAATTTGATTTCTCCATTGGAGACAAAGCCCTTACCGATGATGTAACCCCTAGCATCATTGCCAAAAGACAAATCCCTTCTTTCCTTGAGAGTAGTCATGAAGAAGAGAGATGTTCCCAGTCATGTGCATAGATCCCCCACTGTCTACATACCAGATGCTACTTTGGCATGTTGAAGAACCCTGCAATAATAAACAATCAGTTAGTTTTAGAGACCCAAACCTTTTTGTTTTGGGCCTGGTCTCATCAATAGATGGTAAACTAACATGTTTATTTGTAACAACAGCCTGAGAAGAAGGAGATGGTGTAGAAGAGGAGTCCTTTGGCTTAGACCTCCTTTTCTGTGGTTTCAACATAGGAGAATCTAGTTGGTTAACTCTACCCAACAGATGTTGTACCATCATCACCAGCTGTGTCTGATTTTGTGATAAAGCTTTCAGCTCATCAGACACATTGCTAGTGGAGTTAGATAAGGTCCTATGTTGCACCTTCTTCTTTTGAGCACCCTCAGCTGTCACCTGTTTAACTCCTTCCTTTTGGATTTCTTTAAGGACTTAAGGGTTACAGGATTTGATGTTGCTGATACAAATGTGGTCTCAAACTCAGTTTTCATTTTTACCATTTTCTCATTAATTTCTTCTTTTTGTTTGAGTTTGGAACCTCTTTTGTACCAACAATCATCTGTAAGATGATTGAACAAACCACATACTTCACATGGTTTCTTCTTCATCTTAGGTTGATCATCAACTAAAGATGGTGAAGCAACAGAAGACTTGTTCTTCAATGCTTTGGAAGCATTGGTTGCTTTCTTGACAACCTCTTTAGTAGTCTTCAAACTCTTTCTACTGCCAGTTTTCTTCTCTTCAGTACTGACAGCAGTTGAAGTTTGAACTTCAGGTGTTAAATCCTGCTCTCCAGTCCTTTCAGGACCTTCAGGATTAACTCCTGTTGATCAACCTATTGATCATGTGAATGTCAGCATTTGGACCATCAACATCAGCTGATAGGTTCAAAGAGGGCTTGATGCTGACTGCTACTTCTGATTGTGCTGTATCAGAAGGTAGATCACATGATGTGATGGATTGGTTCATCACTCTCACCATTAGATTCTACCTCTGCTCTTCGGTAAAATCTGTAGGTGGAGCAGTGTGATTGTAGCCAATTCCAACTTCACATTTGAAGCAGATTGCTTACTAAGAAGCATTTCAAACCTTTGCATGATTGTACCCATCTATCACACTCGACCTGGGTAACTGCAAGGTTTCTTTGAGATCTTTGTACTTCTCTAGAAGTACATCTTCTCTAGCCTTGTCATCAATTATTTGGCAATTCAGTTTATAAACCTCATCATTTTTATCTTGAGCACAAACTCAAACTCAGCTTTGTTTTTGGAAATTATTTGTTCTAGCTCAATGTTCTTATTAATTAAAGCTACATTTGCTTCTCTAATGGAAGCAAATGCTGCAATGCATGGTTCAGAACATAATTTGGCTTTTGCCTCAGAGGGTACCTGTGATACCTGAGGTGTAGAGGCATTGGAAAATGAAGTATCAGCAGACTCCAAAGCCATAAGAGCTAGATTCCCAAAGGGACTGTCACCACCATGTTGACCAGCACCTGAGAACAGTTGATCATGACCAGACAAGTCATCTGGTAAACTGCTCCAGTCAACAACTCCTGGGGTGAAGAAGCTGTGTTGTTAAGATTGAGGTTGTTGATGAGATAGGAAGGCTGAGGTTCTGGTAATGCATGAGGTTGTGGTGTCATAGGAACTTGAACTTGATTTGACTGTGGCATGTAATAACAAGGGTACTGATATGGCATTTGACCCTGAGGAACAAAATATGCGGAGATTGTTGTTGAGGATGATGACTAGAGGTGACAGGATGTTGCCCTCTGTGTTGTTGACTATTGCCAGGAAAAGTCACAAAGGGTGCATTAGAGTTAGATCCAGTTGATCTACACTCTCTTGCAAAGTGTCCAAGCCGTTGGCATTTGTGACACCTCAACTTGCTCTTGTCAAAACCAACTTTGGTTTTGCCAGAGAGTCCTGGGAATTTTCTTCCAGTTCTTTTGTAGAACTTCTGAGATCTGATATTTATCAAGGCCATTTGGCTCAAAATATCCATCTCTTCTAAGTCATCATCAGCAATCCCCTTGAGATCATCCATGATGAAACATAGATTGTCATTATTACACCCAGTAAACTGACCATAAACACTTACAAATGCAGAATCAGAAGTGCTTGAAGAGAAATTAATATGCTCATCATACTGGCATTCAGATGAAGCATATTCTGACTCATGACCCACCAAGGCAGTGTTGCCTTGTATAAAGTCTTCGGTGAGCTTTCCAGATGAAGATAGTTTTTTCTTCTGTTCTATCTCTCTCTCAAAAGTGAGCAATTTCCCATGGAGTTGGGTGAGAGATAGTTTGTCCAAACTTGCACTGGAGCGTAGGACAATAGTATATGTGTCCCATCTCTCAGGCAGTGATCTGAGAAATCTGTTATTCATCTGAATATTGGTGTATTCAAGTTTGACCATTTTTAGTTCAGAGATCAAACAAGAAAACCGCTCATATTGTTGAGTCAGTGTCTCACCTTTCTATGAGAGAATGTCTCATATGTTGGGGCAAGAATTTCTCTATTATTTGCCAAGACCTCATCTGTTCCTCCAAATTGTTCTTTCAAAGCAATCCAGAGGTCATGGGCAGTTTCATGATGCATTAGCCCAGAATAGATTTCATTGGGCAATGCCATGGCCAGAATTCCATGGGCTTTTGCATCAATCTCAAGCAACTTCTTATCCTCATCTGAGTATTGCTCCCTCCTCTTCGGAACCATTTGATTGGTTTCCTGTTTATTCACCATAGGCTTGTGTGGACCATGTACCACTGATGTCCAACACCCTGCGCTGTTAACAGACAGGTGATGGAGCATACGTCTTTGCCATATGTTATACTCATTCCTAACCAGCATAGGTGGCTTGGTTGAGGAACCAGTATTGTGAGGATCATTGGAAGGAGTGGTCATTTTCAGTTCAAAAACAGTTTAGTTCAAGTTTTAAAAAGTTTTAGACAAACCACAACAAACTCAATGAGAACCAAGAAAAGATCTCAGGATGAATGAGCAGAAATACAGAAAATTCAATCTCTATAACCGTTTCTTGCAAAAACAAAAGCTAATTCAATCAAACTTAGATCTTGAATAGCAGTTTCAATGATCAATTATTAGATCGATCAATGATTAACCTGCTCTGATACCATTTGACAGGATCAGTGATCACAAGTTTGATGTATCAGAATACAAAGCAGCGGAATACAAACTAGAATTAGACAAATTGTAGCAAGCAATCGATATTTGTAAGCATTAAGATCGCATACGGTTATGGGGAGAGAATATGTATATCTGATTTCTAGGAATGTTTATAGATGTAGAATATTTCTAATCAAATCAATCATTCATTCCATTCAATTACTCATTCCTCACAGATTACAATAGGTTGTCACTCCTTATATAGAGTGCAACAGTCACTGCTGTTATCACGGAAAGTGACAACTGGCAGATCCAATACAGAAATAACTAATTCTTAACAAACTACTGAAATGTTCACAACTACTGAGAACATATCAGCATGTTAAGTACAAAAATATAAAACTACTGAAACTACAATGACTGAAGAACAAGCTCTTTAGTCGTTTTACAAAACTACTGAAACATAAAAATAAAAAACTACTGATATCACACTACTGAAGACGTACTCTTCAGCAGTTGTGACAAACTACTGAGGCTTCAGTACTTGATCTTCAGACTTTGACCTTCAGGTGTTTCATCAGCTGATGACTTCAGTAGATATCATCAGCTGATGTCTTCAGTCTTTGTCTTCAGACTTTGTACATCAGTTGTTGATCTTCAGCACTTGTGAACTCTTCAGCTGTTGTACTTCAGTACTTTGGTCTTTCAGCTTCAGCACTTGTGTTCTTCAGCTGTTGTACTTCAGTACTTTGGTCTTTCAGCTTCAGCACTTGTGTTCTTCAGCTGTTGTACTTCAGCACTTTGGTTCTTCAGCTGTTAAGGTCTTCAGCACTTGATCTTCAGCTGTTGGAGTCTTCAGCACTTGTCAAACTACTGATGAGGCTTTCAGCAGTTGTTGTGATACCATGTGGGACTTAAAGGTTTTCTGATCTTGGCTCATTGGTTCTTTTGGTCCAACACTAAGTACTTCAAAAGGGCATCTGATAGTTGTACAGTAAGCAAGAAATGCTTTTTTTCCTTTCATGATCAAAATGGATGTGCCTGTTGGTTGCAATCATCCATATTCATAGTTTTTTTTCAAGTCCTTTTCATCATCTGTTCATAAGCATTTCTTGCAAGACATCCACATTTCTTTGCTAACTCATCCGCATTGTTTGCAAATCATCCGCATTTGTTTGCAAGGCATCTACATTTCATTTTAATGTATCTGTATTTGATTTCAATGCATCCGTATTTATGCCTAAAGTACCCGCCTTTGTTTACAAGTCAACCGCATTTGGTGATAAGGCATCCACATTTGTTGCTAATCCATCCGCAGTTGTGACAAGTCATCCGCATTTGGTGCCAAGTCATCCGCATTTGGTGCCAAGTCATTCGCATTTCTGGCAAGTCATCCGCATTTGTTTCTAAGTTGTCTGTATTTGGTGACAAGTCATCCTCATTTGTGTGTAACACATCCGCATTTGTTGAAGCTTCATCCGCATTTCTTTTCAGACTTGACCAAAAATTATTTCACACTGAAGTGCAGGTCGGGAAATCAGCAGTAGCTTCCATTTCTTCATCTTGTCTTTGTTTTTAATGATAATCATGTTCAATTGCATCGAATTTTGAAGAAATAATCCAGTGAATGATTATATTTCTTCAAATCGTACCATATTAGAACAGATCTTGACAATTTCTCTTCTTGATTTTGAGATTAACAATATTTTCTTCTTTTTTTGATGTTAATCTTGTTCAATTGCATCGAATTTTGAATGAATAATCATGAACGTGTTCACGATTCTTCAAATCATACCATAGTTGAACATATTTCTTTGTTTTTCTTCTAATTTTGGGTATGAATTGATGGGTTTTTATGAATAGGGACTTTGTTTTTCATTTTTCTTGTTTTCTTCATTGTTCTTGACATCATTAAAGCTGAAATCAGATCTGAAAACTAGATAAATCCAGCAACCAACAGCTCTGATACCATTTTGTTGAATAAACCGACCCCTTGGACTAATAATCATTTAAAAGTCTCAAACTACCTTGTATTGATGATCTAACATGGTAAATCATGTATTCTTTCCTAAGAAACTCTATCTTTCTACAGAAGAAAACTTTTTAACGTCAATGTTAAAGAACCAAAGTTAGTTGAACTTTTAACCATAAATTAACCTAGTTACTCTTATGATGAACATACATTATTTAGCTTATTTCTTGAATCGTGATGATAGGATGCTAGGAATGAATATTTCTTTGCTAAAGAATCATTGACTTAACCCCAAGGTGAGTTCTAGTGTTCCCATTTTACTATTGTTTTTGGGATAAAACATACTATACTTGAAGTGAAACATTTTACAAGATGTTGTATGATACTTGAATGTTGGGGTTAATGTTAGAACCTGCTTTTATTTGTATCACTATCATTAATTCTTGTGTGAACCGCTTGTTTTATATGGTAGACCTACTTGGGAATACCCCACACACAGTGCCTCCCGTGATGAACGGATACCACACTGAGATCATGCTGGGTCGTTTGTGGCATGTGACAAGTTTTTATAACATACTATGACGAACCATCTGACAGGTATGGAACATTGTTCTGAGGCACAGTTCTTCTTTCGGGATTAACCGGCATAACATAACATTTGAAGAGGCTAGCCAGATCGAGTGCAGGGTTGATTGTGATCCCCCACAACAGTGAATCTTTGATTCTTTTAAATCAAATGTGGATTCTATTGAATCCTTTTGTTTTTAAACTTTAAGCATTTGAATTCACCAACTTTGCTTTTTAGTTGACACAATTTCTTTTTGAGGATGTTTCAGATAATTCATGAAGGGACTCTAGCTATTGTTGAAGACCTAGAGCTAGCACCATGACCATGGCATTGGGTTATTTGACTTTAAAAATATTTGAATAATTTATAATTATTGTTGATCATCACACTTTGTCTTTATGATTGAATGTAAAACTTATTTGGGGGCTAGATCTGTTTCTAGCCTTGATTTTCTTTAAACTTTAAATGTCATGTAATGTTCTATGCTTTTATGCTCTTATGACGGTTTGTTTCTGCTACCATTTGTGTTGCTAGTCTGTGACGTCCCACCCAATCTGGGCCCCGGGATGTGACAGAAAGCTGTTCTAATATCTTCACAAAGGATGCACTGGAAAAAAAGGGAGCATATAATTAAGGGGAGCTTATGAGATGAATAATCTCTCATCAGATTTAGAAATCTTCAATTTGAAGATCTTTCCATGTTAACTTCTTGGTGCTAATTTCATTTGAAGACGTTGATAATGATAGACTAAGGCGAAGTATTATTAGAGCTGTGCAAGATAGCTTATATTATCTGTTGGACCAAAAGAACCAATGAGCCAAGATCAGAAAACCTCTAAGTCCCACATGGTATCACAACAACTGCTGAAAGCCTCATCAGCAGTTTGACAAGTGCTGAAGACTTCAACAGCTGAAGATCAAGTGCTGAAGACTTCAACTGCTGAAGAACTAAAGTGCTGAAGTACAACAGCTGAAGAACACAAGTGCTAAAGCTGAAAGACTAAAGTGCTGAAGTACAACAGCTGAAGAACACAAGTGCTGAAGCTGAAAGACCAAAGTACTGAAGTACAACAGCTGAAGAACACAAGTGCTGAAGCTGAAAGACCAAAGTACTGAAGTACAACAGCTGAAGAGTTTACAAGTGCTGAAGATCAACAAACTGATGTACAAAGTCTAAAGACAAAGACTGAAGACATCAGCTGATGATATCTACTGAAGTCATCAGCTGATGAAACATCTGAAGGTCAAAGTCTGAAGATCAAGTACTGAAGCCTCAGTAGTTTGTCACAACTGCTGAAGAGTACTTCTTCAGTAGTTGTGATATCAGTAGTTTTATATTTCTAGTTTCAGTAGTTTTGTAAAACGACTGAAGAGCTTGTTCTTCAGTCGTTGTAGTTTCAGTAGTTTCTAATAAGTAGTTTTATATTCTGTACTTAACACTCTGATATGTTCTCAGTAGTTCCCAACATTTCAGTAGTTTGTTAAGAGTTAGTTATTTTTGTATTAGATCTGCCAGTTGTCACTTTCCCGTGATAACAGCAGCGATTGCACTCTATATAAGGAGTGTCAACCTATTGTAATAATCGAATGAATGAATGATTTGAATGATTTGATTAGAAACATTCCATATCTATAAACATTCCTTGAATCAGAAATATATTCTCTCGCTATAACCGTATGTGCTCTTAATGCATACAACTATCGATCTCTTGCTACAATTCGTCTAATTCCTGTTCTTATTCCGCTGCTTTGAACTCTAATACATCAAACTTGTGATCGCTGATCCTGTCATTATCAACCCAGTCAAAGTCAACAAAAGCCAACATCTCAATCAAAGTAAACGCAAAAGTTAAACACGACATGTTCGAGATGAAGAACCAAGACAAGACGTTGAAGATTTAGATGACTAGGAGTTTTATTATAATAAACATATTTTGTCTCAACGAAATATATTTAAATATGTTTTAGTCATTCTTATATTTCATGTGTAATTTTCATTAATTAGCCTAAGTCTAGGGGGTTAAGTGTAATTAGTGAATATTAGTCTAGACTATAAATAGGTTAATTGTAATTAGAGTGGTCAATGGTTAAATGACCAATTGATTGGGGTTTCCACTTTATGCAAATTATATGAAATGAATATTGATTAAATTGGGGTTTTAGTGTGTTTATGATATTTTGATACATAACCTTCATGATTTGATTCAAGGATAATTATTCTGGGCTAACAGTATCCAAGCTTCTTGACAAAATTTACCTTCTCAATGTTGAGCTTACTATTTGTGACCTTGCCCCTTCTAGTAATATAACCACCAACATCTACTCCAAAAGCAACTGGTCTTCCATCAATCTTTTCAAACCTTTGGAGTAGTAACCTATTGCATGTCATGTGCCTGGAACAACCACTATCACTGATCCAAACATTTTTTTTGTCTTGAGATGTTCCTCTACAAAAGAGATGATTAGTTACATTTGGAAACCCAAGCCTTGTTTGTCTTCTATTCAACAAAAGAAGTTGAAGGTAATGCAACAGTGATAGATCCTATAGTCATGTTTCGAGGATCTTTTATTGTTGTTGATGGAGAACTTTCAGTCACTTGGTCTTTCTTTGACTTCCACACCACCTTTGGATGCCTAGAATTGACCTTCAATACTTCAGAAATTTTGATGACTTTGAAAGTTTTAATGACTAGACATTCGGAAGATCTTGCTACCACTGCAACAGGTTTTAGTGCTTTGGAAGTATTCCCTTCTTCCAATACCAAATTTTCTTCCGAAGGCAATTTTCCACTTGCCTTCATTTTCATTTTGGAGCTTCCGAAAGGAAAAGTCTTTGCTTCCAAAGCTTGCTTCTTCTTGAAACTCTTAGAAGTCTATTTCTTGATCATGTGGAGAGTGCCTTTTGGATTGTAAGGACAATCCTTAGCAAGATGAGAGGAACTCTCACACATTACACATCCTAACTTCTTCTTCCTAAGAGCCTTCTTTTGTGAACAAGACTGAACTTGATCACTCTCCTTCTCTATTTTTATCTTTGCAGATGCAGTGGAAGTACTTTTAGGGTGATAACATCCTTTAGAGTTGGATGGTTCATGTTGTCCAATAGTGGTACACAGCTGATCAACCTTCTTCTTGATACTGGGATGAGAAACTTAACTCCTGGTACTAGAATTCGAGTTAGTGTGTTCAATCTTTACCACTTCAAATCCTGCAGAGATGAAAACTTGTTTCTGCTTAGATTTGAAGGTGGTCTTGATCTCTTGAGCCTTCTTTGCTTTTCTTTACTCCTTCTAATCAAGTTCTTTCTCATATACTTGGTCATCACAACCTTTTTACTTTCCTCATAAGGATAGTAACACTTCTTAGAATCCTCTTCATCATTTTTCTCAAAGGCATTCTCCACTATCACTTATTCATCCTCTTCAGTCAAGGGGGTCTATGAGAGGAAGCTCATCTTTACAAGTTTCACACCAAGGAGATCTTATAGGCAAGATGGTGTGTGGAGGAGCTATCTCACTAGATCTGAGTCCCTGCTTATTCTAATAACAAACTTTTTCACGTAAGGATGAGGATATAATGTTCTTGAAGGTTTCTTCTTCAAGAACACATTTTTATGCATTGACTTCTTCAAGAACACATTATTCTAAGACTGGAATTCAGTCAACTTGGTTATGAGATCTTTCATCTAAGTCCTGTAGTTGGTGTGTTCATGTTTAAGAATGGAAATGGTTTTCTCTAAGTCCTCTATTTGTAGTTTATAATCATTTTCAGATCTTTTGAAATCAGATCTTAGGATATTCAAGGACTTAAGATTAGATCTCATCTCTAAGTTGTAGGACCTGTATCTATTAACTTTATCAATACATTTAGGTATAAAAATATGTTCCAATACCTTTACTTCATCATGGTCAGCCATTAGTGTTTGGTTTAGACATGCATCTTCCACCTGAATACTGTAGTCAAAGCCTGCTTCTTCAACAGGAACTACAGCTTGCTGCTTTGGCTTCTTATTCTTGGTGCCTTTTTCAGTGTAGTTTGGTCTGGTTTGTGCTTGGCTACCATTTGTTCTTAGTGCCTTGCACTCCCTTGCAAAGTGTCCCATTTGGTTACAATTGTAACAATTGACTTTGCTTTTATCCAGCTCAAACTTTTCACTGGCTGTATTCGTTGGAAACTTCCTCCCTGTCCTCTTGTAGAACTTCTTGGCTCTGTGAGTGAGAAGAGCCATCTGTTGGACTATTTCCATGTACTCCAGATCATCTGGATGGATATAGTCCTAATCTTCAAGGGTGAATAGAAAGTTACCTGAGCTTTCATCAAAAGACATTGTTAGGTCAAGAAGAAGGCTGGTACAACAAAAATCAAATCACTTGGAGAAATTTTGGTGCTCCTTACAAAGGCTTCCGAAGCCAAGTGTGGAACTTCCAAAGGAAGTAGAGTTCTTCCGAAGACAGAGTGAAAGATCAAATTCCAAAGACAAACTCTACTTTTGAAGTCAAAGAACTTACTTCCAAAGAACAAGTCTGAGAAGAAGAAATCAGAAGACTACTTCTGAAGTATGAAGAAAAGAAGAAGTCCTCAAGCCTCGAAAGAAGTAGCTTCTGCTGAAATGTAAATGGCTTCGCAAGTACTTGTTCTTCTGAAGCCATTTAACCTTCGGAAGACACTGCTATGAACCAATGGACAAAATTATGGTCCGTGACACTCCGCTGCAGACCTCTGATACTGCATGACGTTTTCTCAAAGAGGCATGTAGTTGACCATACTTTATTCCAATGTTCACCTTTTTATGTTAGTACAAGTTACCCACTTCAGTTGGTGACAAAAGGTAAGTCAGGGACATGTCCTGACTACCATATCTTAGATAAGACTTTATCTGCGCTACCATAAACTATAGCTTTATAGTATTTGCTTTAGCTAGTGGATTCTATCTGGTGTCAAAGTATATTTGGCTGTAGGTAGTATTATATATAGTTTCCCATTGTAACTCATAACTGTATGCTTGTAAGAGTCTTGTAACATTTGAGTTGAGAAGCAATATATGAAAGTACCTTGAATATTATTTCTTGTGTTTGATTATTACTTATTATATTGTTATAAACTCTTAGAGACTTCACTTTCATCCGAGTATTGTTTAGGTGAGTTTGAGAGAAAAACCAAGTGTTTAGTGATATAAACTAATATTGCAATTGGTATCAGAGCTTTTTAGGCTCTTGATTGTGAGATCTTACCATCAAAATCAACCTATTTTTCACTCCTGCTTACAACTCTCTCAAAATGGCCCTTAACAAATCCAAAGTAGAGATGGGAACTATGAAAAAAGCTCCCACCATTAGTCCTGAAAACTTTAGGTCTTGGAGCAGAAGAATGGAAGGCTTCATTAGATACCAAGACAGCAAAATGTGGAACTCCATTATCAATGGCTCGTATAAACCCAAGGTGGCAGCACCTAGTGGAAACGATGCCATGATAGAAAAGGCTGTTGAAGATTATTCTGATAAGGACCAAAAGAAGATGGACATTGACAGCAATGCAATGACCATTCTTATGATTGCAATACCCAACTCCATCATGGTGGGGTTTGAGCATTGTAAGTCTGCCAAAGAATTGTTTGATGCACTTGCTTAGATGTATTCAAGCTCCAACGACACCAAGAAGGACTCACTTAAGCAGCAGTTCGAGAACTTCACTTATAGTACTAGAGAGACCCTCAGCCAGTAGTATTTCAGGTACATGGATATTATTTCTTCACTTTAGTTTGTGAAGGTGACTCCTGAACTTAGAGATCTCACAAGAAAGTTCATGAGTGCTCTTCCAATGAATGGACATTCTATCGTGTCTCTATCAAGAGGATAGAGAACTTGAACACTCTTACTATGACTAAACTCTATGGCATCCTTGATGGATACCATTTAGAGATGGAGAGTAAGAAACGACACTAAATAAGTAGACCTATGAGTCTTCCTGCTACAAACACTATAATGGTCGCTGAAGGCTCAGTACTCCCATAACCTCAGCAATACCTGACATACAACAAGGAGCCATCCTGCTCTTCTGGACCGTACGTCACTTTCCCTAAGACTTCAAGGTCTCAATAGGCTCAGCACAGTTCCTTTCAGGAAAAGTTTGCCTTTGTCTCAGGAAGTGGACACTCTGGTGATTTTCAATACTGTTTTGATGATCTAGAGTGTTTCAGTCTAGATGATGTAGAGTATGTGGTCCCGTCCAACAGATGGCTCTTTTAACCTACAAAGCGAAGAAGTTCTTTAAGAGACTGGAAGGCAATTCCCTGAAAACCCAACTGCCAGCAAGTTTGGGTTTGACAAGACCAAGGCCAAATGTTACAACTATAACCAACTTGGTCACTTTTCAAGGGAATGCAAGTCTCCCAAATCAAACTCAGGAACCCCACAGGCCTCCACACGTCCCTCTACATCAAAGCCCACTAGAAAGTCAACAGAAACAGCTGCAATGACTCAAAAAGTCAACTGGAGCTTTATGGTTCAGGATGTGACTCCTGCTCAAGCTTTCATGTCCGGAACAGATGATAACTAGGTCTATAAACATCTTTGTACTCCTGTTGTATAGCTAAGGTTAAATTATATAAGGACTACAATACGGAAATTAAATCTAATATTGAGTCTTTAAATGTTTTGAAATCTGATTTTAAAAGGGCAGAATCTGACTACGAAAAGAAAATTGATAAGTTAGAGAAAATTGTTTCCCTATTAAAACATGAACACACCAATTACAATACCCAAATAAAGGATTTAATATCCAAATTGACTGAGGCTCAATCCCAGCTTGTCACTATTGAAGCTCAAGCCAGGAAGTATGCTATTTCTAAGCAGAACTTCCAAGCTATTATTACATCATCCTCCCACTCCAAAAATTGTTATCAGAATAAAGGAGAGTTGGGGACCAAAGAAATTGCTCCACCACATTCTTCTGAGTCCATAAGGCAACCTAGATGTGGGACCAACATTCCTGTCCTACTATAGTATCAGAAGTTGAAGGGAAATGTTGCTGACAAAGAGAAAAAGAGCAAGAAATAGCAATCTACAAGCTCTCGGAAGACTAACATTACATGCATAATGTGTGGTCTGCAAAACCACATGGCTAAAGATTGTTCTTACAATCTTGCTAGCAAACATTATGCAAATAATTTTAGAAAGGAAGGAGTCAGGAAAGCTAGTTTTTGAAGCTAGGTTGTCTTTGGAAGAAAATCCTTCTTTCGAAGGGAAAATGGCTTCAGAAGCAAAAGCTATTAAATATATGAAGAACAAGAAAGTTCCCCTGAAACCAATCTAAAAGAAGACTGCTTCAGAAGAAAAGGTGGTAAGGCTTCTTCCGAAAGGAAAGAAGCTTCAGAAGAATGCCATGCTGCAAAAGCATTTACAAACACATCTTCCATGATCAACCAAAGATGGATTGGAAGATCAAGAAAGATGTTGCAGCCTAAGCCTCTTCTTCAAAGACATCCATTGAACCCTCATGCTTAACGTTTTGTTCAATTATGTCACTATCTTAGGAAGAACCCAAGACCAACAAGGCTTGGGTCTCCAATAAAAACTAATAATCTCATCTTCTGTGCAAGGATATCCATATAACAAGAACAACAATGTCTGGATTGTGGATAGTGGATGCTCCAGGCACATGACAGGAACAGATCTCTCCTTCAACAGTTTCAGCACTATGATGGAGGTCCTATCCAATTTGGAGATGAGGCTGGAGGATATATTTCTAGCAGAGGGAGTATATCCAACGGTAAGTTAAAAGTTGACAAAGTTAACTTTGCCAAACATATTGAACACAATGTGTTAAGTGTTTCTCAGTTTTTTGATCAAAAGCATCAAATGCTTTTCACAGAACATGAGTGCATTATCCTCAAACCAGGATGATAATTCCTCTGGAATTGGTGCTTCTTAGATCTCCCAAGAAAGTGGATATGTACAAGCTGGATATGAACAACGCTTCCCCAATGGGTGAAGTATCATGCTTTCTTTCCAAAGCTGATAGTGATGTGTCAACACTTTGGCATAAACGTGTGTCATGTAAATTTTAAGACGATGAAAGATTTGGCTAAAATAACTTGGTACATGGTTTGCCTTAAAAGGAATTTTTCTGCAAAGACAATTGTGATGCATGCCTGAAAGGGAAGAAACACAAGGCCTCTCATAAATCCAAAAGTGTTAACTCCATCACTACTCCATTACACTTAGTGCACATGGATATTTTTGGTCCCACAAGTATAATAAGCATTGGAAGGAAATCATACTGCCTTGTGATAGTTGATGATTTTACAAGATTTACATGGGTATTGCCAGACACTTTAAATATTTTATTCTTAAAATAGAAAATCAAAATCATCACAAGGTTAAGATTATTAGAAGTGATCAAGGGACTGAGTTTAAGATCATTGTTCTTGACTCATTCTATAACTCAAAAGGGATTGCCAGACAATACAGTGCTCCCAAAACTCCTCAACAAAACTATGTTGCTGAGAGGAGGGAGAGGACACTTATTGAGGCTGCTTGAACTATGTTAGCTGATTCCAAACTACCTTTAACATTCTGGGCAGAGAGAGTTAGCACTGCATACTATGTGCATAATAGAGTTCTTATAGTTAACCCACATGGGAAAACCCCTTATGAGTTATGGAACAAGAGGCCATCGTTCATTGGCTTTCTAAGGTCCTTTAGTAGTAGGTGTACAATACTTAACACAAAGGACAATTTGGAAAAATTTGCTGAAAAGTTGGATGATGCTATCTTTGTTGGATACTCTTCTAGCTCTAAAGCTTATAGAGTATACAACATCAAGAATCAACAATTTGAGGAGTCATCCAATATAGTTGTTAATGAGCACACTCCTTGTGTTAGGGGGAATGGACCTGATCATATTTTTTATTTAGAAGTGTTTCCAAACTATTCTAAACCTTCTTATGAGATTGTTTTAGTTGGAATAGGCACTCAAAATGATGATGATGATGCTAATCAACTATTTGAGCTACCCAGACCTCTTCCAAGTTCTCCAAGAGCTACAACAAATTAAGCTTCCACTATTTACAGATCTGATAGTCTAACTATATCAAGCAATAGTGAAGCTTCAACCAGTGAATCACCTGCTGATCCTCAAAACTCATCAGGTGATCTAACACAACACCAAGCAGAGGAAAGTAGAATTTTGAAGGAACATGCAACTATTAATGATACTTCATAGCCAACATTTGATGATGTTTCTCATTCATTCAATTAGTCATCATTGAATGAGCTTGAAACAATAGCTAGACCAAGTGTTCTTGTTCTTGAGCAAAATATGTCTAATCTGGACTTATCTCTGCAACAGGAAGTGATTCATCATTTAAGGATTCACAACACATCTAGCTAAGAACATCATTGGGGATGTCTCTGATGCTGTGAGAACAAGAGGACAGACTCATCATGGGAATGTCTGCTTGTACTCATGCTTCTTATCCCAGATGGAACGCAAGAATATGGAAGATGCCTTGAAAGATAGTAGCTGGTTTGAATCGATGCAAGAGGAGCTGCTTCAATTAAAAGACAGAAGGTTTGGAACATATGTCCGCTACCATCTTGTCAAGTACCTATAGGCACTAAATGGGTTTTCAGAAACAAAAGAGATGACAAAGGCTTGATTATCATGAACAAGGCAAGAGTGGTAGTTCAAGGATACACTCAAGAGGAAGGAATTGATTATACTGATGTCTGTGCACCTGTTGCAAGACTTGAGGCAGTTAGGATCTTCCATGCTTATGCTGCATCCAAGAACTTTATTGTCTACCAGCTTGATGTCAAGTGTGCCTTTCTATATGGGGATATAGATATGGAAGTGTATGTGTGCCAGCCTCCTGGATTTGAAGACACATAACATCCTAACAATGTGTGCAAATTGGATAAAGCTCTATATGGATTGCACCAAGCACCTAGGCTGTGGTATGAGACTTTGTCTCAGTTTCTTCTAAAGAATGGTTACACAAGAGGAACCATTGACAAGACTCTCTTCATAAGAAAGTCTGGTAAGGACATTTTGATTGTTCAAGACTATGTTTATGACATCATATTTGGTTCTTCAAATGACCAAATGTGTAAGGACTTTGAAAGTATTATGAAGAAGAAGTTTGAGGAGTTCCATTAGAAAAATGGACTTCTTCCTTGGAATTCAGGTGAAGCAACTAAAGGAAGGGTTTTTCATTAATCAATCTAAGTATGTCAATGACATCTTTGAAAGATTTGATATGAAAGATTATAAGCCAGACAAGACACCCATACCTAGAAACCATAATCTTTGTCCTGACCTTGAGGGGGAGGATACTGATCAACATCAGTATAAGGCAATTATTTGTTCTCTGATGTATCTCACAGCTAGTAGACCTGATATTATGTTTGCAACTTGCGTTTGTGCAAGATATCAGGCTGCTCCAAAGGTGTCTCACCTAGCTGCTACCAAGAGAATCCTCCGATACCTCAAAGGAGCACCTAAGCTAGGTCTCTGGTATCCTAGGAACAATGATTTTAATATCTATGGACACTCTAACAGTGACTATGGTGGCAGCAACATTGACAAGAAATCAACATCAATAGGATGTCAATTTCTTGCTGGAAGGATCATCTCATGGCAATGCACGAATCAATCCTTTGTCTCTACGTCTACTGCTGAAGCTGAATACATTGCTGCTGCAAGTTGTTGTGCTCAGTTGCTGTGGATTCAGAATCAGATGTTAGACTATGTATTCAACTTTTTGAGTACTCCTATCCAGATTGACAACAACAGTGCAATCTCCACCACTGAAAATCCGGTGAAGCACTCCAGGACAAAGCATATTGATAGCAGGTACCATTTCATTAGAGATATTTATGAGAAGAATCTGATTAAGCTAATCATAGTTGATTCGAATAAACAATATGCTAATTTGTTCACCAAACTTTTGATGAACAAAGATTTAAGTATCTTATAACCGGTATTGGGATGATAAACATTGATTAGCTTAACTCTTTTGAAAACTTTTTAATATGTAATGTCTTATGTCAATGCAATCTAAGCCCTGTTACAAAATGTCTCTTTGAAATTTTCTAAGTATAAATTTCTTCCGAAGAAAAATTAACCCTTAGAAGACATTTCACATATCTCCCCAGGCAAAATTTCTCCAAGGATAATTTTTCTTCTCGGAAGAGTTTTTACTCTAGGAAGAAGTGATTGATTTCATATCAGATCTACTTTCGAAGCTTACAAAACCTCTTCATTCGAAAAGCAATATTTACTCTCAGAAGTAACCTTTTACCTTCGGAAGTAGGAATTTCCTTCAGAAGACAAATTACCTTTGGAAATGTTTCATATTCGAAAGAAATATTTTAATGTGTAACGGAAATATTTTGGGCCCCACACTATAAAAAGTAAACATTTTGTTAATGATGTCAGATTATTTAACTAAATTAAACCTTACACATAACATTATCCAGACCCCATTACCACCATCTCACCCTCTTTTAAATAATCCCCACTATTCATTCTCATCTTCTTACCACAAATTTGTACTACCCTAAACGTTTCCTTTCTCCCTTTTTCACCCAAGCTCAAACTCTTCTACCTTCACATTTTCTCAATGGCCCTAAATCCTCAACACAACCAAGTTGCACTTCTTGACTCTTCAAGAGATGCCGACTTCTCTAAAATCATGTCCTTCCTAACCCAATCATCCTATTACATAGCCCTAACTATTAATCCCACTGTTTACTCCAATCAAATGGCTGAATATTGGGATAATAGCCGGGTTGAAACCCTAAATGGGAGTCGTTTAACACGATCCCTCATTTGTGGCAAAGAGTTGGTCATCACTAAACAGCTTATCAGGGAGCATCCCCAGCTTCATGATGATCCCCAGCTTCATGATGAGGGTATACCCATAGAGTTCCCAAAAGAAGATTCAGACAACACCTACATCCTCATGGGATATGGTGGAGTCATGAGCAGGTCGACTGTCTACAAATTCAACTTCTCCTACAACTAGAAGTTCCTCCTGCACGTTGCCCTTCACTGTCTGTCAAGCAAATCTAGGGGATGGGACCACATCCCGTATGATCTAGGGTGCTTAGTTCATGGATTGGTGAGAGGCCTTCGTTTCAACTACTTAATGTTTGTGCTGACCAATCTCATTGGAATCTACAGAGGGAAACATTCTTTATGTATCCTAGATTTCTTCAGCACATTACCACTGTGAGCTGGACCAGAGTTGGCTTGTCTGTGCAGCCACTCTGCCTGTCCCCCAAATGAGGCCTACCATCTTCAAAACTCTAAAGAAGGTGTCCATGAACTTCACTAGAAGGTACACTTCTCTACTTCCAGGTATGACTGAGCATATAACTCCTAGTTCCATCCCTATTGAACCCATAGGTGATGAACCCACACCAACAACTGCCCCCACAATGCCAATTTCACCTTCTCCTCCCATCACCATCACCTACAAAAGACGCCCTAAATGAACCCTTGTTCAATCTACTTTGATTGAACAAGCTCCTTCTATTCAACCTAAAAAGGCTCGAGTGGAACATTGGGCTCCCACTCAGGCTGAGGTCTCACCATCCTTCACCATTGACCTCAATAAGGGTCTTGAGGCTCCTCAGTCTCAAACCCATGAGCCCACTAACCAATCTGAAAGCCCTCAGGGTGAGTATTTACACTCCACTAAGCAGGCAACAAGGGACAGCCCCACTAGAGGCTCAATGCCTGTAGACATTGACCTCCCGGGTTAGTAGGCTTAACCTCCTTATCTTTCGATAACCTTCTCTTCAAAACTGATGAAGAGATAACGTCTCTCCATGGCAATGAAGTTGATGTACAACACCCTCTCCAAGATCAATAGGGCCTAGAGAGACCTCTTATCTCCAGCCCCCATTAGCAAACCTTATTGAGGTGAGTCCCATTGATATGGACGGGACTCATGCAGATTCAAATGCCGCTACAGAAGGTGCCTCAATGGACCTTATGGATAGTGGTAACATTTCTGAGACTGAATCTACTATAACCATGTCTTTTAATGACTCTAAAAGAGACATCATTAAGCAGGGGAAACCAGGGTGTCAAGAAACCATATCTGCTAGTGAGGCTAAACATACTAGGTATGTTACCTCATCTCCCCGTGATTCTTCAAAAGAAGATGAGGGAAGTATGCACCTCTTCATTCAAGAGCTAGTATCTAAAGTCTCAAATCTTGAATCCAAGGTTAGGACATTAGAAGAAAGGTCTGCCACTCAGCAACTTGAGATTGACAATCTCAAGGCTCAACTAGCTAAGAAACAAATTGAGAGATCTGTTAGGCATGTACCTATTCAGGTCTCATTGACCTCTTCCTCTAGTTCATCTAGCTCTCAAGATGATGCTACCAAAAAGGGGGAGAGTGTTCAGAGACAACCATCTGAGGAACCATAGAGCCAAACATTAAGTTCCCAATTCTTGGCTCCTATTACAACTTTCTTTGAGCCATCTCAAGTTGTACTACAAAATGACCAAAGGATGCCCAAAGATCTCTACAAAATCTTCTCCAAGTTTATGTTGAAATCCTCTCTTGATCAGCCAAGCCCTGATTCAACAATGATGTATTTCGGAGTTGAAGAACTTCAGAGGCTAAGTGCTCCTTCTACCACTATGCAAAAAGTTGGTCAACCTAAGGTCCACATGGAACCTGAGATTCAATTCGACGGGTAAATAAGGACTGATGGCCTAGGAACTGAAACAGTTGTGATAGAATCTGCACCCCCTCAAACTTCCGAAGCTGAAGTTAAAGACTCTGAAGAACAAGCTGAGTCTTCCGAAGCTAAAATGGAAGCTGAGGAAGGACTGTTCTCATTGTCCGAGGAGCTAATCATCATAGATGCAATCCTAGAGCTGGCATATGAGGTGAATAATGAGGACTTTCTTGATCAACTATCTCACAATCCAAATCCACTCTCCAGGAACCACCAAAGTCAAGCACTTCAAAAGTTAACAAAGGAAAGAAGAAAATGACTGTGAAAGAGCTTCAGAAAGAGGAGAAGACTGAAAAGCTATAGAGAAAAGGAAGACTTCTAACTGGGAAGCTGTTAGCTGCCAGTACAAAAGTAGTTGTAGCCAACTAGGAGGCAGTTAACAAAAGAAGGGCAGAGATCATTGACCAGCTCATCAAGCTTGGAGCTGCCCATTAAGAAACACTCCTGCTACCATTAGACGAGTTGGTTGAACTAGAAAAGGCAACCAGGCTACAACAGGAAGTAGCACGGTTGGCCTTAGAGAAAGAAAGAGAAAAGGAACATGAGGTTTTTCTCTTCAAGAGCTATCTCCACATAATGATGAAATGATCCTATGGCTCTTCAACAAAGAGCAGGATCAATTGGAGAAAGTGAGAAAAAGAGCCGCAAGACAAAAGTTAAGGGAGAAGAAGAAGAAGGAAGAAGAAGCAAGGGTCACTGCAACCAACAAGATAGGTGAAAAAGCCTAGATGAAAGACTATCTCTGGGCTCATGGCTTCTGTGGAAGGTAGGTGGGTCCCATGTCTGAAAGGACACTCCAATGAGTAGTCAGTGAAATCAACACTGATATTCGTTGGGGGAAAAGGAGAGAGATGTACAGAAGGGTACAGGGGATGACCTTCACACCAACCACTCAACCCCAACCTGGACCAATTCCCTCTCCATTCACTATTAAAACTGAGCTTTACACTCCTAAACCCAAACCTTTATCCTCATCCACTTCCTCTCCACAACTACCTAAACTACCCATCCTTCAACCCAAAACACTTACCACAACCTCTACACCACATCCTACCATACAACCATCCAAACCATCCTCTTAGCCTTCCATCCATCTCTCCCTTGAGGAGTTTAAGGCAATCAAGACTAAGCTCACTAACTACACAACTTTGAGAGACATATCTTGTGAGGAAGATTCTGTCAACCTAACCTATGTTGATGGATCTTCACGTTCCCTCATAAGAGATCTATTTTTGATCTGCCTATAGGAACACTGAACCATGCTGTAGAACTTCTAGGCCTCAACTCAGACTCATTAAATGATAAAGAGAGAGACTAAGAAGGAAGTTGGTGACTCTACTAGATACAAGGAAAGAGGACATGATTCCTAGTCAGTCTCTTATGCCAAGAAAGAAAATAATCCAATGGAGGTTCGATGAAGCTACTCATAACTTTGTTGTGGAAAGAGAGAATGGTGAAGTCAACAGACTGAATGCCACCTCTCTGCTATACTCTAGCAGGTTTGATATTGCCGAGTTAGCAAAGAAACCATTCTCTAGTCCCTCCAATTCTAAAACTGTTGCTCACATCAGAAATCATCTCAGCAGTCTTCATCTGGCTGAGTTCACTGCAAAGGCTAAGATTGAAGAAGAGTTGAAGTTGAAAATAAAGGAAGACAAGGATAGACCTCCCACCAAAGGCACAGCCTTTCTACAGATGGTGGGGGGTCCTGAATTGAAACCTATAGTTAGATGGGAATATGATTATATCTCCCATCAACTAACTCTTTTCAGAGGACTGCAACAAAGGGTAAATATCATTGAGGGTGACAGACTAGAGTTCCTATCAACTAAATATTTGTACAAACTTCTCAGCACCACATCAGGGAAGAACAAGGAAACTGACAAGTATCTATTCTCCTTGGTGCTGAAGGTTTTAAGGAGAAGAAACAAATGAGGTTTTGGTAGCATCAGCCTAGGTGGAGTTTGTTGGATCAAGAAGAAGGCTGGTGCAAATAAAACCAAATCACTTAGACAAATTTTGGTGCTACTTACAAAGGCTTCCGAAGCCAAGTGTGGAACTTCCGAAGGAAGTAGAGTTCTTCCAAAGACATAGTGAAAGATCAACTTCCGAAGACAAACTCTACTTCCAATGTCAAAGAACTTACTTCCAAGATCAATTTTGAGAAAAAGAAATCAGAAGACTACTTCCGAAGTATGAAGAAAAGAAGTCCTCAAGCCTCAGAAGAAGTAGCTTCTTCTGAAGTGTATGTGGCTTCGGAAGTACTTGTTTTTCCAAAGCCATTTAACCTTCAGAAGACACTGCTATGAACAAGTGGGCATAAGTATGGTCTCTCACACTCCACTGCAGACCTCTGATACTGCATGGTGTTTTTCTCAAAGAGCCATGTAGTTGACCAGACTTTATTCCACTATTCACCTTTTTATGTTAGTACAAGTTACCAACTTTAGTTGGTGGCAAAAGGTAAATCAGGGACATGTCCTTACTACCATATCTCATATAAGACTTTATCTAAGATGCCTTAAACTATAGCTTCGTATTATTTGCTTTACTTAGAGGATTCCAGTTGATATCAAAGTATATCCGGTTGTAGGTAGTATATATATAGTTTCTCATTGTAACTCATAACTGTGTGCTTGTAAGAGTCTTATAACATATAAGTTGAGAAGCAATATATGCAAGTACCTTGGAAATTACTTCTTGTGTTTGATTATTTATTACTTATTATATTGTTATCAACTCTTAGAGACTTTGGTTTCAACCGAGTATTGTTTATGTGAGTTTGAGAGATAAACCAAATGTTTTGTGACATAAACTGATTCCTGTAGACACAAATGGTTATGAAGAACTTGTCTCTTGGAATGGGCTTCCTTGAGTGTAGCATTCTCTTGGTGTCTCTAAGAAGGTGATGAAAGGACCATTTTGTGAGTTTTCATGGTAGCATATAAGATGATGTTAAGTTCTATGCTATCCTTTTCAGTCATGTGTATGGCCAAACTCATGTGATTGTTGGAGTGAGCAGATGAACCTTGTATGTTTATTTCCATCTGGTATCCACTTAGAATACTGTACAACTCACTCAAAGTAAGAGTCTTAAGGTTCTCAATCCTTTTGATAACAACACACTAATGTGTCCATTGACTAGGAAGAGAGGACATAAACTTCCTTATAATGTCCTTGTTTTCAAGAGTCACTCCAACATCCATTAGAGTGTCCACAATCTCAACATACCTGAAGTATTGTTGAGTCATGCTTTCACCTGTTTTAAAGGTGAAGTTTTCAAACTGCTGCTTCAGGAGATCCTTCTTGTTCTCCTTGGCTTTAGTAGAACCCTCATACGTTAGTTTCAACGCATCCCACAGCTGCTTAGTTGTTTTTCATTTCATGAAACCTCTATATACAGAGTTTGGAAGAGCAGTCTGAAGGGCTGTCATGGCTTTCTAATCAATCTCTACTCTCTTTGTATCTTCAACAGAGTAATTAGCCATAGCCTTTGGAAGCATACCACCTTTAGCAGCTAAGGAGATGCTTGGTATGTAAGGTCCTAAGATAATAGATTCCCACATCCTGGAGTCTTGTGACTTGATGAAACCTTCCATTCTTTGGCACCAAGTCTCAAAGTCTTTAGAAATGATTAGTGGGAACTTTGTCATGCTTCCAGTTTCCATATCAGCTTTAGGAAGAGCTGCCATTTTTGATGTTAAGTATTTTGTGTGTGTGAAGGATCTTAAGATGGTGAGATCATACAATCAAGAGCCTCAAATGCTCTGATACCAATTGCAGGACCGTTTAAGGGTTAGTCACTTATAACACAACACACAATGAAGAGAGTTGAGTTAGAACACTTAACAAATCAAATGGGGTACTAGCAACTAATCACACCTTGATACTAAGAAAACACAAATGATAAAGAGACAGAACAAGAACACCAACAATAACACAAGTGTTTGGTTTTCCAAAATGTTGTATATTGCTGTCAAGTTCCTTACTAGCATTTACAAAGCATAAAAGCATTTAAAAATACAAAACAACCTGAGATACTTTATACTACATCCTACAGCCGGCCATACTTTGAAGCCCACTTGGATACATGATCTAGACAACAACAAAATCAATGTAGAGTCAAAAGGCAAATTGCCTTTTGACTTGTGACTAAAACATGCCATAGCTCACATAATAATATATTACAAAAATGAAAAAGGTACATAAAGTAGAAGGTAGCAGATTCAAGACCTCAATGTACAGTTTACCAAAAGCATGGACCTTTCACTAACTTGTGAAAGTTGGTGAGTCAAATAGAGTTATAGCGGAAAGGTGGTCCAACTTTATGGTAAAAGGTACATCAGATAAAGCATGTACTCAAAAGTCTTCAAAAGAAATCTACTTTCATGAATTGGCTTTGGAAGACTTTGTCTCTAAAGCTTGGGAAGACTTCATATTTAGCTTCGGAAGGTATTGGTCTTGGCTTTGGAAGATTTCACACTTGGAATATTTTTCTAAGACATAGTGTGAAACTTGCAAAGCATTCTACTTAGTACTTCTATGCATGCATGCAGGATAGACTTTCGATGTTTCGGATTGCATCAGCATTATAGGAATCCTTACAACTTTGTTCTTTTTTCTCAATCTCTTTTTCATGAATCTTTTCTTTATTTGTTTGTTGCTTTGATTTTGATAATGAACCTTGATTGATGAAGGTTTCACCATCCTTTGATTTTGAATGTGGTATGTGAATGCGCTTTTCAAAATGATCAAAGAAAGTATCAGCAGTATTTGCTTTCTTATCTATCAAATCCACCTTTTTGTGAGGTGTTTTGAGTTGCTAATGTGGTTTCTCTTTCTTCAAAGGTTTACCATCAGCATGTTTTTTCTTCTTTGGTTTTGGCAACTTTTTTTTACTGCTACTTCTTTGATTTTGAATCTTCTTAACTGTCACTGGATTGAGAGTATAATTAAGCCTTCTCAGATTGTTGATTTTTTGTGCTCTGTTTCTTGTTCTTTTTGTTAAAATAACATTACTGAGGGGAATGGTTATTTTTATTATAAATTGCACAATGTTTGTTGAAGTAGCAGTCATAAGTCATGTGATTGTTCATATTTCAAATACAACAATAACTGTTGAAGTAACAGTCTTTAGTGTTGTGATTTTTCATGTCATATCATTTGCAATACTTTTACTCTGACTCATTTTTAGAATCAAGCACTTTCTTCTTCTTATGCTGCTTTTGAGTCTTCTATCCTTTTTCAAACTTTGCAGTAGATGACTCCTTCCCATTTCCTTACATAAGATTCACAACTTTATGGTTTTGTTTTCATGTTGGTTGTTGCCTTTATCTTCCACAGATCTTCTACGAACATAGTAGGTTTGTTCTTTCGCAGATCTGCTACTGATGAAGAAACTTTCTTTTTCCAGAAATGTTCTGCGGATTGTGGTTGCTTTCTTTTTTCTATGGAAGATTTTTTATTTCTGTTGTAGATGTGCACTTCTCATTAAATTTTCTTGAAGGGGTTTTGTTGCTTGTGATGTTCTTAAAGTCCTTCATTTAACTGAGCTATTATCTTGCAAATAATTTCTAGCATGTTTTCTTTGCTTAGGAGGATAAGGTAGCTCGGTTTTTTTCAAGGACTTTGGAAATGATCGGTTCAAATGAAACATTCTTACCAATATCCAATTCATCCTCACATTTATCATTATGTTCATTATGATCATCCAAGTCATCACATTCATCAAAGTCGTATTCTCAGTCGTTTTGTTTGACTTGTTTTGATTCAGAATACCCGGTTTCACTCACCTTAGAATCATTGTTATTTACCAGTTGATTAGATTTTGATACAAATTTGGTGCATGGCACGAAATGATTTGACAACCTGCTTGTCATTGTTCCAGGTAAAGTTGTATGGTTATCTTTTAGTGGGGGTGCAACAACAATGTATCCCAACCCATACTTGTTCTTTGAATCAATATGAGAATTTAATAATTTCTCATATTACTGAGATGATAGTTGAAATTTCTGAAGTTTCACTTCAGTTGATGCATGATCAACCATGGATTTTTTCAAGGAAGTGGTCAGATGCTCAACTTGGGCTTTTAAACTGTATTTTTCATAAACATGTTTATCTAAATCTTTCTGTAAAGAGTTAATTTTGATTTGATATATTTAATGCTCTCTTACGTGAGATTCATTTAAAATCATTGTATATTTTACTTTGTTAGCCAGTTGTTGAGCATGGACTTTATATCTTTCAACTTCCTTAACACATAATTATGAACAGAGTTTATCTCTTACCTCTCTAGCCAGAGGCGGAACTTTATTTTCCATGTTAGCGATTAGAGCTTGATTCTCTTCTAACACTTCCTTCTCATACATGCTCCAGTCATAAGTTCCATCTTGTAAAATGATCAACCCAGTTTCTTTTGAATTACTAGGCCTTGCTAATGCATTTGGGGTTGGTGGGGATGAATTGGTTAGCTCAGGTTGTCTGAAAGATCTTTGAGAGATGTTGGTTGATGAGATTGATGTTAATGAGACTAGTGTTGTTGATTTTGTCTCATGTCGGGAGTTGATTGTTGATTATACTCTCTTGAGAAGTGTCGATAGAGATTGCATTTGACATCTCACTTTTGACTCATCAACACCAATTTTAGTTATTTTACTTCCTACAACCAAATTTTTGTTTCTTCTCAAGTACTATTTGGCTCAATAAGCAATCATTGTCATTTACCACTGAAGATCCATTTCCTCTACTACATCTAGATGAAGTTCTTCCAGGTCTTGTTGGCAGATGTTGGAAGGTGTTAAAGTGCTTCCCAAGTAAGCTTGAAAGCTTGAGCTAAAAGCTACAAATGCTACTTTTTGTTCTTTAAAGTCTTGAATCATAGTAATGGGCTCTACTAGATTGTCGTTTTATGAAGACTTTGCTAATGACATGGATGCATATTTTCTTTCCTCAGGTCTTCCTTTTTCTTTTCCTGATTTACTTTGAGAAGATTTCTTTGAAGGCTTTGAGGCATAAAAACTAACTTCTTCTTCATCTTTACTCAAAGTACAAGAGTTGTCATTATCATCGTTAGAAATAAAAGCACTTCCAATACTTTAGTTTTCTTTAAAATGATAAGGAGTGATATTTGTTCTCACACTCTTGTTTCTTGACTTTTCATCCATTTCAAGAGCTTCAACTTTAGCCACTACTGTATCTAAACTAGTGGTTTTGAGATCAAGGGTATTCTTGAATATGGACACAGTTTGCTTCCAACTTTCAAGCAAAGTATGGAGCATCTTTTTGTTTAATTCCTCATTGTATACTTCAACTCCAAGATGTTCATCTCGGTTACCAATTGCATAAACCTATGGAGTTGTTGAAGAATTAACTCACCCTCAATATGATAAAATGTTTCATACTGTGAGCAAAAAGCATCCTTCCTTATGCTTCCGATTTCATCACTCCCTTCACAGAGTGTATGAAATATCTTCCACAAGAAATTTGATGTTTTATTGTTCTCACACCTGATTAGTATTTCTTTCGGTTAAGCCACACTAAGTAGACTGAATGCTCTAATATCGACTTTAACCTTTATAACATACTTAGGTCATAGATTATTTGTACTTATGGGTTGATTATTGTCTTTATAATCCAACCCAAGAGCTGGTGGAATATAAGGACCTTCAGTTATTGATAGCCATAAGTCAGAATCAGTGTAATTCACATGATTCCTGAATTTGATTTTCCAGGATTTAAAATTCGCTTTGGTTTCCAACTTTGTAGGTTGGTATGATGATCCATCAACAAAGTTACTCATTTTAGTCAAAGTATTAGAGTTCAACTAAAACAAATTTTCTTTTGGGTAGTAAACTAATTGATGACAACAACTTAATTATTGAATAACTAAGTAATAAAAGTTACAAATCAGTCAATCCACTTAATGATTATTAATATCAAATCAAGGATTTTGTTAATATATTCGTTTAGCCGATTGGAATAGTTCATGAATATCAATCAACAACACCAAACTACGTTTCAATTAATGTGAATACACATCAATGTTAACTGAACAATGTAAAGTACTCACTGAAAGACGATTCACCATTTTATTGTTTTAAAAATTGATTCATACCAAAACAATTTTACTTAAAATCAATAGATCTAACTAGAAAACTGATAGAACTAATGAAATATGTTGGATTCTTTATGCCCAAGTCACATAAAACATTGGTGTGGTTAGTATGTTATGATCCAAGTCGGGTCATACCCAATAACAAGCTTAGCAAAGACCAATTAATAGTTAATTGATGATATGATTATACAATTAAGTAAATACACCAATTTAGAAAATGGGTTTTCCAAATAAGTTGCATATGAGATTGAATTATAGGGATATTTTGTTCATGGGTATTATTTGTAATTTTGTTTAAGTTGGTTAAATAACATCAAATAATAAAAGTGTGTATGAGTTATATAATTAAAATGTTAATTTTATAACTAATAAACAACTAGTTTACATAAAATGGAGAACAAAATTGGGGGGAAAACCCCAATTTTAAAGCCTATTTCGGCCGCCCCTTTTAGGGGAGTGGGTCTTTAGTGGTCTTGAAACTACACACTTGATTAACTAGTTGAACACACTTGCTCTCTCTCTCTCTCTCTATTACATGCAAAAGAACAAGAAGAAAAAGAAGACTCTCTCCACATTTGAAGAGATTCACGGCTAGAATAGGTTCCAGCATCCCTTCTTTGGTGGTTTTGGTGTACAAATCCTAGCAAGAAAGGTCTTTCCTTGATGCTTGTGGGTATGGAAGCTTGAGGACACCTCTCCTTAGTGTTTTGTTCGTTCAAGAACATCATCATCTTCATCAAAACTCACGTATTCAGCAGCTCCTGAAAGGTATTTTCATGGTTGTTCTTTTTATTTTTATCTCTTCTTGATAGCTGGTTGATTGGCATATATATGATCCTATGTTCTTGGGTTTGTTGTTGCTAAGTTATAAGCCTTAATTTTCAGTTTACAAAACATTATGTTAAGGTTTGATTCCGCTGTGTTTTTCATGTTTAAATGGTTAAAAAACTTTGATAATGGTCCAACAAACCTAACATTGGCATCTAGAGCCAGATATGTGGATGACTAGCTTCTTTTGTCCTTGTAAAATTGGTTTTATGAGACTTTAACAACCTAATAGGGGCTGTTTTATGATGATATGATGAATCCCCAATCTTTCAAGGATATATCTTACATGCCTATGATTAAACCTTGAAAGAAAGATGTCAAATGGTTGATTATATTTTGTATGCACAAAGACCCTAAATTCTTGGTTTATGTTGGCTGAAAATTTAGGGTTAAATGGAGATTTGTTTTGGTTCTTGAAAGTTGTTCATATTAGTGCATAACCTAGCCTTGTCCTTGTGTTGCTTTGGTTGTTGGATGACTGTTTGGTTTTGGTTGATTTCATTCATAATGGGTTGTAATATTAAGTCTTTTGTGCTTGTATTTGGATGTAATTTATTTATTCATTCAATGGTGATGTAATAGATAGATTAAGTGTATTTTCTTTTATTAGAAAATTTGTATTAGGATATAAATTTTGTAAAATAAGATGCACAAGTTGGAAGCACAAAGGGAACACACAAAGAGAAGGACTTGAAACATTTGGATGCAACTTCAAGTGGGGGTCTTTGGAGATCCTATCTTTTGTGTTATGTTTAACCCTTAGGAATGACCAAATAACAACACTTGTAATGGCAAACAAGTGTGGTCAACATAGTGGCTATGGTTATGCATTTGTGATTGTATCAGTATGCTTGTTTGGTTGTTTGTTATATAATGGATGTTTGATATTTGGATATGCATATCAAACCAATTAACAAACAAAAGAAGCTGAAAATTTATGGTTCCTAATCATTAAGTGAGTAATAAAAGGCTATTAAAAGGATTAATGATTTTAATAAAAGGGTTTTTTACTAAAAGAGGACCATAGAGTGCCATGTATTTGAAAGCATGCAAATACAAGGTACATAGAATTTTCATAACTAGAATTAATGAAAACTAAAATCCCTTTGGAAACAAGTTAACACCATCCTTTTACATGACACTCGAATCACTTGAGAACTATTTATGGATAAAGGTCACCTAACCACTTCTAGGAAACTTGTGTGTTTGAGGTGGGCTTAACATATTTGTGGGATAAAGGTCACCTAACCACTTGTATGTGTAAACTCACACGTGTGTGTAAGTAGGACGACTTGAATTGGAAACCATATGCATAGGGTCACCAAAGCATGGCGTACAATGGTGTTGATGGGATTTACATGCTAACTAATATAAGATGTTTAACCGATCCCACAAAGCTAGAAGTTGTAATAGGTTGCAATTGTCAAATGTTAACTACCTTTTTAATTTAAATAATGGGATAAAGGTCACCTAACCATCATTTAAATGTAACATTGGATTCTAGATTTTAATTATTATTGTCTATGAGACATGAAAAGGGTATTAATAATTAAAATGTAATTTTTCAGAAATACTAATATGAACTTTGTAAATTCTGTAGAAATGGTCGCAAACAATAATGCTACCACCCCGACCGTCCATACCCTATCACTGAGAACCATCTTAGAAAGGGGTCGTCTTAACCATAATAATTTTATGGACTGGTTTTGAAACATGAGAGTTGTTCTCAAGCAAGAGAAAAAGGCCTATGTCCTTGACGATCCCATTCCTGACCAACCCGACCCCGAGGATGTTGAGGCCTATAACGATTGGCTTCAGTACACTGAGAATTCCATGCAGGTTTCCTGCCTCATGTTGAGAACTATGATTCCCGAACTCCAAAAGGATTTGGACCATCTTGGGGCATATAACATGATTACCCGGTTGATGGAAATGTTCCTTCAACAAGCTAGAGTAGAGCGCTTCGAAATGGATCGAATGCTTCACGCGTATCGCATGGAAGAAAGCCAATCGGTATAATCTTATATACTTAAGTTGAAAAGCCACGTTGATCGCCTCGAGAGGCTTAATTACCCCGTCTCAAAGGAGTTGGCCACAGATTTGATCCTTAATGGCCTGACTAAAAGGTTTGAGACGTTCATAATGAATTAAAATATGAACGGGTGGGACAAGAGCATTGGTGAGCTTCACGCAATGCTCAAAACAGCCGAGGCAGGGATGGGTAGAAAGGTTGTACTTGTTCTCTTGATCAATGAAGGAGGCAATAAGAAAAGGCCATTCCCCGATCCCAAGGCAAATGTTGCCAAAGGAAAGGGGTATATCAAAGGCAAAGGTAAAGGTAAGGCTAAAGCGAAACCTCCAAAGCCTAAGCTTAAGAAGCCTAAGGTAACGGAGAACAATCCATGCTTTGAATGTTGTGAGATAGGACATTGGAAAACGAATTGTCCAACCTATCTCAAAGAGTTGAGAAACTAAAGGGTTGCTAGGCAAACCTCAGGTACAACTTTCATGATTCATATTGGTTTAAATGTTATTTATTCAAACACATGGGTATTGGATACCGGATGTAGAACTCATATCTGCAATTTGTTGCAGGGGTTCAAAAGAAATAAGCACTTCAAGAAGGGAAACACAAGTCTCTTCCTGGGCAACAGAGCAAAAGTTGATGTCGAAGCCCAAGGAGACTATATTTTGAAACTTTCAAATGGTTTGGAAGTTTTTCTTATGAACATTTTGTATGCTCCTAGTTTAACTAGGAACATAATTTTTGTTTCCCTTTTAAAACAATGTGGTTATGAATTAAAGTTTGTTAAAAATGGTATTTATGTTTGTATGGATAATGTATATTATTTCAAGGCTATGCCTTTTAATGGGATCTATGAATTGGTTCACGATAATTCATCCTTTGATAACTCATTATACCAAACAAGCACTAAGAACCTTGTTGGATCAAGAAGAAGCCTGGTGCAACCAAAACCAAATCACTTAGACAAATTTTGGTGCTACTTACAAAGGCTTCCGAAGCCAAGTGTGGAACTTTTGAAGGAAGTAGAGTTCTTCCGATGACAAAGTGAAAGTCTTACTTCTGAAGGTAAAACTTTGCTTCTGTAGATAATGTATTCACTTCCGAAGATGAAGACTCAAAAGAAGAAATCAGAAGAGTACTTTGGAAGTATGAAGAAAGAAGAATTCCTCAAGCCTCTGAAGAAGTAGTCTCTTCCGAAGTATAAGTGGCTTCGAAAGTACTTGTTCTTCCGAAGCCATTTAACCTTCAAAAGACACTACTATAACCAGTGGACATAAGTATGGTCTCTGACACTCTGTTGCAGACCTCTGATACTACATGGCGTTTTCTCAAAGAGCATGTAGTAGACCATACTTTATTCCACTGTTCACCTTTTTATGTTAGTACAAGTTACCAACTTTAGTCAGTGAAAAAAGGTAAGTCAGGGACATGTCTTGACTACCATATCTCAGATAAAGTCTTATCTTAGATACCTTAAATTATAGCTTTATAATATTTGCTTTAGTTAGAGGATTCCAGCTGGTATCAAAGTATATCCGGCTGTAGGTAGTATTATATAGGTTCTCATTGTAACTCATGAACACATGCTTGCAAGCGTCTTGTAATACTTGAGTTTAGAAGCAATATATGCAAGTACCTTGAAAATTACTTCTTGTATTTGGTTATTACTTACTATATTGTTTTCAACTCTTAAAGACTTTGCTTTCATCGAGAGTGTGGTTTAAGTTAGTTTGAGAGAAAACCAAGCATTTAGTGACACAAACCGGTCCTGCAATTGGTATCAGAGATTTTAGGCTCTTGATGGTGGATCTAACCATCCAAATCAACCTGTTTTTCACTCCTCCTTACAACTCTCACAAAAATGGCTCTTACAAATCCAATGTAGAGTTGGGAACCATGACCAAAGCTCCCATCATTACTCTTGAAAACTTTAGGTCTTGGAGCAGAAGAATGGAAGGCTTCATTAGATACCAAGACAACAAAATGTTAAAATCCATTATCAACGGCACATATAAACCCAAGGTGGTAGTGCCCAGTTGAAACATTGCGATGATAGAGAACGATGTTGAAGATTATTCTAATGAAGACCAGAAGAAGGTGGACATTGACAGCAATGCAATGACCATTCTGATGACTGCAATACCCAACTCCATCATGGTGGGGTTTGAGCATTGTAAGTCTGCTAAAGAATTGTTTGATGCACTTGCTCAAATGTATTCAAGCTCCAACAACTCCAAGAAGGACTCACTGAAGCAGTAGTTCGAGAACTTCACTTATATTGCTGGAGAGACCCTCAGCCAGTAGTATTTCATGTATATGGAACTTATTTCTTCTCTTCAGTCTGTGAATATCACTCCTGAACTTAGAGATCTCACAAGAAAGTTCATGAGTGCTCTTCCAAATGAGTGGAAATTCTACTATGTCTCTATCAAAAGGACAAAGAACTTGAACACTCTAACTATGACTAAATTCTATGGCATTCTTGATGGATACCGGTTCGAGATGGAGAGTAAGAAGGGCCACCAAATAAGCAGACCTCTGAGCCTTCCTGCTAACAACATTTTAATAGTTGCTGAAGCCTCAGTACCCCCACAACCTCAGCAATACCTGACATACAACCAACAGCCATTCTATTCTTCTGGACCATACATCACTTTCCCTAAGACTCCAAGGTCTCAACAGGCTCAGCACAATTCCTTTCAGGACAGTTGTGCCTTTGTCTTAGGAAGTGGGCACTATGGTGATTTTCAATACTGTTTTGATGATCTGGAGTGTTTTAGTCCATACGATGTACAGTATGTGGACATTTTCCAACAGATGCCTCTTTTAACCTACAGAGCGAAGAAGTTCTTTAAGAGAACTGGAAGGTAATTCCCTCAAAATCCAACTGCCAGCAAGTTTGGGTTTCACAAGACCAAGGCCAAATGTTACAATTGTAACCAACTTGGTCACTTTGCAAAGGAATGAAGGCTCCCAAATCAAACCTGGGAACCCCACAGGCCTCCACACATCCCTCTATATCAAAGCCCACTAGAAAGTCGACTGAAACATCTACAATGGCTCAAGAAGTCAATTGGAGTTTTATGGTTTAGGGTATGACCCCTGCTCAAGCTCTCATGGCCGGAACAGATGATAACCAGGTATATGAACATCACTATTCTCCTGCCTGTATAGCTAAGCTTAAATTATATCAGGACTACAATAGGGAAACTAAATCTGATATTGAGTCTTTAAATGTTTTGAAATCTGATTTTCAAAGGGCTAATTTGAATACCAAAAGAAAATTGAAGAGTTAGAGAAAACTCTTTGTCTATTATAACATGAACACACCAAATACAAGACTCAAATAAAGGATTTAATATCGAAAAAGTTTGAGGCTCAAGCCTAGCTTGTCACTACTGAGGTTCAAGCCAGGAAGTATGCTATTTCTGAGCAGAACTTTAAAGCTATTATTGCATCATCCTCCCACTCCAAAATCTGTTATCAGAATAAAGGAGGGTTGGGGACTAATGAAATTGCTCCACCACATTCTTGTGAGTCCATAAGATAAGCAAGATATGGTATTGAAGAGCAACAGGTCCCATCTGTTGACCCTTCTTCACATGAGTTGAAAAATGATGCAACAATAGTGGCCACCATAGGGAAGGAACATGTAAATCCACCCACCTCTCCCAGTGAAGATCAAACCCTAACCACTAAAGCCAGAAGAAGTAGAGCTAAGGCTGCTAGAAGAACTGCTAAGAAAGTGGCTGAGTCTAAGCTGATGATTGACCTAAAACAAAAGGGTGTCTTTACTCAGCTGGATTCCAGGTGATAGGTACTTCTGATTTAGGAAAGGATTGCAGTACCCGCACTCTATCCTACCGAAGGATCAGAAGTTAAAGGGAAAGGTTGCTCACAAAGAGAGAAAGGCTAAGAAACAACAACCTACAATCTCCCAAAAGAGTAACATTACATGCATAATGTGTGGTCTGTAAAACCACATGGCTAAAGATTATTACTACAATCCTAATAGCACACATTATGCAAATAATGTTAGAAAGAAAGGAGTCAGGGAAGGTTTCTCATTTGGACCTAATAGATGATCCAAGTGATGAAAAAAGGAAAGCTAGATTCTAAAGCTATGTTGTCTTTGGAAGAAAATCCTTCTTCCGAAGGGAAAATGGCTTCGGAAGCAAAAGTTGTTAAAAATCTGAAGATGAAGAAAATTCCCTTGAAACTATTCCAGAAGAAGACTGCTTCAGATGAAAAGGTGGGGAAGGCTTCTTCCGAAATGAAAGAAGCTTCGGAAGAATGCCATGCTGCAAAAGCTTCCATAAACACATCTTCTTTGACCAACCAAAGGATGGATTGGAAGATCAAGAAAGATGCAGCAGCCCAAGCATCTTCTTCATTGACATCCATTGAATCCCCATGCTTAACTTTTGGTTCAATTATGTCACTATCATTGGAAGAACCCAAGACCAACAAGGCTTGGGTCTCCAATGAAAAGTAATAATCTCATCTTATGTGCAGAGACATCCATATGACAAGAACAACAATGTCCAGATTGTAGAAAGCGAATGCTCTAGGCACATGATAGGGAATAGATCTCTCCTTCAACAGTTTCAACACTATGATGGAGGTCTTGTCCGATTTGGAGGTGAGGTGGAAGGATATATTTGTGGCAGAGGGAGTATATCCAACGGTAAGTTAAAAGTTGATAGAGTTAACTTTTTCAAATAGCTTGAACACAATCTGTTAAGTGTTTCTCAGTTTTGTGATCAAAAGCACTAGATGCTTTCCATAGAGCATTAGTGCATTATCCTCAAACCAGGGATGACAATTCCTACGGAATTGGTGCTTCTTAGATCTCCCAATAAAGGGGATATGTACAAGCTGGATATGAACAATGTTTCCCCAATGGGTGAAGTGTCATGCTTTCTTTCCAAAGCTGATAGTGATGAGTCAACACTTTGGCATAAACGTATGTGTCAGGTAAATTTTAAGACAATGAATAAATTGGCTAAAAATAACTTGGTACATGGTTTGCGACAAAAGGAATTATTCTGCAAAGACAACTGTGTTGCATGCCTGAAAGGGAAGCAACACAGGGCCACTCATACATCAAAAAGTGTTAGCTCCAACACAACTCCACTACACTTATTGCACATTGATCTTTTTGGTCCCACAAGTATAATGAGCATTGGAAGGAAATCATACTGCCTTGTGATAGTTGATATTTTACAAGATTTATATGCGTATTCTTTTTAGGAACTAAAGATGAAACTGATGAAACTTTAAAATCTTTTATTCTTAAAACAGAAAATCAAATTGATCACAAGGTTAAGATTATTAGAAGTGATCAAGGGATTGAGTTTAAGAACTTCGTTCTTGACACATTCTGTAACTCAAAAGGGATTGCCAGATAATATAGTGCTCCCAGAACTCCTCAACAAAATGGTGTTGCTGAGAGGAGGAAGAGGACACTTATTTAGGCTGCTCAAACTATGTTAGCTGATTCCATACTACCTCTAACATTTTGGGCAGAGACAGTTAGCACTGCATGATATGTGCAGAATAGAGTTCTTGTAGTTAAGCCACATGGAATAACCCCTTATGAGGTATGGAACAAGAGGCCACCATTCATTGGCTTTCTAAGGTTCTTTGGCAGTAGGTGTACCATACTTAACCCAAAGGACAATTTAGCAAAATTTGCTGAAAAGTTGGATGATGCCATCTTTGTTGGATACTCTTCTAGCTCCAAAGCTTACAAATAATATAACATTAACAATCAACAAATTAAGGAGTCATCCAATATAGTTGTTAATAAGCACACTCCTTGTGTTAGGGGGAATGGCCCTGATCATATCTTTGATTTATAATTGTTTGCAAACTATTCTAAACCTTCTTGTGAAAATGTTTCAGTTGGAACAAGTGCTCAAATGATACTGATGTTGATGCTAATGCTGATGCTGATGCTGATGCTGATGCTGATACTGATCAACTGTTTGAGCTACGCAGACCTCTTCTAAGTTCTCTAAGAGCTGCAACAAATCAAGCTCACACTATTCACATATCAGAAAGTATAACTACATCAAGGATAAATAAAGATTCAACCCGTAAATCACTGGCTAATCCTCAAACCTCATCAGGTGATCCAACACAACACCAAGCTGAGGGAGGTAGCATTTTGAAGGAACAGGCAACTGTTAATGCTAGTTCACAGCCAACAATTAATGATGTTTCTATTTCATTCAATCATTCCTCATTGAATGAATTTGAAACAATAGCTGGACAAAGTGTTCCAGTTCCTGAGTAAAATATGTCTAATCTGGACTTATCTTTGCAACTGGAAGTGATTGCTCATTTAAGGATTCACAACACTCATCCAGCTGAGAACATCATTAGGGATGTCTATAAAGGTGTGAGAACAAAAGGGCAGACTCATCATGGCAATGTCTGCTTGTACTCATGCTTCTTATCCCAAATGGAACCCAAGCAGGTGTAAGATGCCTTGATAGATTGTAGCTGGATTGAATCAACGCAAGAGGAGCTACTTCAATTCAAAAGACAGAAGGTTTGGAACCTATGTCCGCTACCATCTGGCCAAGTACCAATAGGAACTAAATGGGTTTTCAGGAACCAAAGAGATGACAGCGGCTGGATCATCAAGAACATGGCAAGACTGGTAGTTCAAGGATACACTCAAGAGGAAGGAATTGATTATACTCGTGTCTTTGCACCTGTTGTAAGACTTGAGGTAGTTCGGATCTTCCTTCCTTATGCTGCATCTAAGAACTTTACGTCTACCAGCTTGATGTCAAGTGTGCATTTCTATATAGGGATATAGATAGGGAAGTGTATGTGTGCTAGCCTCTAGGATTCGAAGAACCACAGCATCCTCACTATGTGTGCAAATTGAATAAAGCTCTATATGGGCTACACCAAGCACCTAGGCTATGGTATGAGACTCTGTCTCAGTTTCTCCTTAAGAATGTTTACACCAGAGGAACCACTGACAAGACTTTATTCATAAGGAAGTCTGGTAATGACATTTTGCTTGTTCAAGTCTATGTTCATGACATCATATTTGGTTCTTCAAATTAACAAATGTGTAAGGACATTGAAAGCATTATGAAGAAGAAGTTTGAGATGAGTTCTATGGGAAAAATGAAATTTTTCCTTGGAATTCAGGTGAAGCAACTGAAGGAAGGGTTTTTCATTAATCAATCTAAGTATGTCAATGACATCTTAGAAAGATTTGAGATGAAAGATTGTAAGCCAGCCAAAACACCCATACCCAGAAACCATAATCTTTGTCCTGACCTCGAGGGGGAGGATACTGATCAACATCAGTATAGGGTGATTATTGGTTCTCTGATCTATCTCACAGCTAGTAGACCTGATATTATGTTTGCAACTTGCATTTGTGCAAGATATCAGGCTGCTCCAAAGGTGTCTCAGCTAGCTGCTGTCAAGAGAATCCTCCGGTACCTCAAAGGAGCACCTAAACTAGGTCTCCGGTATCCTAGAAACAATGATTTTAATCTCTATGGATACTCTGATAGTGACTATGGTGGCTGCAACATTGAAAAGAAATCAACATTAGGAGGATGTCAATTTCTTGTTAGAAGGATCATCTTATGGTAGTGCAAGAAACAATCCTGTGTCTCTACATCAACTCCTGAAGGTGAATACATTGTTGTTGCTAGTTCTTGTGCTCAGCTGCTGTGGATTCAAAATCAGATGTTGGACTATGGATTCAACTTTATGAGTACTCCTATCCATATTGACAACAACAGTGCTATCTCCATCACTGAGAACCGGTGAAGCACTCCACGACAAGGCATATTGATATCAAGTACCATTTCATTAGAGATATTCATGAGAAGAATCTGATTAAGCTAATCAAAGTTGATTCAAATGAACAATATGCTGATTTGTTCACCAAATCCTTTGATGAACAAAGATTTAACTATCTTATTACCGCTATTGGGATGATAAACATTGATTAGCTTAACTCTTTTGAAAAACTTTTAATATGTAATGTCTTATGTCAATACAATCTAAGCCCTGTTACAAAAGATCTTTATGAAACTTTCTAAGTATAAATTTCTACCGAAGAGAAATTAACCCTCGGAAGATATCTTCCGAAGCAAAATTTCTCCAAGGATAAATTTTCTTCTCGAAAGAGTTTTTAGCCTCGAAAGAAGCGATTGATTTCATATCAGATCTACTTTCGAAGCTTACAAAACCTCTCTATTCAGAAAGCAATCTCTAGTCTCAGAAGTAACCTTTTACCTTTGGAAGTAAGAATTGCCTTCGGAAGACAAATTACCTTGGGAAATATTTTATATTCGAAAGAGAGATTTTACTGTGTAACGGAAATCTCTTGGGCAGCGCACTATAAAAAGTAAAGATTTTGTTAATGATTTCGAATTATTTAACTGAATTAAACCTTACCACCCCTGCCACTTCATCCACTAAAACATCCCTTCACCTTATCCTAACACATTACTGCCATTTAACCCTCTTTTAAATAATCCCGACTATTCACTCTAATCTTCTTACCACAAATTTTTACAGCCCTAAAAGTTTCCTTTCTCCAAATTCACCCAAGCTCAAACTGCTCTACCTTCAGATTTCCCCAATTGCCCTAAATCCTCAACACAACCAAGTCGCACTTCTTGACTTTTCAAGAGATGCGGACTTATCTGAAATCATCTCCTTCCTCACCCAATCATCCTGCTACACTTCCTTGATTGTTAATCCCACAGTTTACCTCAATCACATGACTTAATTTTGGGTGAACGGTTAGGTTGAAACCCTAAATGAGGTTCGTGTAATACGATCCCGCATTTGTGACAAAGAGTTGGTCATCATTGAACAACTCATGAGGGAGTATCTGGAGCTTTATGATGAAGGCGCCCCTACTGAGTTCCCCAAGGCAGATTTAGACAACACCTACATCCTCATGGGATATGGTGGAGACGTGAGCAGGACGACTGTCTACAAATTCAACTTCTCCTACAACTTGAAGTTCCTCCTGCATATTCTCCTTCACTGTTCGTCAAACAAATATGGGGGATGGGACCAAATCCCATATGAACTAGGGTGCTTAGTTCATGGATTGGTGAGAGGCCTGCGTTTCAACTACTCAAAATTTGTGTTGATCAATCTCAATGGAAATATACAGAGGGAAACATTCTTTATGTATCTTAGATTTCTTCAGCACATTATCAACTGTGAGCTGGACCAGAGTTGGCTTGTCTGTGCAACCACTCTGTTTGTCCCTTACATGAGGCCAACCATCTGCAAGACACTGAAGAGGGTATCCACCAACTTCACTGGAAGGTACACTTCTTTACCTCCTAGTATGACTGAGCAATCGCTCCTGGTGACATCCCTGTTCACCCCACAGGTGATGAACCCACACCAGCAACTGCAACCACAATACCAACACTACCTTCTCCTCCCATCACCATCACCTACACAAGACGCCCCAAACGAACCCTTGTTCAATCTACTTTGATTGAACAAGCTCCTCCTGTTCAACCTAAAAAGGTTATGGTGGAACATTGGGCTCCCACACAGTTTGAGATCTTACCTTCCTTCACCATTAACATCAATATGGATCTTGAGTCTCCTCAGTCTCAAACCCATGAGCCCATTAACCAATCTGAAAGCCCTTAGAGTGAGTAGTTACACTCCTCTGAGTAGCAAACAAAGTACAACCCAATCAGAGGCTCAATTCCTGCAGGCATTGACCAAGGTCCCGGGTCAGTAGGTTTAACCTCTTTATCTTTCACTAACCTTCTCTTTAAAACTAATGAAGAGATAACATCTCTCCATGGAAATGATGTTGATCTACAACACCCTCCCCAAGATCAACAGAGCCTAGAGAGACCTCTTATCTCTATCCCCCATCAGAAATTCATTACTGAGGTGAGTCCCACTGATGTGGAGCGACTCATGCAGATTTAGCTGCCACTACAGAAGGTGTCTCAATGGACCCTGTGGATAGTGGTAACAATTCTGAGATTGAATCTACGGTAACCATGCATTTTGATGACTCAGAAACAGACATCACTAAGCAAGGGAAACCAAGGTGCCAAGAAACCACATCTGGTGGTGAGGCTGAACATACTAGGTACGTTACCTAATCTCCCCGTGATTATTTCAAAGAAGATAAGGGAAGCATGCAACTCTTCATTCAAGACCTACTATCTAAAGTCTTAAACCTTGAATCCAAGGTTAGGACTTTAGAAGAAAGGTCTGCCACTCAGCAACTTGGGATTGACAATCTTAAGGCTTAACAAGCTGAGAAACAAATTGAGAGATCTGTTAGGCATGTACCTATTTAGGCCTCCTTGACCTCTTCCTCCAGCTCATCTAGCTCCCAAGATGATGCTACCAAAAAAGGGGAGAGTGTTCAGAGACAACCACTACCAAAAAAGGGGAGAGTGTTCAGAGACAAACTTCTGAGGAACCACAGAGCCAAACTTTAACTTCAAAATTCTCGGCTCCCATCACAACTTTCTTTGAGCCATCTCAAGTCTTATTGCAAATTGACCAAAGGATGCTCAAAGATCTCTACAGACTCTTCTCCAAGTTTCTGTTGAGATCTTCTCTCGATCAGCTAAGCCCTCATGCAGCAATGATGTATTTTGGAGCTGAAGAACTTCAAAGGCTAAGTGCAGCTTCTACCACTATGAAAGAAGTTGGTCAACCTAAGGTCCATATGGAACCTGAGATTAAATTCAAAGGGGAAATTCGATTAATGGCCCAGCAAGTGAAAAGGTTGGGACTGAATCTACATTCCCTCAAACTTCTGAAGCTAAAGTTAAAGCCTCAGAAGAACAAGCAGAATCTTCCAAAGCTAAAATGGAAGCTGCGGAAGGACTTTTCATAATTTCCGAGGAACTAATCATTACAGATGCAATCCTAAAGCTGGCATCTGAGGTGAATAGTGAGGACTTCATGGATCAACCTCCTGTCTAGACACACTCTCTACCTCTCTCACAATCAGAATCCACTCTCCAAGAACCACTAAAGTCAAGTTCTTCAAAAGATAACAAAGGAAAAAAGAAGATGACTACGGAAGAGCTTCAGGAAAAGGAGAAAATTGAAAAGCTAAAAAGAAAAGGAAGACTTCCAACTGGGAAGCTATTAGCTGCTAGCACAAAAGCAACTGCGGCCAACCAGGAGGCAGTCAACAACAAAAGGAGAGTGGAGATCATTGACCAGCTCATCAAGCTTGTAGCTTCCATAAAGAAACACTCCTGCTACCATTAGAGAAGTTGGTGGAACTAGAAAAGGCAACCAGGCTGTAGCAAGAAGCAGCACGGTTGGCCTTAGAGGAAGAGAAAGTAAAGGAATAGAGGGAAACTAACATACTACTCAGGAGAGAAAGGATAGCCTTCCTAACCTCGAGAGGATTCTCTCTTCAAGAATTGTCTCCAGATAATGATGAAATGATCCTTTGGCTCTTCAACAAAGAGCAGGATCAAATGGAGAAAGAGAGAAAAAGAGATGCAAGAGAAAAGTTGAAGGAGAAGAAGAAGAAAGAAGAAGAAGAATGGGTCACTGCAACCAAGAAGACAGGTGACAAAGCCTGGATGAAAGACTATCTCTGGGCTCACAGCTTCTCTGGAAGGCAGGTGGGTCCCATGTCTGAAAGGACACTCCAATGGATTGTCAGTGAAGTCAAGGCTGACATTTGTTTGGGCAAAAGAAGAGAGATGTACAGAAGGGTACAGGGGATGACCTTCACACCAACCACTCAACCCCAACCTGAACCAATTCCCTCTCCATTCACCATCAAAACTGAACCTTACACTCCTGAACCAACATCTTTACCCTCATCCACTACCTTACCTCAACCACCAAAACTGCCCATCCTTCAACCTAAAACTCTTACCAGAACCACCTCACCACATCCTACCAAACAACCTTCCTAACCATCCCCTCAGCCTTCTAAACATCTCTCTCTAGAAGAGTTTAAGAAGATCAAGACTAAGCTCATCAACTGCACAACCCTGAGCGATATCCCCTGTGAGGAAGACTACATCAAACTAACCTATGTTGATGGATCTTCATGTTCCTTCACAAGAGATCAACTTCTTGATCTACCCAGAGGAACACTGGACCAGGCTGCAAAACTTCTAGGTCTCAACTCAGATTCATTAAATGACGAAGAGAAGAGACTAAGAAGAAAGCTGGTGACTCTACTGGATACAAGGAAAGAGGACAAGATTCCTAGTCAGTCTCTTGTGCCTAGAAAGAATATACTCCAGTGGAGGTTCGATGAAGCTACTCACAACTTTGTTGTTGAAAGAGAAAATGGTGAAGTCAACAAGCTGAATGCCACCTCTCTGCTACACTCTAGTAGATTGATATTGCTGAGTTAGTAGAGAAACCATTCTCTAACCCCTCCAACTCTGAAACTGCTACTCACATCAAGAATCATCTTAGCAGTCTTCATGTGGCTGATTTAACAGCAAAAGCTAAGATTGAATAAGAGTTGAGACTGAGAAGAAAGGAAGACAAGGATAGACCTCACACCAAGGGCACAACCTTTCTACAAATGGTGGAAGGTCCTGGATTGGAACCTATAGTTTGATGGGAATATGATTATAGTTCCCATCAACTAACTCTTTTCAGAGGGCCACAACAAAGGGTACATATCATTCACGGTGATAGACTGGAGATCTTGTCAACCAAAGATTTGTACAAACTTCTAAGCACCACATCAGGGAAGAACAAGGAAACTGTTAAGTATTTACTCTCCTTGGTGCTAAAAGTTTTGAGGAGCATAAACTAGTGAGGTTTTGGTAGCATCAGCCTAGGGGAGTTTGTTGGATCAAGAAGAAGGCTGGTACAACCAAAACCAAATCACTTAGACAATTTTTGGTGCTACTTTCAAAGGAAGCCAAGTGTGGAACTTCCGAAGGAAGTAGAGTTCTTTTGAAGACAAAGTGAAAGTCTTACTTCCGAAGGCAAAACTTTACTTCCGAAGATAAAGTATTCACTTCTGAAGATGAAGTCTCAAAAGAAGAAATTAGAAGACTACTTCCAAACTATGAAGAAAGAACAATTCCTCAAGCCTCGAAATAAGTAGTCTCTTCCGAAGTATAAGTGGCTTGTTCTTCTGAAGCCATTTAACCATTGGAAGACACTGCTATGAACCAGTGGACATAAGTATGGTCTTTGAAACTCCGCTGTAGACCTTTGATACTGCATGCGGTTTCTCAAAGAGCCATGTAGTTGACCATACTTTATTCCACTGTTCACCTTTTTATGTTAGTACAAGTTACCAATTTTAGTTGGTGAGAAAAGGTAAGTCAGGGGCATGTCCTGACTACCATATCTAAGGTAAGTCTATGCTTGTAAGAGTCTTGTAATATTTGAGTTGAGAATCAATATATGCAAGTACCTTGAAAATTACTTCTTGTGTTTGATTATTACTTATTATATTATTATCAACTCTTAAAGACTTTGCTTTCATCAGAGTGTTGTTGAAGTGAGTTTGAAAGAAAACCAACTGTTTAGTGACACAAACCGATCCTGCAAAACTTAAAATGGTTTAAGTGATTCTTATCTTTGGCATTGTCATCTTGGTGACATAAACTAGAATCAGATTCAAACACTTCAAAAGAATGGTCTTTTGAGAACAAATGAAAATGATTCATTTGATAAGTGTGAATCTAGTTAAGAAGGTAAGATGACCAAGTCGCCCTTTAATTGTACTAACGAGAGGGCAATAGACTTATTGAGAATCCTACATTCGGATGTATGTGGTCCTTTTATGACAATGACTAGAAATGGTGAAAGATACTTCATTACCTTTACCGACGATTATAGTCGCTATGGTGATGTGTACTTGATGACACATAAGTATGAAGCTTTTGAAATGTTCAAAATCTTCAAGAATGAAATAGAAAGTCAACTCAATAAAACTATCAAAGTTCTTCCTTCAGATTGAGGAGGTGAATACCTTAGTGAGGCTTTTCAGGATCATCTAAGAAGTTTTGGGATCATCTCACAACTTACTCCACCTAGAACACCACAATATAATGGTCTGTCTGAAAGGAGAAACCGATATTGGATATGGTTCGATCTATGATGGCTGTAAGCTCACTACCTCTATCATTTTGGGGATTTGCATTGCTCTCCACGGCTCGTATTTTGAATATGGCCCGACCAAGAAAGTGGATTCGACACCTTTCGAAACATGGCATGGAAGAGTTCTATCACTATCATATTTAAAAGTATGGGGTTGTGAATCCTATGTTAAGCGAAACACCGAAAACAAGTTGGAAAGTCGATCCACTAAGTGTATATTTTGTTGGATTTCCCCAAGACTGTAGAGGATATTACTCCTTTGATCCAACAGAGCAAAAGGTATTTATTGCTCGAAAGGCAGAGTTCTTGGAAGCTAAGTTCCTTATGGAAGGAATAACGGATAGAACAGTGGAATTTGATGAGGATCAAGATCCACAGGCCGATACATGTTTGGCTGCCACTAACAATCAACAAGAGGTTTTTGATGATGATCAAGAGGTTGATCAATACACACAAAACGTTCACAGATCTGGTAGAGTTAGCATTCCACCTAAAAGATATGGATTTTTCATGAGTGGATGCTATGTGGTTGACTTCGATGAGCCAACTACATACCATGATGCAATGTCCAATTTGGATTGTGACAAATGGCTGGAAGCCATGAACGTTGAGATGCAGTCATGTATGACAACCAAGTTTGGGAATTGGTTGACCCTCCACTTAACTCCAAACTGGATTGGATGTAAGTGGGTTTTCAAGAAGAAAACGGATATGCATGGAAACTTGGATACTTACTAAGCAAGACTTGTAGCAAAAGGTTTCACTCAAACTCAATGGGTTGATTATGATGAAACTTTCTTGCCTGTGGCAATGCTAAAGTCAATTAGGATATTATTTTCCATAACTGCATATTATGACTATGAGATTTGGTAGATGGATGTCAAAACCGCTTTTCTTAGTGGACATCTCAAAGAGATTGTCAATATGGTTTAGCCTAATGGTTTTGTCAATTCATAACATCCTAATAAAGTATCCAAGTTAAAGATATCTATCTATGGATTAAAACAAGCATCGAGAAGTTGGAATCAACGTTTTGATGAAGATTTCAAGAAATTTGGTTTCATCAAGAATGTTGACGAGGCTTTTGTATAAAAGAAAGCTAGTGGGAGCAAAATTACATTCTTAGTATTGTATGTTGATGACATACTACCTTTTGGAAATGATATTCCAACGAAGGTGTTCAAACCTGGATTGGAAGTTATATTTCCATAAAAGATCTCGGTGAAGCCGCCTATATTTTAGGAATAAAGATCTATTGGAATAGATCGAGGCGGTTGATAGATCTAAACCAAAGTGCATATATTGATAAAATCTTTAAGAGGTTCGAGATGGAAAACTCTAAGAAAGGTATGGTACCTATTCAAAGAGGGACAATATTGAGTACATCTCAATGTCAGAGCTCAAAGGATGAGCAAGATCAAATGAAGGAAATCCTATATGCGTTTACTATAGGATCCATCATGTATGCGATGATATGCACTAGATCGGACATGTCATGCATGTTAAGCATGACAAGCATATATTAGTAGAATCCAGGTAATAGCCATTAGATGGTTGTTAAAAGTATAATGAAATACCTTAGGAGGACTAAGGATATGTTTCTAATATACGGATCTGATGAGGAGGAACTCGTTGTAGTTACACAGATGTGAGTTTCCAAACTGATCAAGATGATTCTCGATCACAATCGGGGTATGTCTTCATTATGAATGGGGTAGCATTGTCCATTACAGAATCTGAATACATCGCTGCCTCATTAGCAGCTTAGGAAGCTGCATGGATAAAGAAATTTATCGCCGATCTAGGGGTGGTCTCTACCATTCAAGACCCCCTAGAAATCTTTTGTGATGACGAGGGTGCGATTGCAGAAATCAAGGAACCCCGTGCACATCAAAAGACTAGACACATTGAGCAGAGATTCAACTACATAAGGGATGAAATTGAAAAGGGAAGGATATGTATTCATAGAGTTAACACCAATCAAAACATTTAGGATCCACTCACGAAGCTCTTTGAAAAGGGCAAAGCATGAAAGTCATACTTGCTCCTTTGGACTTTGATATTCTAGTGATTGGGATTGATTTGTTTAGTATTTAAAAGTTTGGAACAATGTAATATTTAACTCTTTCATATATTTGTGATATTCTGAGTTATGTTCCTTTTAGCATGTATACATCCATGAATATGTTTATTATTCTAAATGTCCGTAGTCGGTCATGTTTGTGGGAACAAACATGAATGTAAGACTATTATGAACATGGATTGGTGGATATTCATAAGGCATGAATATAGAGCAATTGGTTGTTGCCAAAGTTCATAGATATTTGTGGGATACAAATATTGGACTGACCCGCGTCTTAAATTTCACTACATGGAATCTTTTTGATGATCGTAAGTAAATTTGAGTAAAGGAGAATATCATTTGGTATCCTCTGACCTGAGATACATATTGAGTTTTGATATTCACCAATGTGTTATACCTTGAGCTGGTTCTTCACTGCTCTGAAATAGTGGACAATACATAAGGCTATGTTCAGGTGTGACACTAGGTGATTGTGAGAAACATATATAGTCGAGATGGAATTTGTTCCTCTTATTTGTTGTGAGTAAGATGTCTAAGGCCTGATTAAGTTAAAACAACAAGGAATGATCATTTTGTGTCCTTGGATTTTACATGACATCTATAACAAAAGGATAAATGATTGATTCACCTAAATCATTTCAAGTTGGATACTTGAAGGGGATGACGTTATTGAATGGATTTTAGTCATGTGTATTAAGGGTAGTAAACCATTGTTAGGCGGTATTTACTACTTGCATCAATCTTCTATGAATCTTGTGCACGTAGGAGATTGTTGGATTCTGTATGCCCAAGACACATAGAACATTGATGTGGTTAGTATGTTATGATCCAAGTCAGGTCATACCCAATAAGAAGCTTAGCAAACACCAATAAATATTTAAGTGGTGATATGATCATGCAATTAAGTAAATACACCAATTTCGAAAATGGGTTTTCTAAGTAAGTTGCATATGAGATTGAACAACTTATAGGGATATTTTGTTCATGGGTATTATTTGTAATGTTGTTTAAGTTGCTTGATGCTTATGGGTATGGAAGCTTAAGGACACCTCTCGGTGTTTTGGTTGTTCAAGAACATCATCATCTTCATCAAAACTCACGTTTTCAGTAGCTCATGAAAGGTAGTTTCACGGTTGTTGTTTTGATTGTTATCTCTTCTTGATAGCTAGTTGATTCACATATATATGATCCTATGTTCTTGGGTTTGTTGTTGCTAATTTATAAGTGTTAGATCAAGAAGAAGGTTAGTGCAACCAAAACCAGTTCACTTAGACATTTTTGGTACTACATGCAAGGGCTTTTGAAGCTTAGCATGGAACTTCCGAAGGTTGTAGAGTTCTTCCGAAGACAAAGTGAAAGATAAACTTTCGAAGACAGAACTCTACTTCCGAAGCAAAGAACATGCTTCCGAAGATCAAGTCTTAGAAGAAGAACCTGAAGACTAGTTCCAAAGTATGATGAAACGAAGAAGTCTCTAAGCCTTGGAAGAAGCAGCCTCTTCCGAAGTATAAATGGCTTCGGAAGTACTTACTCTTCCGAAGCCATTTTACCTTCGCAAGACACTGCTATGAACCAGTGGACACAAGTATGGTCTCTCACACTCCACTGCGGACCTCTGATACTGTATGGCATTTTCTCAAAGAGCCATGCAATTGACCATACTTTATTCCACTGTTCACCTTTTATGATAGTACAAGTTACCAACTTTAGTTGGTGACAAAAGGTAAGTCAGGGACATGTCATGACTACCAAATATTAGATAAGACTTTATCCGAGATACCTTTAACTATAGTCTTGTAGTATAGGCTTTAGTTATAGGATCCCAGCTGGTATCAAAGTATATCCGGCCATAGGTAGTATTATATATAGGTTATCTTTGTAACTCATTCCACACTTCTTGTAAGAGCCTTGTATTATTGAGTTGAGAAGCAATATATAAAAGTACCTTGAAAATTACTTCTTGTGTTCTTTATTACTTTCTATATTGTGATCAACTCATACTGATTCTATCTTTATCCGAGTGTTGTTCTAATTGAGTTTGAGAGAAAAACATAGTGTTAAGTGACCCAATATCAATCTTGCAATTGGTATCAGAGCTTCTCGGGCTCTTGATTACGTGATCTAACCATCCAAAACAACTTTTTTTCACTCCTCCCTTCGACTCACTCACTCAAAATGACCCTTAACAAGTCAGAGGTAGAAATGGGAACCATGACAAAGGCTCCCATCATTACTCCTAAAAATTTCAGGTCTTGGAGTAAGAGAATGGAAGGCTTCATCACATACCAACACAGCAAGATGTGGAACTCCATTGTCAATGGCCCGTATAAGCCAAAGGTGGCATCACCTGGTGGAAATGGTGCCATGATAGAAAAGGCTGTAGAGGATTACTCTGATGAAGATAGAAAGAAGATGGACATCGATAGCAATGCTATGACCATTCTTATGACTGCAATACCGAACTCCATCATGGTGGGATTCAAGCATTGCACAACTGCCAAAGAATTGTTTGATGCACTTGCTCACATGGACTCAAGCTCGAACAAGTTGAAGAAGGACTCGCTTAAGCAGTAGTTTGAGAACTTCACTCTTAATGCTAGAGAGACTCTCAGCCAGTAGTACTTTAGGTACATGGATCTTATCTCTTCTCTTTAGTCTGTGAAGATCACTCCCGAACTAAGAGATCTTACTAGAACGTCCATGAGTGCTCTTCCAAATGAGTGGACATTCTACTGTGTCTCTATCAAGAGGGCAGAGAACTTTAACACTCTCACCATGACTGAACTCTATGGTATCCTTGATAGATATCGCCTAGAGATGGAGAGTAAGAAGGGCGACCAAACAAGCAGACCCATGAGTCTTCCTGCTAGAAACGCTTTAATGGTTGTGGAAGGCTCATTACCCCCCACAATCTCAGCATTACCTGACCTACCAGCAGCCATCCTGCTCTCCTGGACCATACATCACTTTCCCTGAGACTCCAAGGTCTCAACAGGCTCAACACAACTCCTTTCAGGAAAGTTTTGCCTTTGTCTCAGGAAGTAGACACTCTAGTGATTTTCAATACTACTTTGATGATCTTGAGTGTTTCAGTCCAGACGATGTAGAGTACGTGGACATTGTCTAACAGATGGCTCTTTTAACTTATAGAGCGAAGAGGTTATTTAAGAGAACTAGAAGGTATTTCCCTCAAAACCCAACTACCAGCAAGTTTGGGTTTTACATGACCAAAGCAAAGTGTTACAACTATAACCAACTAGGTCAATTTGCAAGGGAATGCAAGGCTCCCAAGACCAATTCGGGAACCCCAGAGGTCTCCACATATCCCTCAACCTCAAAGCCCGCTAAGAAGTCAACTGAAACAGCTGCAATGGCTCAAGAAGTTGACTAAAGCTTCATGGTACAGGATGTGACTCCTGCTTAAGCTCTAATTGCTGGAACAGACGATACTCAGGTATATGAACATCTCTGCACTCCAGCCTGTATAGGTAAAGTTAAACTCTTTTAGTATTACAATATAGAAATCAGATATGATATTGAGTGTTTAAATATTTTAAAATCTGATTTTAAAAGAGTTGAATCTGACTACCAAAAGAAAAGTGAGGAGTTAGAGAAAACTGTGTCTCTTTTAAAACATGAACACACCAACTACAAGACTCAAATCAAGGATCGCATATCAAAATTGTCTGAGGCTCAACCCCAGCTTATCACTACTGAGGCTCAGGCCAGGAAGCATGCTATTTCTGAGCAAAACTTCCAAGCTATTCTTGCATCATCCTCCCATTCCAAACTCCTATGAGTCTATGAGACAACCTAGATGTGGTACTGAGGAGCAAGAGGTTCCAACTGCTAACCCTTCCTCACCAGAGTTGAAGGATGAATCAACAATAATGGCCACCACAGGGAAATAACAGGTAGATGTACCCATCTCCTCTTGTGAAAATCAAATCCTAACCACTAAGGCCAAAAGAAGCAGAGCTAAAGCTGCTAGAAGAACTGCCAACAAGGTTGTTGAGTCCAAGCTGAAGATTGACCCAAAGCAGAAAGGTGTCTTTATCTCAGCTGGATTCCAAGTGTTAGGTACTTCTGACTCAAAAACTATTTCATCCGAAGGGAAAATGGCTTTGGAAGCAAAACTACTAAGGTTCAGAGGAATAAGAAGGCTCCCTTGAAACCATCCCAGAAGAAGACTGCTTCGGAAGATAAGGTGTGAAGGCTTCTTCCAAAAAGAAAGAAGCTTCGGAAGATGGCCATGCTGCAAAAGTTTCAACAAGCTCGTCCTCCAAGATCAACCAAGGGTGGACTGGAAGATCAAGGAAGATGTTGCAGCCCAAACCACTTCTTCAAAGACCTCTATTGAACCCCCATGCATATCATTTGGTTCAATTATGTCATTATCTTTGGAAGAACCCAAGACTGGCAAGGCTTGGGCTTCCAAACAAAACTAACAAACTCATCTCATGTGTAGGGACATCCATATGACAAGAACAACAATGTCTGGATTGTAGACAGTGGATGCTCTAGGCACATGATAGGAAACAGATCTCTCCATCAATAGTTTCAGAACTATGATGGAGGTCCTGTCCAATTTGGAGGTGAGGCCAGAGGATATACTTCTGGCAGAGGGAGTATATCCAATGGTAAATTAAAGGTTGACAAAGTTCACTTTGCCAAACAGCTTGAACACAATTTGTTAAGTGTTTCTCAATTCTGTGATCAAAAGCACCAAATGCTTTTCACGGAATATGAGTGCATTATCCTCAAACCAGGGATGATAATTCGTCCGGAATTAGTGCTTCTTAGATCTCCCAGGAAAGGGGATATGTACAAGCTGGATATGAACAATGTTTCCCTATTGGGATAAGTATCATGCTTTCTTTCCAAAGCTGACAGTGATGAGTCAACACTATGGCATAAACGTATGTGTCAAGTAAATTTTAAGACAATGAATGAATTGGCTAAAAATAAGTTGGTACATGGTTTGCCTAAAAAGGAATTTTTCTTCAAAGATAACTGTGTTGCATGCCTGAAAGGGAAACAACATAGGACATCTCACAAATCCAAATGTGTTAACTCTATCACTACTCCATTACACTTATTGCACATGGATCTTTTTAGTCCCACGAGTAGAATGAGCATTGGAAGGAAATCATACTGCCTTGTGATAGTTTATGATTTTACAAGATTCACATGGGTATTCTTTTTAAGAACTAAAGATGAAACTGCTAAAACATTAAAATCTTTTATTCTTAAAATAGAAAATCAATTTGATCACAAGGTCAAAATAATTAGAAGTGATCAAGGGACTGAGTTTAAGAACTTCATTCTTGACTCATTTTGTAACTCAAAAGGGATTGCCAGACAATATAGTGCTCCTAGAACTCCACAACAAAATGGTGTTGCTACGAGGAGGAACAGGACACTTATTGAGGCTGCTCGAACTATGTTAGCTGATTCAAAACTACCTCTTACATTCTGGGCAGAGGAAGTCAGCATTGCATGCTATGTGCAGAATAGAGTTCTTGTAGTTAAGCCCTATGGAAAAACTCCTTATGAGCTATGGAACAAGAGGCCGCCATTCATTGGCTTTCTAAGGTCCTTTGGCAGCAGGTGTACCATACTTAACACAAAAGACAATTTAGCAAAACTTGCTGAAAAGTCGGATGAAGATTGACCATGAGATGATCCAACATAATTGTTAATGAGCACACTCCTTGTGTTAGGGGGAATGGCCCTGATCATATCTTTGATTTAGAATTGTTTCCAAACTATTCTAAAACTTCTTGTGAGAATGTTTCAGTTGGAACAGGAGCTCAAAATGATGCTGATGCTGCTGCTGTTAATCAACTGTTTGAGCTACCCAGACCTAGTCCAAATTCTTGAAGAGCTGCAATAAATGAAGTTTCCACCATTCACAGATCTGATAGCTTGACCATATCAAGGAATAGTGAAGCTTCCACAAGTGAATCACTTGCTGAGCCTCAAAACTCATCAGGTGATCCACCACAACACCAGGCAGAAGGAAATAGTGTTTTGAAGGAACCAGACACTGTTAATACTATTTCACAACCAACCATTGATGATGTTTCTCACTCCTTCAATCAGTCCTCATTAAATGATTTTGAAACAACAGCTAGATAGAGTGTTCCAGTTCTCAAGCAGAATATGTCCAACCTGGATCTGTCTTTGCAACTGGAAGTGATTCCTCGCCTTAGGATTCATAACACTTATCTTGCTGAGAACATCATAGGGGATGTCACTGAGGGTGTGAGAATAAGAGGACAGACTCATCATGGGAATGTCTGCTTGTACTCATGCTTTCTATCCCAGATGGAACCCAAGAAGGTAGAAGATGCCTTGAAAGATAGTAGCTGGCTTGAAACGATGCAAGAGGAGCTGCTTCAATTCAAGAGACAGAAGGTATGGAACCTATGTCCGCTACCATCTGGTCAAGTACCAATAAGCACTAAATGGGTTTTCAGAAACAAGAGAGATGATAGAGGCTGTATCATTAAGAACTAAGCAAGACTTATTGTTCAAAGATACACCCAAGAGGAAGGAATTGATTACACTGATGTCTTTGCACCAGTTGCAAGACTTGAGGCAGTTAGGATCTTCCTTGCTTATGTTGCATCCAAGGACTTCACTGACTACTAACTTGATGTCAAGTGTGCCTTTCTATATGGGGATATAGATAGGGACGTCTATGTATGCCAACCTCCAGGATTTGAAGACCCACAACACCCCAACTATGTGTGCAAATTGGATAAAGCTCTATATGGGCTACACCAAGCACCTAGGCTATGGTATGAGACTTTGTCTTAGTTTCTTCTGAAGAATGGCTACACTAGAGGTACCATTGATAGGACTCTCTTCATCAAAAAGTCTAGAAAGGACATTTTGCTTGTTCAAGTCTATGTTGATGACATCATATTTGGTTCTTTAAATGATCAAATGTGTAAGGACTTTAAGAGCATTGTGAAGAAAAAGTTTGAGATGAGTTCTATGGGAAAAATGGACTTTTTCCTTGGGATTCAGGTAAAGAAAATGAAGGAAGGGTTTTTCATTAATCAATCTAAGTATGTCTCTGACATCCTAGAAAGATTTGAAATGAAAGATTGCAAGCCTGCCAAGACACCCATGCCCAGAAACCATAATCTTGGTCCTGACCTTGAGGGGATGATACTGATCAACATAAGTATAGGGCAATTATCTGTTCTCTGATGTATCTCACAGCCAGTAGACTGATATCATGTTTGCTACTTGTATCTGTACAAGATATCAGATTGCTCCAAAGGTATCTCACTTAGCTACTATTAAGAGAATCCTCAGATACCTCAAATGTGCACCTAAACTAGGTCTCTGGTATCCTAGAAACAAGGATTTTAGTCTCTATGGATATTCTGATAGTGACTATGGTGGCTGCAACATTGACAAGAAATCAAGATCAGGAGGATGTCAATTTCTTGGTGGAAGGATCATCTCATGGCAATACAAGAAACAATCCTGTGTTTCTACATCAACTGCTGAAGCAAAATACATTACTGCTGCAAGCTGCTGTGCTGAACTGCTATGGATTCAGAATCAGATGTTAGACTATGGATCCAACTTTATGAGTACTCCTATCCATATTGACAACAACAGTGCTATCTCCATTACTGAAAATCCAGTGAAGCACTCCAAGACAAAGCATATTGAGATTAGGTACCATTTCATTAGAGATATTCATAAGAAAAATCTGATTAAACTAATCAAATTTGACTCAAATGAACAATATGTTGTGGCTCATATTGGTTCTTAGAGTTCTCGGAAAAGTTGACTTAAACTAATCCGTAGATTGACATCTTTAACTTGCATACCTTGTTAGGATGTTTTGGATCGACAAAACCTTCAGGTTGTTCCATATGGACATCTTCCTCAAGATATCCATTAAGGAAAGCAGTTTTGACATCCATTTGCCAAATCACATAGTCATAATATGCGGCTATGGCAAACAATATCCTAATAGACTTTAGCATTGCCACACGTGAGAAAGTTTCATCATAATCAATCCCTTGAGTTTGAGTGAAACCTTTCGCTACGAGTCTAGCCTTATAAGTATCCAAGTTTCCATGCATATCGGTTTTCTTCTTGAAAACCCACTTACTTCCAACTATCTTGGACTTAAGAGGTGGTGTAACCAATTCCCAAACTTGGTTATCATACATGGATTGCATCTCAACGTTCATGGCTTCATGCCATTTGTCAAAATCAGGTTTTGACAATGCATCATGGTATGTGGTTGGTTCATCCAAATCTACCACATAGCATCCCTCCATAAAAAATCCCTATCTCTCAAGAGGAACACTGATTCAACCAGATTTGTGAACGTTTTATGTATCTTGATCATTCTCAGCATCCTCAAGTTGATTGCTCGTATCAACCAATTGTGTATCATTTTGTGAATCTTGAACCTCTTCAAGTTCCACTGCTCTTCCACTAGTTTCTTCCGAAAGAAACTTAGTTTCCAAGAACTCTGCCTTTCGAGCAACAAACACTTTCTGCTCTGTCGGATCATAGAATAATATCCAATACAATCTCTAGGATATCCAATGAAGACACACTTTGTGGATCGGGCTTCCAGTTTGTTTTGAGTGTATTGCTTAGGATAAGCATCACAGCCCCAAACTTTTAAATATGATAATGATGGAACCCTTCCATGCCATACTTCGAAAGGTGTCCTTTCCACTTTCTTGGTTGGGGCCATATTTAAAATACGAGCCGCGGAGAGCAACGCGAAACCCCAAAATGATAGAGGTAGTGTACTTCTAGCCATCATAGATCGAACTATATCCAATACAGTTCGATTCCTCCTCTCAGACACACCATTATGTTGTCGTGTTCCAGGTGGAGTAAGTTGTGAGACAATCCCACAACTTCTAAGATATTCTTGAAATTCACTACTAAGGTATTCACCTCCTCTATCTGTACGAAGAATCTTGACCGTTTTGTTAAGTTGATTTTCTACTTCATTCTTGAAGATTTTGAACATCTCAAAAGATTCATGTTTGTGTCATAACAAGTACACATACCCATAACGACTATAGTCATCGGTAAAGGTAATGAAGTATCTTTCACCATTCCTAGTTGTTGGTTTAAAAGGTCCACATACATCCGAATGTATGATCCCTAATAAATCTTTTGCCCTTTCATTAGTCTCACTAAAAGGGGCCTTTGTCATTTTACCTTGTAAACAAGACTCGCATACATCAAATGAATCATTTTCATTGGTTTTCAAAGACCATTCTTTTGAAGTTTTTGCATACGATTCTTGTTTATATGACCAACGCGACAATGCCAAAGATAGGAATCACTCAAATCTAGTTTGAGCCTCTTGGTGGTTGCTTGGTACATTGAGCTATCATATGTTGTGTTATTATGAACCAATTCATAAATACCATTACAAGGTATAGCCTTAAAATAAAACACATGATTTAAAGAAACATGAATATCATTGTCAACAAACTTGAAATCATAATCACATTGTCTTAAATGGGAAACATAAATAATGTTCCTAGTCAAGCTAGGAGCATACAATACATTCTTTAAAATGACTTCCAAACCACTTGGAAGCTTCAACATGTAGTCTCCTTGGGCTTCTACGTGAACCTTTGCACCATTGCCCATAAAGAGACTAATTTCCCGTTTTGCATAATGCTCACTTCTTTTGAACCCCTGCAACAAATTGCAAATATGAGTTCCACATCCGGTATCCAATACCCATGTGTTAGAAGAAATAACATTTAACTCAACATGTATCATAAAGATTGTACCTGAGGTTTGCCCCGCGTCCCTCTTCGATCTCAACGCTTTGAGATAGACCAGACAATTGCGTTTCCAATGGCCTACCTCACCACACTCAAAACACGGGTCATCTTGAGCAACCTTTTGCTTCTTTTCTTTCAGTTTGGGCGGTTCCACTTTTGATTTACCCTTACCCTTCCCTTTGACGCGCCCCTTCCCTTTGGCAACATTTGCCCTAGGGTCGGGGAGGTGCCTTTTCCTACTACCACCTTCATTGATCGTAAGGACCGGTAGAACCTTTCTACCCATGCCTGCCTCGGCCCTTTTGAGCATTGAATGAAGCTCACCAATGCTCTTGTCCCATCCATTCATGTTATAGTTCATAACGAAGCTATCAAACTTCTGGATAGGGAGTTGAGGATCAAATCCGTTGCCAACTCGTTGGACACACAACAGTTAAGCCTTTCAAGGTGATCAATGTGGCTCTTATCTTAAGAACGTAAGATGATACCGATTGGGTCTCGTCCATTCGACATGCATGAAGTGCTCGAACCGTTTCAAAGCGCTCCACCCTTGATTCTTGTTGGAACATTTCCTTCAACTAGGTGATCATGTCATAGGCATTGTGGTTCTCAAAGTCCTTTTGCAAATCGGGTATGATACTCGCTAGCATGAGACATAAGACTTGCACAGAGTCTTCGGTGTACTTGACCCTCTCGGCAATGGCCTCAACGTCATTTTCATCGGGTTGATCAGGAATGGGATCGTCTAACACATAGGACTTCTTTTCCTATTTGAGAACGATTCTCAAGTTTCGGTACCAATCCATGAAGTTCCCATGGTTTAGACGTTCCTTTTCAAGGATTGTTCTTAGTGATAGGTTATGGACGGTCGGGATTGCGTTGTTGTTGTTTGGCATCTACAATATAACAAATTTCAATTTTTAGTATTTTTAATATCAAAGTATTTTAATTATTAATACCCTTTTATGTCTCATAGACAATTAATAATTGAAATCTAGAATCCAACGTTACATTTAAATATCGGTTAGGTGACCTTTATCCCTTTATTTAAATCAACAACGTAGTCAACGTTTGACAATTGTAACCTATTACAATTTCTAGTGTATAGGATCGGTTTAAACATCTTATGTTTTGTTTGGCATGTTTATCCCATCAACACCGTTTGTACGTCATGCTTCGGTGATCCTAATGCATGATTTCCAAATCAAGTCGTCCTACTTAGACACACGTGTGACTTTACATATATAAGTGGTTAGGTGACCTTTATCCCACAAATATGGTAATTTCACCTCAACTTCATAAGTTTCTATATTTATGGTTAGGTGACCTTTATCCCATAAATAAGTTACAAGTGAATTGAGTGTTGCTTAAAAGGATGGTGTTAAACTTGTTTGAAAAGGGGTTTGGGTTTAACAAAATTCTACTTTGGAAAGCAATATTCATACCTTGCATTTGCATGCATTCAAATGCATGGTAGTTTATTTGAAAACTTATTTCAAAGTTCCTTTTAATAGCCCAATTAATTATGAAATCAATAACCTTTGGTAAAACCCATTTTATTACTTATTGATTTCTAAGGAACCAATTTTATGCGAGTTGTTGATTTCGTGTTGTTAACTATCCAATTCCATAATAAGATAAGATGAACATAAATCAACCGTACATGCATAATAAAACAACCAAAAGTTCATAACCATAGCCAATGGATTTGGCAACACTTGTTCGCCAAAACAAGTGTGCCAAAAGGGTCAATTATAAAGCATAAACATGACACATGGCATTGAGATGGTGTGCTCCCACTTGATCCCGCATCGTAATGCTTCAAGTGTCCATTTTGAGTTGTCATCGTTTTGCTTTATTTGGGCTTTCTTTTGGGCTCCAATTTCAGCTCCTAGCTTCCTTGGGCCTCCATACTTGGGGCTTTGGTTATTTGGCTTAAAACCAATCTTGGGCTATGAGGCCTATTTGGGCCTAAAATGGCCCAAACCAAAAACCAAAATCTTGTTGAACATCTTTTACAAAATATATCCTAATACATTTTTCTAGTAAAAGAAATACAACTAATCTACTTATTATTACAAAGCAACTTAAAATAATAAATAGATTACAAACCCAAATAAATAAATATTACAACCCAATTGAATAATCAAACAATATCACAACACAAAACACATCCAAACACAAGGTATTGGCTAGGTTATGAACATCTAAATACACATCCAAATATTCAACTATTATAAGTTAAAATGGTTCCCCTTTTCGAACCCTAAAGTTTTCGGCCAGGTTAATCAAACCGAAAACTTTTGGTTTTGTCCAAGCAAAACAATCAATCAACAATGAGACAAGGTTTTCTAAGATTACCACATGCATGTCAAGTATAATCTTAAAAGAAAACAAAAGGGGCAACCAACAGCCCTAAAGGCTACGGCCATATGGTGAAACACACCATAAAACCGTGAAAAGTATGAACAATACATGTATGCACTCGTATAAGTGGCTCTTGATGCCATTGAAGGGATTTAACAAGTTTATCAAAGTCCATATAAGCTTGTTTATATGAAAAACGCAGCGGATTAAGAGTTTTAAAACTTGTTGATATGTTGATTATTAAACTCTTTTAATAAGCAAAACCCAAACCATGGATCCAAATACGAAGTGCATACAAGAGGACAACCATAGGATGTTTAGAAGACAACCTTTCAAGCTCCTATAAAACGAGTTTATGGAGGTGCTAAGGATGAACTTTATGGCTGAATCTTCGACCAAGAAGACCTCAAGAAAGCTATACCCCAAGCCACCAACAAACACCTTTAGAACCGTGGATTTGGAGGACAAGATGATGATGTTAATGGCCAAGACTTCAATGTAGAAGTCCTCAAGGGATGATACCCACAAGCTCCTTCAAACACCCACTTGCTAGGTTGTGTGACACCGACTTAAAAACCCTCTTGCACAATCGATTTTTCAACCAAGAACACTTGATTCAAAGCTGAAAATCCAGCCTTGTTTCAGCTCTAAAAACCGATTTTAGAGAGATGTTAGAGAGAACTTTGGTCTTGTGTGTGTGAGAGAATAGGTGTGTTGATGGAAGAGTGTTCAAGTGTGTTTAATCTTGTATTAACCAAGAACAAAAGGAGGTTCCCAAAGCCATAAGGGCTGGCTGAAAATGGGGTCCCACATGAGGTTTCCCTCCTATTTGAATTTTATAAAAGTAACACTCTTGCATTATACTTTTATAAAATTAAAACCCTTTTAATTTTATAAAATAACACACTTTTGTTTGATATTACTTAACTTAAATAATAAAACAAAACATTTCTCATGAACAAATTATCCATATAATGTTCTTCATTTACAAAAGCATTGTTTTAGAAAGCCTATTTTCTAAATTGGTGTCAGTATTTATTTGTATGATCTTATCAACGAATAAATAATTATTGGTGTTTGTTTGGCTTGTTATTGGGTATGACCCGACTTGGATCATATCACACTAGCCACATCAGTATAATATGTATCTTGGGCAGATCAATTCCTTCAACAAGTCCACCCCTTATTTAAGTTTCGTCCCCGAAACCTGTTATTCCTCAAAAATTGTGGGTAATGTTGTCTCATCTCTTCTTCAGTCTCCCACATAGACTCGGATCCCTTCCTGTACTTCCACTATACACGCACAAGAGGAACCACTTTATTCCTCAGCCTCTTCTCTTTTCGATCAATGATTGCCACTGGTTGCTCCATATAATTGAGCCATTCATCTACTTCGATATCATCCAGTGGGACAATCATATCCTCATCCGCTAGACACTTCCTCAAATGAGATACATGGAATGTCGGGTGAATTCCACTTAACTCATCTTGTAATTCTAGTCTATAGGCCACCTCTCCTACTCGAGAAACGATTTGGAAAGGCCCTATATACCTTGGGCTCAACTTGCCCCACTTTTTGAATCGGATGATACCCTTCTAAGGGAAGACCTTCAACATAACCCAGTCACCCACCTTAAACTCAATTGGTCTGTGTCGTTTATCAGCATACGACATTTGTCTATCTTTGGCTGGCTTCATGAAGGCCTTGATCTTTTTGAGCTTCTCAGTCGTAGACTTATTACTTCGATGCTCCCTAATTCTGTATGGCCAATGTCGCCCCAACACACAGGCCTTTGACATCTCCTAACTTCCTTCAAAATCGATAACACAAGCATGAAGCATATCCTCCAAGGTCTAAATGGTCCCTTTTGACTGACCATCGGTCTGAGGATGATAAGTTGTGCTAATATATAACCTCGTCCCCATCACGTCGTGGAATTTCTTCCAAAATTTGGATGTAACCGGGTGTCACGATTTGACACAATAGACACTGGTACACCATGAAAAGTTACAATCTCCTTAATGAAAAGATCTTCCAACCACTCAGATGAATATGGCTTGCGGATCGGTAGAAAGTGAGCACTTTTCGTCAGACGATCAACAACCACCCATATAGCATAATACCCTTTCGGGGTACGCGGCAGCTTTGTAAGGAAATCCATGGTGTTGTGCTCCCAGTTCCATTCCGGTATATCCAAAGGTTGGATCTTCCCATATGGCTTTTGATGCTCGACCTTCACCTGTAGACAGGTAAAACATTTACTCTTATACTCCACCAGATCACATGTCATACCTGGCCACCAATAATCTTTCTTCATGTCTTGGTACATCTTTGTAGCACCGGAATGAATAGAGTATCGAGTCTTGTGAGCTTCATCCATAATCTTCATACGTAGATTCCCAAAATGAGGAATCCATATCCGTTCGAGTCAGGTTCTAACACCAAGCATGTTTTCCCCCAATTTCGCAACCAGACCTCTCATTCTTTCAGAGTTAAGATGATCTTCTTTCAATGCTTAATCTTGCAACTCTTTTACTTGCTTCATCATATCGGAGGTCATGATCAACTGATATGCTTTCACCCGAATCGGCCCGGACCTCTCTTTTTGGCTAAGGGCATCTGCCACCACGTTGGCTTTGCCCGGATGGTAATGGATCTCCCAATCATAATCTTTTATAAGTTCCAACCATCGTCTCTGTCTCATGTTGAGGTCCTTCTACTAAAAGAAGTACTTCAAGCTCTTATGGTCAGTGAATATGGTGCACTTCGTCCCATACAGATAGTGCCTCCAAATCTTTAGCGCGAAGACCATGGCTGCTAGCTCCAAGTCATGAATAGGATAGTTGACATCATGAACCTTCAACTGGCGGGATGCATTGGCTATAAACTTCCCTCTTTGCATTAACACACACCCCAACCCCGTGTAGGAAGTATCAGAATAAACCACTAGATCTTCACTTCTATCGGTAATGATAGAACAGGATCTTGAGTCAATCTCGCCTTCAATTCTTTAAACGCCTTCTCTTGAGCTTGACCCCACACAAACTTCACATCTTTCTAGGGCAACTTAGTTAGTGGAGAAGTGATTTTTGAAAAGTCTTGGATGAATCTTCTGTAGTAGTCCGCCAAAACCAAGAATCTACGAATCTCGGATGGCATCCTTGGAGACTTCCATTGCATCACCACCTCCACCTTTGCCGGGTCCATAATAATTCCATCAGGATTCACTACATGACCCAAGAATTGAACCTCGCACAACCAGAACATGCACTTAGAGAACTTGGTGTACAACTTCTCCATTCTCAACGTCTCCAGAACCTCTCGAACGTGACCGGCATGTTGTATCTCGCTTTTCGAATAAATCAGGATATCATCAATAAACACAATCACTGATTTATCCAACATCGGCCGACACAATCGATTCATCAGATCCATCAAAGCAGTTGGTGCATTGGTCAAACCAAATGACATGACAAGAAACTCGTAATGACCGTAACGCATGCGAAAAGCTGTTCTAGGGATATCCTGCTCCTTCACTTTTAACTGATGGTAACCGGATCGAAGGTCTATCCTTGAAAACCACTAGCACTTTGAAGCTGATCAAACAAGTCATCAATTATTTTTAAGGGGTAACGATTCCTTATTGTCAACTTATTCAGCTCACGTCGTCAATACACATCCTCATACTATCGTCTTTGTTCTTCACAAATAAAACCGGAGCACCCCAAGGAGAGATACTCGACCTAATAAACCCGTTATCAAGCAGCTCTTGCAATTGCTCCATCAACTCTTTCATCTCAGTCAGAGCCAACCGATACGGTGCCTTGGCAACAGGTTGGGCACTCGGTATCAAAGCGATCTAAAATTCAATTTCACGGTCGAGCGGTAATCCTGGTAAATCTTCTGGGAATACGTCCGGAAAGTCACACACCACCGGGACATCAGATAGTTGTGGTGCTGGTGTTTCCACATCTTTCACATAAGCCAAGTAGGCGTTACATCCACGCATCATGCACTTTCCCACCACCGCCATTGAGATTACTTTCGGAATTGTCGTGACCCGATCACCATAAACCGTTACCGAACTCCCGTCAGGTGCTGTCAATCGGATCATCTTCTTGTGATACTCAATGTTCGCCTTGTAATCTGCTAACCAATCCATCCCAAGAACCATATCGAAATCACCAAAGGTCATCACCAACGGTCTAACATGATGTTTATGACCTTCTATTTCCATATCACAACCCTCTACCACCTCCGAAATTCTGGTAGACTTACCTATGGTAGTTTCTACATCAAAGGGTGCATGAACACTCTTACTACTAACATGCAGCTTATCACAGAAAGCAACAGAGATAAAACTTTTGCTGACACCAAAATCAAATAACATAGAAGCTAAAGTTTGGTTCACTAGAAAAGTACGGGACACAACATCAGGATCTGTCCTAGCATCCTCCTGTGTCATCGTGAATGCCCTGGCGCTCGCCTTTGGTCCTTCTCCCCCCAGTCGTCTTCTTCCCTACACCAGAACTTTCAGCCCTCAGCTTCTTGCACTCTCGACTCATGTGGCCCTCCCCGCCACAATTGAAACACTTCCCAGTCTTACACTCCCATGCCATGTGGCAAGGCTTCCACATTTGAAGCACACATTAAATCCTAATCCACATTCGCCGGTGTGCTCCTTCCCACACTTGCCACACCTCCTCGACCCTACACCGATGCGACCATACGTCGGTCATCCACCCGTGCCTTCTTGTTACTTGTTGAGGCACCACCCCGATTGACCTTTTTCCCATTCTAATTCTGATCACCACCACCCTTCTTGCTTGCCTCAGCCACCACCACCTCTCACTCATCATACAGTCTTCTTGCCAAATCAACTGCCGACCTAAACGTGCTCGGTTGGGCAATGATCATGTGCCTACGAATATATGCCGGCAAGCCCTGAACGTACCTCTTAATCTTCTGCGATAGAGGCATCACCTAATCCGGCACTAGACGTGCCATCTCGTTGAACTTTGTGGTGTATTGCTGATGTGTCATGGTTCCCGCCTCCAACTGCATGAACTCTCTCTCAACTTTGTCCATTTCTCTATGAGGATAGAACTCCTCAATCACCAACTTCTTTAGTTTGGTCCATCTCATCCTCCTAATTGCCTGACTACCCTCGGCCTGGAATACATTATCCCACCAGCATAGAGCCGAGTCCACAAACGAGTGGGCAGCAAACTTTACTTTTTGATCCTCCCGGCACTCGCTGATACTTGAAACAACTTCCATTTCTCTCACCCATTTGTAAGCCGCAGCAGCAGTGCCATTACCATCAAAAGTAGGGGGCTTGCACCTTTAAAATGCCCCGTAGTTATAGCCTCGTGCCACATCCGGCGTAGGCTCTTCTTCTTCCTCTTCTTCTTTGTCATCTGACAAAACCGTCTTAGTCCCGGGCTATCTCCTTTCGCCATAGGTCTACTCCTTTCCTTCTTGCCCCGTCTCTAACACCCTTTATCACTTTGGTCACCACAGACGGTAATATCGTCTGCATGACCTCATGTACTTCCTCCACAACCGCCTCCTTAACTAAGGCTCTCAAATTAGCACTCTCATCAACACCCTCCGAATGAGGGGTCTCTGGTTCTTCATGAACCACCTTTTCGGCTCTAGGCCTTCCTCTCGTAACTTGTAGTTTAGCACCACGTCCTCCACCACGTGAAGCTTTAGATGATCTACCACCGACCATCCTCACACACAATCAGAAAGATTCAAACACCAACACGGTCATTCAAGGGAACAACTCAGTTTATGTCAGGTATAGTAAGTCCCTAATTGTAGTGGCCAAGTTTGATTAGCCACTTACTTTACACTTCATACCCTGAGCATTACTTGTCCTGACTACACCAGTATCTAAATCTACCAGCAACACGTAACCACATAACATGCGCACATAATACCGGTCCCATTTTCTGGGTTATTAACCCGCACCCAGTTGAGCTAACACCCTTCATTGGGTATGAACCTCCATACGTTTGCTTAATCACAAGGATCAAGCCCGAGTGTGCATCCTTCTGGGTAGCTAACTCGCACACGTTGAGCTAACACCCTTTATTGGGTATGAACATCCTTACGTTTGCTTGCAAGCCTTTAATACATTCATTCATTCATTAATGCATGCATTCATCATTTTGTTCCTCTTTTCATTATCTTGCACTTTACGTTACATAATACTTGTCATTTCGTTCATTAACATTCAACGTAAAACCACGGGAAAATAATCATACAAAGCAAGGAACATGACATACACCGTCAACATCATCATACAGGGCATCATTCATGCATAACATACATCATACATACCATCATGCATAAGCATCAAACATACATCATAACATGCCCAACATAACATCTATGACCTCATAAGTAAACTTACAAGAACCCCCTGGAACATCCCAAGTCAAAGCCTAATTTACACTTTTTCTCCAAAAAGTCAGAAATATTCTTAGTGCTCATCCGCATTTACCCTTTTTTGTTCATCCGCATTTTGTGTTTGTTCATCCGCATTTTGTGTTTGTTCATCCGCATTTCTCATACTTCATCCGCATTTGTTCACTTTCTCATACGCATTGGTCTTACTCATCCGCATTTGGACACTTTCTCATCCGTATTGGTCTTACTCATCCGCATTTGTCAATGCTCATTCACATTGGTCATCCATATTTCACATACTTAGTCAATGCCTATCTGCATTTCCTATACTTAGTCAATGCTCATGCGCATTTCCTATACTTAGTCAATGCTCATCCGCATTTCCTATACTTAGTCAATGCTCATCCGAATAAACTTTCCATCCGCATTGACTTCATCCGAATTAATTATACTTAGGCAATTTATTCTAAATCCGTTCACACCGAAACATCAAATTTCAGTTCCCAATCACCATCCATCATGTTCTAAACTTAAGTCTTACCATCTAAGCCTTAGAAACACCATCATACATCATCAAGCATGAACATAACCCCATATCACACCATAAGTTCAACATACACACAGTCAAACATTCGGGGTCCGAAACCCAGTTTAATGAAAACATACATTCATGCATTTCCAGCCCCAAAATTAGTTAAAAACCAGTAAAAGATGGGTTCTAGAACTCACCTTTGCAGCTCCTGAGTATGGCTTCTTCCAAACTCGTTTGCAATTGAGTTCAACCAACTAGAAAGCCACTAAAAACATACCCGAACACATACAAACACACATAAGCACAAACCCGAGGATAAACCAGTCAAGATCATCATGAACACGTGAATTCTTACCTTGAGTTCGAATTCTTCTTGTTCTTCCCTCAAAACCGAGAGTTCTCTGCTGCACTTTCCTTCTCCCTCAAAAATGTTCGAGAATTTATGATGTGTGTGACATATGGGCGGCCATACTACCTTTTGCACTCACTTTTCAAACATTTTGTCCTTTTGACATTTTTACCCCTTAACATGGATAAAATATCTTTTCTTTCTTTTTCTTTCCACTTGCTTCACTTAACTCTTCTTTCTTAGACTTTAAATAAAAAAATGTCCGCGTGTTACAACAGTGGAAGTGGCTAAGGAGCATATGGATCTTCTAGCAGCAGTGGGACAATCTTATGATGGTTTAGTTGTTCAGAAGATTGGAAATTGTCATCTTGCAGATGAAGATTACGAGCAAGTTGACGAGAATGAGATGGAGAGAATGGACATCATGTGGGCTCTAGCAAGTGCAATCAGAAGAGCTAAAAAGTTTGTCAAGAAGACGAGATAGAATCTAGTAGCCACGAAAGATACAACTTTTGGTTTTGACAAAAACAAAGTCACCTGCTTCAACTGTGATGAAAAGGGGCATTTTAAAGTGAATGTGTAAAGCCCAAGAAAACCAGAAATGGATACCCATTCCCCACTTTCAACCATCAGGACAAAGACATGATTGTAACTGCATCTTCAAGCAAAGAGACAAAGGCTCTGACTTCTCATGGTGATGAAAGGCAGTATTGGTCGTTCAGATTTGTTTCTCCTGGAGAATCAAACATTGCCTTTATCCAAGCATTCGATGATGGGTCTGCCAGTGAAGGTGAGATTGCAGCTGAGCAAGCGATGTCATATACAGAAGAAGCTGAGAACGTGGTAAATCAGGTGGTTGAGGAAGAGCTTAGAGCAACAAGTTCAGAATCTCTAGCAAATGAAGTGTCTATCTCTGCTTTGATGGCTGATTCAATTGACTCCTCACACATAAGTTCTTTAGATAAATTATTTGCAAAACATGCTTGTTCTAAATGTGAAAAATTTAGAGAAAGCTTGATCTAAAATTTGCTAGGTTATTAGAACACAATGATAACTTAGTAGATGATTTACAACTCCACACTAAGGCAAACCGTATGTTAAAACAAAATGAGTGCAGTTTCAAAGAAAAGACAGAATATTTAGGGAAACAACTAAAGGAAACCGATGTTGTTTCTCTAAATCAATCTAATGATATAAAGTTTTATTTAAATTCTATGGAAGAAACCAAAAAGGAAAAAGCAGTTTTGGAAGTCGAGGTTAATTCTTTAAATCAAAAACTACATAGCTGGGCTAGTTCTTCTCACATAGTTCAAAATTTAGTGAAAAGAACGAAATAATGGAGAAGGGTGGGGTTACAAAGTAGTTTCACCACCACATGAGATCCTGTTAAATACTAAATATAGACCTATCAATAACAACCCAGCAAAGGATCATGTGGTGTCCACTCCTCTGGTTAGTGATCCTGATTCCACAGGTAAACCTATAAATTCTATCACTAAACAGAAGGAGTCTACTTTGAAATCAAAAGTCAAGATGCCAGTTGAGAATTTGGATGATGAAATTAAAAGGGTTGATGTAAGGTCAGGTTCATAAACGTCGATTTCAAAACCCAAAATGACTAAACCAGTTAACCAAAAACATGTTAATCATCAAAGTCTAAATAAAATGAAAAGTAAGAATGTTCAAAACATTAAAACAATTAATTTTGTTAATAAGGCTGAAACATCTAAAAGAGTAGTGACAAAACCCAACCAGACACACCTCACACCTTCACCAAACTCAACATCACATAAAAGTTTTCTTCAATCTGTAGAAGCAAGATCTTGCTATAGTTGTAGAAAACAAGGACATATCTCTTCTAATTGTCCTTATTATTAGACGCCTAGAAAGGAAATTGAACTTTATGATGCAAAACCAAGTTTTTCTAGAATGAGATCTAATACTCCACCAAAGAGTATTAGTGAACCTAAATTTCAAACCATAAGTCAGTCATTTGTTTACCACAAACAGGTCCGACATAAAACTAGTTTATGATAAGAAAAATCAAGTATAGTGTCTAATAGCAAGGAAAATAAGAAGAAAGATACACCCTCATCCTCTAAAGGACAATGTGTTAAGTTTATGATGTGTGATTCCTCTGGTTTACCCAAGCTAGGTAAGGCTTGGGTCCTAAATCTAAACTAATAAGTTTCTGTGAATGTGTAGGGTGTTCGCTACAATGCTATCAGTAATACCTCGATTATTAATAATGGGGCATCCAGGCACATGACTGGGAATATGACCCTCCTTTTCAACGTCAAACAAATTAAAGGGTGACATGTTTCATTTGCTGGAAACAAAGGAGGTTACATCACTGCATAAGGCGGAGTGGGAAACGAGAAAGTGAAGGCTGACAAGTCTTCTACATTCAACAATTCCAGAACAACTTACTTTTAGTCTCCCAGATATGTGATAAAGGATTTAAAGTTGTATTTGATAACAAAAAGTGTTACATTTTGAAGAAGACTATGACATTGAGGAGGATAATGTTCTTATGTTAGCTTCAAGATATAACTACTTGTATGTCTTGGATCTATCAAAAGCCTCCATAACCAATCAATTGGTTCAATGCTTCTTGTCAAAGGCAACTAAGAGGGATTTAGTCTCATGGCATAGGAGAATGGGACACATCAATCCTAGGAAGATGAATCATTTGTTTAGAATGATTTAGTGAATGGTGTAAATGTCAAGAACTTCCAGCTGCTAGACTTCTTCATAGCATGTAAGAAAGAGAAACAGACCAAGAAGGCTCGCAAGGCAGAGAAGATGCATTCAATTGATATGCCTCTCGAGCTTCTGCACATGGATCTGTGTTTCCCTGTCAACACAAAAAGCATTGCTGGAGATCTGTATTGCTTTGTAGTAACAGATGATTACTCAAGATTCTCTTAGGTAATGTTTCTGAAAGCAAAATCAGAAACTTTTGAATCATTCAAACATCTGGTAGCTACATTGGAATCACTCTACAAGTTGAAAGTAAGGTAGATTCGATCAAACAACGGCACAGAGTTCAAGAATCAGTGGATGAATGACGTTACTTAAAGGAAAAATAGGAGCTTGATAGAGACAGCCAGGATAATGCTAGCTGACTCGAAACTGCCTATTCAATTTTAGAATGAGGTAGTGGCTAATGCTTGTTATACACTCAATCGAGTCCTAGTGGTCAAACGACATGGGAAAACATGTTATGAGCTGCTCCAGCGACGTAAACCCAACCTGGAGTATCTAGAACTGTTTGGCGCATCGTGCACGTTATTGAAAAAGACTCAGACTGGGAAGTTCAGTGAGAACTTAGAAGAAGGCATTTTTCTCAGATACAACATAGCAGACAAGAGAATTTATTACAACTCAATAGGTCAAGTAGAAGTGTGGTGCAACGTTGATGTTCAAAGATACACTTCCCCCCTGCTGGAAAAAAGACCTTCCTTCTTCTTTGACTTTGATGGATTCTTTAAATCCTTCAATCTGCCGCCTTCTCATACTGATAACGAGCTTTCTGCTAGGATGATGTATGATGTTCTAAACACTCCTCCTCCAAACTCGTCATCAACTTCTCCTTTAGATGATACTTCTAGCCCTTCAGGGGGAGAGCTTGAAGTAAGTGATTCTTTTTCTAATGATCAAGCAGTTGAGACTGCAAATGTGGAACAGGAGAAACAGGTTCCCACCAATGAAAGTACACAAGCATCAAATCCTGATGCCTCTAACACTTCGGAAACTCATACTCCAACAGCTATAGATACTGAACATGGGTTTAACAATCTGGATACTGAAGTAGCTGTTCCCACGACTCCCTGATCTCGGATAAATGTTTATCATCCCTTGGACAACATCATTGGGGATGTTAGATTGGGAGTATGGACACGAAATCAGCTATACCCAGCTGATTATGCCTTAGTAATGGAAAAAGGATATCTTCACGATGGTGCATATTGATGTTTTGGGTCTCAATTTGAGCCAAAATATGCGAGTGAAGCCTTAAACGATGAGGCGTGGGTCAGTGCGATGCAAGAAGAACTCCTACAGTTCAAGAAGTTAGGTGTATGGACGCTTGTGGACAAACCAAAAGGTCCTAAGGTGATTGGCCCTAAATGGGTTCTGAAATGCAAAAAAGACGACCAGGGGTCATAATCAGGAATAAGGCTCGACTTGTAGTTCAAGGATTTCCACATGTCGAAGGCATAGATTACATGAAGTGTTTGCACCGGTGGCAAGGATAGAAGCAATACGTATATTTCTAGCCTATGCATCCTACATGATGATTAAAGTTTATCAACTAGATGTGAAGAGTGCTTTCCTTCATGGTGAAATCTATGAAACATTCTATGTCAGTCAACCCAAAAGATTTAAGGATCCGTATCATCGGGAAAGGGTTTACAAACTGGACAAGGCTCTTTACGGGCTTTATCAAGCCCCTAGAGCCTAGTATGAGAAATACTCAACTCATCTTGTAAAACATAGTTTTCGTAGAGGAGTTATTGACTATACATTGTTCATCAAAGAAAAGGATGGAGATTTACTGCTCGTACAGATTTATGTGGATGACATAATCTTCAGTTCCAAAAAGGAAGAATTATGTGAAAAATTCGAATATGTTATGAAAGCATAGTTTGGGATGAGTTTCATGGGGGAGATGAAGTTCTTCCTTGGCTTACAGGTGGATGAGACACCAAAAGGAATCTTCCTGCATCAGACCAAATATGTAAGAGATATCCTCGATCGATTCGACATGGAGAATGCTTCGGTAGTTGGAACTCCACCGGCCACGAACCATGTCATTAGAGGAGTAGACTTCATTAGTGAATTACAATTCAAACTAAGTTGTCACAAATGTGTGCGGATGACCTTATAAATGAGCAAAGCACATGAAAAACTGCTAAAAGCAATCAAGCTAATGACCAATGTCGTTGGTGCATTGAGTGCAAAAAAAAACAAATTCTCTAACAAGAAGATAGGTTGTGTGCCTCTCTGATGTGTGGTGGTACTGACCTGAGGATAAGCATAACCTAAATATTCTAGAATTCATTGTTGTTTGCACCTCTCTGCTGTGTGATGGCACTAACCTGAGGCTTGGCATCTCTTTGAAAGCTCTAAGAATAGTTTCTTCTTATCAAATACCCGTAGACCGCTCAAAAATCTCGTGACAAATGTTGATTACCATATAAGTCTGGGATCCACAAATGCTTGTTGAAATAATGTAATCTAATATATCACCAATGTGAGTCAAAATTTTGTGTATGGATTTAAGTGGAGAAGTATACTGACAATCATCGTGGCTGCAATTCTTGACAGTCAAGATCATTGTGTGCATCTTATAGCTCTAGTATGATTCTTTGAAAGTGCTATTGACTCTCAGACAAAACAAGAATCTAGCATCAAAGTTCATTTTAAAAGGGGTTCCCAAATGATAATGATATACGTGTATGATTCCATAATGAACTTTCTAGAAATGATAAAATTAACTTCAAGTTGTTCTGCTCAAACCCAAAACAACAAAAATATGTCTTGTTTTTTCTTTTAAATTTCAAAGTTGTTTGCAATTTTCTAGTCTTTTGTAGTGTAGACGTCAGACTATTCAAGTAGACGAATTATGGGAATCACTCACTAAAATAAAGGGGTCACGTCTGAGGTGGCCAATTGGATTTAAATTAAAAGGATCATGTCTGAGATGATCAAAGGTCATAATGTTATAATCAATAGTTAAAAATGTTAAGTGTTTGAAAGTGTAAGAGTTCAAGCTCATAAGTATGAGCCAATCGCACGATTGAACCATATGTATGAGCCAGTCACATGATTGGACCATGAGTTTGGGACAACCATGCGATCGGCCTACATGACTGAACCAATCGTATGAATGGATGAAGGAGTATGAGCCAGTCGCACGACTGAACCCCCAGTCGCACGACTGAACCCCCAGTCGCACGACTGAACCCCCAGTCGCAGGACTGAACCCCCAGTCGCACGACTGAAGCATGAGTATGAGTCCAGTCGCACGACTGAAGCATGAGTATGAGTCCAGTCGCACGACTGAAAGTTAAAATCATATGAATAAGGGGGTCAGTTGGTCGTAACCCATACCACCCTTCAAGTTCTCTAAAATCACGCAAACTCACAAATACTCTTTCCAAATTTTGTTTGCTTGTGATTACTGCATGATTTGTGATTCAAACGGTTATTCTACTCATCTACAGGTACTGGGTGACTGCAATCGATCCAAATGAACATCTTAATCGCATCTTTAAGGATCGATTGGGCGAAAACCTAGAACTGAGACTAAACCCTAAAATAGACCACTTAACTAGACATAAATGTTGATTTAAAGGACATTAAGTGTTATTTCGAGTCTCTGCGAGTCTAATGAGCCTAAACACAAAGTCTAATATAAAGTTTTGACAAAGATTCATATCTAGGGTGTTCAACAGTTTAGGATATGAATGGTCATGCTAATGAACTTCAGTCGCACGATTGAGCCGGTCGAACGACTCAATCGCACGTATGAATCATGCATATGGGTTCAGTCGCACGACTGACCCAACCGCATGATGTAGCATACGACTAAGCTCAATCGCAAGCTCAATCGCATGACTAAACTCAGTTGCAGGATCAATCAGGTGACTGAACTCAATCGTACGACTAAACTCAGTCGTATGGTTCAGTCGCACGACTGAACCAGTATGATCAAAACAGCTTAGGTCCAACTACCTTCTATTGTGCATAAATTTAACGTATATGTTTCTTGTTTTATATCAATATGGCTGATAGATGGATGATGAGCACAAAGCACAATATATGTGCTCACTTAGATGCTACTACTTGGAATGCTTCTGAGTTTACAGGGATCATAGCCTTTCTGAGGAGATCGAGGATCTTCAAGGCCATATCTACATCTTGCACGCCGTACAGATCAGTACAGCAGACCTTTTGGGAAGTTTCTATAGTTGACAGGTCCACTGAGCCTCATAGTATTCGGAGCTTGATCTTCAAGTAGGAGATTAGTATTACTGCTGACTATCTGGGGCGAGTCCTCGATCTGGGTGAGGATGGTGCCCACCCAACCAAGCTACACCCTCTGATAGTTCGGGGATGTTTTCTGCGGATGAAGTACATTGGGGACATCAACGCAAGTGTGCTCAACAAGAGCAACCTGTGCCCTCGGTTTAACTACTTAGCTACTGTCAATCTCAAGTGCATAGCAACTAGGAGAGGAGGGTTTGATGAGATGTCTGATCAAATCTAGAATGCATATGTTGCTCTGGTGCTGAACCACCCGTTCAGTTTTTCACACATGCTCTTCTCTTATATGATCGAGAACCTGGATGCCAAGGGCAAGGACGGATTTTATATGTACCTGACGGGTTTGCTAGAACACAAAATCCATGTTTAATCATTTAAACTTTCAGAAAACGCAGCGGATATGTAGTTTTTAAAACCGATTTTAAAGTTGAAAATTTCATGTTCTTAGTGATCTTTTAAGATGGTAAAACAAACCCAAACAAAAATGATCATCATATGTGAATGGACATGCTATGTGTACATAAAATAACACAATATGGCAACCTCAAAGGGCTGCCATGAACTACCTCCTTCCAACAGCAAGAAAAACGTCCAACAGAAGGAGATTTGAGATGCTTAAACAGCCAAGAACACAAGTGTAGAAGTCCTCAAGTGACTACTCCCACAAGCCTCAAGTAGGCTTCTTAGTTGCTTGATTTTGAACCCCAAAAACCGAGAAAGAGAGCTGCCGAAAGAGCTTCCAAAACCATGAGTTTCCAGCAGCAAGTTTGATGATGTAGGAAGATGAAATCGACCCCAAGGTTCCAAGAAGAGGAACCCTCAAGTGTTTATACCCCAAGCTCTTTGCTAAACACCTTTCTTGTTAGGTAGAACACACCCAAAACACTTCTAAAACTCCCCTTTCTTTGCTGCCTGGCCGAAATGGAAGAGAGAAGAAGAAGAAGTATTTTGCTTTCTATTGCATGTTGTGTGAGAGGTCGAGTGAGTGGAGAGTTCAAGACAAGTTAATGTGTCTAGTTCCAAAGCAAGATTGGTCAAAAGGTTGGTGGAGGGGGCGGCCAAAAAAGGGTTTTAAAACCCTTTCCCTCTCAAAGTTTTATAACACATTAAGTTGTCTTCTTAACTAGACATACAACCACTAAATAAATTGTATGTACAAGTTATATATATATATATATACATACATACTTATACAATTAACCATTTAATTTATAAGTTGTAAATCCTCATTATTATTTGGTGTCATCTAACTAATTTAAATAACACTTCAAATAATATTATTGAACAAAATATCCTAATAAGTTGTTCCCTCTCACACGCAACTTATTTAGAAAACCCATTTTCTAAATTGGTGTTAATATTTAATTGCATGATCATATCATGAACTAAATATTTAATTGGTGTCTGCTAAGCTTGTTATTAGGTATAACCCGACTTGGATCATAAAGTACTAACCACATCAATATCCTACGTGTCTTGGACATATAGAATCCTACAATCTCCCACTTGCCCAAGATTCATAGAAGATTGATGCAAGCAGTAAATACCGCCTAACAACGGTTTACTACCCTTAATACGCATGACTTATGGCCATTCAATAACATCATCCCTTTCAAGTACCCTACTGGAAATGATTTAGGTGAATCAATCATCTATCCTTTTGTTACAGATGTCATGTTAAATCCAAGAACATAGAATGATCATTTCTTGTTGATTTAACTTAATCAGGCCTTAGACATCTAACTCTCAATGAATAAGAGGAACAAATTCCATCTTGATTACATACATTTCTCACAAACACCTCGTGTTATATCTGAACATACCCTTATGTACTGTCCACTATCTCAGGATAGTGAAGAATTAGCTCAAGGTATAATACTTAGTGAATATCAAAACTCAATATGTATCTCAGGTCGGAGGATACAAAATGATATTCGCCTTTACTCAAATTTACTTATGATCAATCAATAAGATTCCATGTAGTAAATTTGAGATGCGGGTTAGTCCAATATTTGTATCCCACAAATATCTATGAACCTTGGTAGCAACCCATTGCTCTATATTCATCCTTATGAATATCAACCAATCCAAGTTCATAATAATCTTACTCTCACACTTGTTCCCACAAGTATGAGCGACTACAGACATTTTAGAGTAAACATTTCACTCATGGATAAAACATGCTAAATAGGAACATTAATTGAAACACTATAACCAAATAATTTTATTCAATTAATATAGAGTTCCACATATCCAAATACAAAATTTACAGATCAAATCCAATCACTAGAATATCGAAGTCCCATGGCACAAGTATGACCTTCATGCTTTGCCTTTTCAAGGAGCTTCGTGAGAGGATCCGCAATGTTTTGATCCGTGTGAACTTTGCGAATACATATCTTTCCCTTTTCAACTTCATCCCGTATGTAGTTGAATCTCCGCTCAATGTGCCTAGTCTTTTGATGAGCACGAGGTTCCTTGATTTGAGCAATCGTACCCTCGTTATCACAAAAGATCTCTAGGGGGTCCTGAATGGAAGGGACAATCCCCAGATCGGCAATGAATTTCTTTAACCATGCAGCTTCTTCAGCTGCCAATGAGGCAGCGACGTATTCTGATTCTGTAGTTGATAGAGCCACCACATCCTGCTTGGAGCTCTTCCAAGAAACCGCTCCTCCATTCAGAATGAAAATGTATCCCGATTGTGACCGAGAATCATCACGATCGGTCTGGAAACTCGCATCCCTGTAACCTTTTACAACGAGTTCCTCGTCACCAGATCCATAGATTAGGAACATATCTCTTGTCCTTCTTAGGTACTTAAGTATGTTCTTAACAGCCATCCAATGACTGTTTCCAGGATTTTGCTGGTAACGGCTTGTCATGCTCAAGGCGCATGACACGTCCGGTCGAGTGCATATCATCGCATACATGATGGTACCAATAGCAGATGCATATGGGATTGCCTTCATTTTATCTTGCTCATCCTTTGAGCTTGGACATTGAGTCGTACTCAATATCGTTCCCCTTTGAATAGGTACGGTACCTTTATTAGAGTTCTCCATCTTGAACCTTTTCAAGATTTTATCAATGTATGCACTTTGATTCAAACCAATCAACCGCCTTGATCTATCCCTATAGATCTTTATTCCCAGAATATAGGCGGCTTCACCAAGATCCTTAATGGAAAAACAACTTCCAAGCCAGGTTTTCACACCTTCCAAGGTTGGAATGTCATTTCCAAATAGTAGTATGTCATCAACATACAATACTAGGAAAGTTATTGTGCTCCCACTAGCCTTCTTATACACACAAGCCTCATCAGCGTTTTTGATGAAGCCAAATTTCTTTATCTCCTCATCAAAATGATGATTCCAGCTTCTCGATGCTTGTTTCAATCCATAGATTGATTTCTTTAACTTGCATACTTTATTAGGATGTTTTGGATCGACAAAACCTTCAAGCTGAACCATATAGACATTTTCCTCAAGATATCCATTTAGGAAAGTCGTTTTGACATCCATTTGCCAATCTCATAATCATAATGAGCAGCTATGGCAAACAATATCCTTATAGACTTTAGCATCGCAACAGGTGAGAAAGTTTCATCATGATCAACCCCTTGAGTTTGAGTGAAACCCTTTGCTACAAGTCTAGCTTTATAAGTATCCAAGTTTCCATGCATATCGGTTTTCTTCTTGAAAACCCACTTGCTTCCAATTATCTTGGAGTTAAGAAGTGGTTCAACAAGTTCCCAAACTTGATTGTCATACATGGATTGCATCTCAGCGTTCATGGCTTCAAGCCATTTGTAACAATCCGAATTGGACACTGCATTATGGTATGTGGTTGGTTCGTCTGAATCTACCACATAGCACCCATCCACGAAAAATCCGTATCTTTCAGGTGGATTACTAGTTCTACCACTTCTGCGAACATCTTGTGTGTATTGATCAACCCCTTGATCACACTCAACATACTCATGTTGAGTGCTAGTTTCAACCAACCGTGCATTGGGTTGTGGTTCTTGATCCTCTTCAAGATCCACTGTTCTACTGCCAGCTCCTTCCATAAGGAACTTTGCTTCTAAGAACTCACCCTTTCTGGCAACAAACACCTTTTGTTCCAATGGATCATAGAAATAATATCCCATAGAATCTCTAGGATATCCAACAAAGATACACTTGGTGGATCGGACTTCTAATTTGTTTGGGGTGGGAGTCTTAACATAGGCATCACATCCCCAAACCCTTAAGTATGATAGGGATGGAACTCTTCCATGCCATATCTCAAAAGGTGTCCTTTCCACCTTTTTGGTTGGGGCCATATTTAAAATACGAGCCGCGGAGAGCAGAGCGAAACCCCAAAATGAAAGAGGTAATGAGCTTCTAGCCATCATAGATCGAACCATATCCAATAAGTTCGATTCCTTCTCTCAGACACACCATTATGTTGTGGTGTTCCAGGTGGAGTGAGCTGTGACAATCCCACAACTCCTAAGATGATCTTGAAAAGCTTCACTTAGGTATTCACCTCCTCTATCGGTACGGACAACTTTAATTGACTTGTTGAGTTGATTTTCTACTTCATTCTTGAAGATTTTGAACATTTCAAAAGTCTCATCTTTGTGCCTTAATAAGTACACATACCCATAGCGACTATAATCGTCGGTAAAGGTAATGAAGTATCTTTCACCATTCCTAGTCATTGGTTTAAAAGGACCACATACATCCGAATGTATGATTCCTAATAAATCTTTTGCCCTTTCGTTAGTTCCACTAAAAGGTGCCTTAGTCATCTTCCCTTGTAAACAAGATTCACAAACATCAAATGAATCACATTCATTTGTTTTTAAAAGACCATTCTTTTGAAGTGTTTGTAAACGTTTCTTGTTTATATGACCAAGACGACAATGCCAAAGATAGGTATCACTCAAGTCCAACTTGAGCTTCTTGGTGTTAGTTTGGTACAGTGAACTATTTAAAGTATTTTCATGAACCAATTCATAAATACCATTAATGGAATAGCTTTAAAATAGAACATACCATTTAAAGAAACATGAATATCATTTTCAATAAAAGATAATACATAATCATAAAGTCTTAATTGGGATACAGAAATAATGTTCCTAGTCAAACTAGGAGCATACAAAACATTCTTCAAAATAACTTCCAAGCCACTTGGAAGTCTTAGGATGTAGTCCCCACGAGCTTCAACTAAGACTTTAGTTCCATTGCCAATGAAGAGGCTAACATCTCCTTGTTTGAAGTCCCTACTTCTTGTGAACCCCTGCAACAAATTGCAAATATGAGTTCCACATCCGGTATCCAATACCCATGTATTTGAAGATGTAACATTAAGATCAATATGAATCATGTATATTGTACCTGAGGTCTGCCCGGCATCCCTCATGGCTTTCAACTCTTGGAGATGGACAGGACAATTCTTGCCCAATGTCCAATCTCCCCACACTTGAAGCATGGGTCATTGGTAGCAACCTTTTGTTTCTTCTCTTGTGGTTTGGGTGGTACCTTTACCACCCCTTTCCCTTTTCCCCAAGCGGGTCCCTTACCCTTGGTAACCTTTGCCTTGGGTGCGGGACGAGGCCTTTTATTGTTCCCACCTTCATTGATGGTGAGAACGGGTAAAACCCTTTTACCCATGGCCGCCTCGGCAGTTTTGAGCATTGAGTGAAGCTCACCAATGCTTTTGTCCCAAGCATTCATGTTGTAGTTCAACACGAATGCCTCGAACCTCTTGGTAAGGCCATTGAGGATCAAATCCGTGGCCAATTCCTTCGAGACGGCACAATTAAGCCTCTCGAGGCGGTCAATGTGACTTTTCATCTTAAGTACATAAGATGAAACAGATTGGTTGTCGTCCATACGACATGCATGGAGTGCTCGAACCGTTTCGAAGCGCTCAACCCTAGCTTGCTGTTGGAACGTTTCCTTCAGTTGGGCAATCATGTCGTAAGCCCCGTGATGTTCATACTCCTTCTGGAGATCCGGAGTCATGCTCGCTAGCATGAGACAAGACACTTGGATGGAGTCCTCAGTGTATTTTAGCCAATCGCTATAGGCCTCCTCATCATCCTCGCTAGGTTGATCGGGGATAGGGTCGTCTAAAATATACGATCTTCTTTCTTACTTGAGAACGATTCTCAGTTTCGATACCAATCGATGAACTTGTTATGATTTAGACGTTCCTTTTGGAGGATCGCTCGTAGAGATTGGTTGGACGTGGATGAGTTATCGGAATTATCATTATGTGAGGCCATCTACAAAATTTAACAAAGTTTTATTTTAGTATTTTCGATATTGTAATTTTAATAATAAATGCCTTTTAAGGTCCTTTTTATTAAAATCTAGAACCCAACATTACATTTAAATTGTGGTTAGGTGACCTTTATCCCACGTTTTTTAAATTAATAAGGTGGTCAACGTTTGACGATTGCAACCATCTGCAACTTCTAGAAATATGGGATCGACTTGAAACATCATATGTAAAGTCGGCATGTAAATCCCATCAACACCATTTGGAAACCACATCGTAGGTGATCCATTTGACATGATTTGCAAATCAAGACACCCTACTTACACCCACGTGTGAGTTTGCCAAAACAAGTGGTTAGGTGACCTTATCCCACAAATAAGGCATTCTCACCTTGAATCACGAGTTCCCTCAAAGTGGTTAGGTGACCTTTATCCCACTAAGAGGTCTCAAGTGACTCAAGTGTTGTGTAAAAGGACGGTGTTGATCTTGTTAAAGAATATTTAGAGGTTACATAACATTAGTTTTGAAAACTCTATGTACTTGTATTTGCATACAATCAAATACAAGGTACCCTATGGTCCTTTGACTAAAACCAATTTTAATCTTTAAAATCATTAAACCATTTTAATAACTTTATATAACTTTTAGAACCAACAATTTTCAGCTTGTTAAGTTGTTAGTGAGTTTGTTATGTATGTCAAAACATCAACCATTCAAACAAACAACAAACATTTAACAAGCATAAACATTAACAATCATATGTGCATATGTGCATAACCATAGCATCTAAAGTGGTCCACACTTGCTTGCCATCACAAGTGTGGTCCATAGGACATTCCTAAGGGTCACAACAAAGCATATAGAAGACTTCCAAAAGTCTCCCACTTGAAACCACATCCAAAGAGCTCCATGTTTCTCTTATGACCTTCCTTTGTGCTTCCAAAGTGTATGTCTTCATTTTACAAGATATAAAGTCCTAATACAAGATATCTAGTAAAATGAAAATACACCTAATCTATTTATTACAACCCAATAATAAATAAATTACATATGAAACAAAGCACAAAGAACAAAAGATACAACCCAATTGAATGAATCAATACAACCATCACAAACATCCAAACAATCACAAGGTTAAAGGCTAGGTTATGCACTAAAACATCCAATGATCAAATCATCAAAATATATAATGTAACCCCACTTAAAACCTTCAAATTTCAGCCAACATAACTGAAATTTTGGTTTTAAATATTGTCCAAACAATCAACATATCAACATACATATCTTTTAAGGTTTAATCACAAGCATGTGTAATGTAACCTTGAAAGTTGGGGATTCAACAATCATAATATAGCAGCCCAAAACAGCCTATAACAAGTCTAAAACCATCCTTTAAAACCAATTTCAAAGGATAAACAAGCAAGTCATCCACATAACCGGCTCTCGATGCCATTTGACGGGTTTGCTAGAACACAAAATCCATGTTTAACCATTTAAACTTTCAGAAAACGCAGCGGATATGTAGTTTTTAAAACCGATTTTAAAGCTGAAATTTTCATGTTCTTAGTGATCTTTTAAGATGGTAAAACAAACCCAAACAAAAAGGATCATCATATGTGAATGGACATGCTATGTGTACATAAAATAACACAATATGGCAACCTCAAAGGGCTGCCATGAACTACCTCCTTCCAACAGCAAGAAAAACGTCCAACAGAAGGAGATTTGAGATGCTTAAACAGCCAAGAACACAAGTGTAAAAGTCCTCAAGTGACTACTCCCACAAGCCTCAAGTAGGCTTCTTAGTTGCTTGATTTTGAACCCCAAAAACCGAGAAAGAGAGCTGCCGAAAGAGCTTCCAAAACCGTGAGTTTCCAGCAGCAAGTTTGATGATGTAGGAAGATGAAATCGACCCCAAGGTTCCAAGAAGAGGAACCCTCAAGTGTTTATACCCCAAGCTCTTTGCTAAACACCTTTCTTGTTAGGTAGAACACACCCAAAACACTTCTAAAACTCCCCTTTCTTTGCTGCCTGGCCGAAATGGAAGAGAGAAGAAGAAGAAGTATTTTGCTTTCTATTGCATGTTGTGTGAGAGGTCGAGTGAGTGGAGAGTTCAAGACAAGTTAATGTGTCTAGTTCCAAAGCAAGATTGGTCAAAAGGTTGGTGGAGGGGGCGGCCAAAAAAAGGGTTTTAAAACCCTTTCCCTCTCAAAGTTTTATAACACATTAAGTTGTCTTGTTAACTAGACATACAACCACTAAATAAATTGTATGTACAAGTTATATATATATATATATATATATATATATATATATATACATACTTATACAATTAACCATTTAATTTATAAGTTGTAAATCCTCATTATTATTTGGTGTCATCTAACTAATTTAAATAACACTTCAAATAATATTATTGAACAAAATATCCTAATAAGTTGTTCCCTCTCACACGCAACTTATTTAGAAAACCCATTTTCTAAATTGGTGTTAATATTTAATTGCATGATCATATCATGAACTAAATATTTAATTGGTGTCTGCTAAGCTTGTTATTAGGTATAACCCGACTTGGATCATAACGTACTAACCACATCAATATCCTACGTGTCTTGGGCATATAGAATCCTACAGTACCAGCTTTTCTACAGATGATTATTGATGAGAAGCTTCTTCCCTGCCAAAGGAGAAAGACGATGTTGTAGTTTTGGAGGTTATGGATAATAACACATTAGATGGATGATGGTCTATCGGGGGAAGCAGGTGAAGCCCCCTGTCCGAAGATTGTTCGGGCATTTGGCTAGGGAAGAGTATGTGGCACCCTCTCACAAGAAGTTGCGTCACGATGATAGTGACTCAGATGTTGAGCCAATTGAGCTACCACCGACGATGAAGAAGACGATGATGACGACCGTGATGATGGTCAAGGTGGTGATGCACCTGGTGGAACAGAGAGGGCTATCTTCCACCAAGACTTATGCTTGATGAAGAGGAAGAGTTTGATAATGAGCCATTGATAAGGACTGTTTGGAGCAGGGTTGTTGCCACCGACAAAGGGAAAGAGACGGTTGTAGGATGCCAGGCTGGGTCGAAGGGTGATGCTACAGATGTCACTGATCCACTTACACCCTAGACTAGCCACACAGCTCAGGAGGAGCTCCGTCTCCAAGGGCTCAAGGAAGAAGAGGATTGCCCATCCCCATGGGAAAAAGAGTAAGAGGCCAAGCATTACTTTGATTACATCTTTTGCCACCACCACTGCCACAACCACACCCACGGCCACAGCCACCACCACTACCAGACCTACTACCACAACCACCACCCCATTCACTACTCATACACCTACTCCACCACATTCATTCCTACACCTCCTCCCATCTTCACCACATTCCATTCCTACACCTCCTTCCATCTTCACCACATCCACTACTACCACAACTACTCACCAGGCTGGTCCCTCCACCCAATCCACAGTTACGCCTGGATTCACTCTACCAAATTTCGGGTTAGTGGAACAGCTTGCTAACCTCAACCGCATTATGCTAAGGCTAATTGCCATCGATGAGCTAAGGGCGACTCAGCTAAACAAGTTGATGGAGGTGAATGCAGCTCAGGCAAAACAGATTGTATAGCTTAGCAAGAAGAGTGCCCAGTATGAGAGAGCTCTAGGTCGAGCCCACCATGCACTTACTAGTCAAAATAAGCTGGTGCTTCGGTAAAGACGATAGTGGATCTAGAGAAGAAGAATAAAAAGATTTTGCTAAAGCTTAAGGGATCAAAAAGTGAGCCGTTAAATATTAAGGATGGTGATGATGATGATGATAATGATGATGATGACAATGATGAGGATGAAGATGAATCTGATGAAGAAGAAGATGTTGATGAAGGAGGACCGAGTGGTAAAGATAAAGAGGATGATGACGATCAGGAAGGTGATGCTGCTGCATTAGCCTCCACTTAAGCGCAGGAGAGGTGCAAAAAGCGAAACCAAGATCAAGGAGTCTCGTCCTCAGCTCTTCCAGCTAAAGAGACGACAGATCAAGAAAAAAGTAATGATTAGATGTCTTTGTATTTAGAACTTTTCTACTTGAATTATATATTACATTAATGTAATTAATGTTTATTGATGTGTAAATGTCTTAATTAGTGATTTATGTGTGATGTGCTTAATGTTTAATCAAGCAGATGAAGATCAACAGAGAGATGAATATGATGTTGCTCTTCTTCAAAAAGTCAAGACTCAACTTACCATGATTCTTGGCTTGCAAGGGATTGTTAGAAGATTTGTTAGCTACACACCGGAGGAAGGAAAGATTATATATGATCTAACAGACGAGCAGCTCGCTGAAATATTCAGACCGAATCCTGAAGAGCTTGTCAATGATGCTCCAGAAGTTGATGTTGTGAGTGATGATGAGCTGAACGATATATATGAGATTGAGATCGAGGATGTCATAGCAGAGCATTATCTAGAGTACACTGACCACGAAGGTAATGTTATCCCCAACTTGAGTGATACTTTTGGCAGTGCTACATTTGAGAAGTTGGAAGAGATGGAAAAAGAGAAAGGAAAAGATGAAAGCCAAGCCCAAGCTTTGGATGCTAATGTTGATGTCAAGAAAGCTGAATGGGCAGCTTGTTTTGCAGAGATGAAAGACCAACGTGCGGCCCCAAAGCAAAATGCCTACAGCAAGCTTTATCGAGTCAAAAGACATCAGAAAGTGTGAGGAAAGATTATAGCGTGGTCATATTTTGAAGATATAGACATATATGCTATGAAAAGGGAAAGGGGGATTGAGTACTTCAGATATCATCATGATCTGAAGACTCTCCCTGGTTTTGAGCCAACTGACTGTCATGCTTAGATCTGCTATATGCTAATCCAAGAAAGATGTCAGGTTGGTTTGAGGCTGCATTGAAGAAGGACTGCCACACTAGGTGGGTAAACTTCAGACCTCAACAACTGAAGAGGTTCATTGATAAGTTTGAAGTTGATCCTATATCTGGAAAGCCTAAAGCAAAGCGGAAGTGGAGTCCTCCGCACACCATGTCCAAGATTCCCTTACGGGAAATGCCTCAGGACTTCACTCCACACTTCAAATGGTGGTATTATGACTGGGGGACAGGGGAAGCGGTCATAGTTTTGAACAGAGATGGGAAAATAGAGACAAATAGGGTATTCAACCCAATGTGGCTCACTAACTTGTCGGCTGAAAATGTCTATACTTTATACACGTGGCGACTGTTCTATGACACGTAGGACATTGTACAAGCTCTTCAATTTCAACATGTTATAAGGTTCTGCTTTGCTTTTGAGATACATGCAGGAGTCACAAGAGAAGAGAAGTACAAGAAGTTCCAAGAACACGTGAAGAATGTTAGACGTTAGAGTAAACTAGTTCCAAGGGGGAGTTTCTAGATACATGTGTACCTAGTTTATGTGCTTAAATGTAAAAGTCTTTCATTTCATACATATGTGTAATGTAACAAAGTAATGAAATATGATATATGATTTTATGTTTATTTATCTTTAATTAATATGTATGATTTCTTATATAGGTTTGAGCTTGTTGTGTACAATTCTAAGTCAATAATGATTGAGTAATGTCTTCAACCTAGTCGGATGAGTATTCATGCTAATGGACCATATGCATGAATACATCATGCTTATGGAACAGTCACACGACTGAACCACGAGACTGGGTCAGTCGCATGATTGAGACATAAGATTGACTTGGTCGCATGACTGAACCTTCAGTCATGCATATGGATCAATCGCATGATTAAGTCGCATGATTGAACCATGCTAATGGTTCAGTCGTACGAATGGAAACCACTAACCTATAAATACCACCTAATTCATGGAAAAACATAAAACTTTGACAAATACTATGCATACACATAAACCCTGGCCGTACAGAGCCTCCCAAACAGCATGTCCAGTTTCATAGTTCGTTCCTCATCAATTCCTACTCATTCTTAAAGTTTAGTTCAATCCTATATCCATCGGGTTATGGTTCTCACTAATTGGATTCCCAATCAAATAGTATTCGCACTATTTGATCCAGTATAAATGCAGAATCAGTTAGTACTCCATATTGCTGAGTTAGCAGAGAAACCATTCTCCAATCCCTCCAACTCCGAAACTACTACTCACATCAGAAGTCATCTTAGTAGCCTTCATCTTGCTAAGTTAACCACAAAAGTAGAGATTGAAGAGGAGTTGAAACTGAGAGAGAAGGAAGACAAGGAAAGGTCAACCACCAAAGGCACAACCTTTCTACACATGGTGGAGGCCCTGAATTGGAACCAGTAGTTAAATGGGAGTAAGACTACCGCTCTCATCAACTAACTCTTTTCAGAGGGACACAACAAAGGGTGCATGTCATTCAGAGTGACAGACTGGATTTCCTGTTAACTAATGATTTGTACAAGCTTCTCAACACTACTTCTGGGAAGAACAAAGAAACAAATAAATATCTGCTTTCCTTGGTGCTAAAGGCTTTGAGGAGCAAGAACAAGTGATGTTTTGGTAGCACCAGCCTAGGGGAGTTTGTTGGATCAAGAAGAAGGCTGGTGCAATCAAAAGCAAATCAATTAGACTAGTTTGGTGCATCTAATAAAAGACTTCCAAAGTCAAGTATGGAACTTCTAAAGGAAATAGAGTTCTTCCAAAGAAAAAGTGAAAGTTCAACTTCCAAAGACAAATTCTACTTCCAAAGACAGAGTGTTCACTTTCGAAAATAAAGTCTTAGATAATAAGATCAGAAGTGAACTTCGAAAGTATGAGGAACAGAAGAAGTCCATCAAGCCTCAGAAGAAGTAGCCTCTTCCGAAGTATAAGTGGCATCAAAAGAACTTGTTCTTCCGAAGCCAGTTAACCTTCAGAAGACAGTACTATGAACCAGTAGACATAAGTATGGTCTCTAACAATCAACTACGGATCTCTGAGATACTACATGGGTTTTCTCAAAATCCATGTAGTTGACCATACTTTATCGGTTAGCTCCAACTGAGATGAAGGAACTGATGGAGCAATTGCAGGAGTTTCTCGATAAAGGGTTCATTAGACCAAGTATCTCTCCACGGGGTGCCCTGGTCTTGTCGTGAAGAAAGACGGTAGTATGAGGATGTGTATTGACTACCGTGAGTTGAATAAATTGACTGAGAAGAATCGGTATCCATTACTAAGAATTAATGATTTGTTTGATCAGCTCCAAGGTGCCAGTTGGTTCTCAAGGATAGACCTTCTATATAGTTACCATCAATTGAATGTGAAGGAGCAAGATATTCCTAAAACAACTTTTGCATACATGCTATGGGCACTACGAGTTCCTCGTTATGTCTTTTGGTTTGACCAACATGCCAGCTGCTTTTATGGACTTGAGGAATCGAGTGTGTCGGCCGATGTTGGATAAATCAGTGATTGTGTTTATCGATGATATCTTGATTTATTCAAAGAGTGAGGAGAACCATGCTGATCATATTCGAGACGTATTGGAGGCATTGAGAAAGGAGAAATTATATGCCAGGTTTTCCAAGTGCGCGTTTTGGTTACACAAAGTTCAGTTCTTGGGTTACATGGTGAATCCTGAAGGGATTATGATAGACCCAACGAAAGTGGAAGCGGTGATGCAATGGAAGTCTCCAAAAATGCCATGAGATCCACAGTTTCTTGGGGTTGGAGAGATATTATATAAGATTCATTCAAGACTTCTCCAAGATGCTTATCCATTGACTAAGCTGACCCGTAAGGATGAAAAGTTTATATGGGGTCAGGAGCAAGGAAGGTTTTCGAAGAGCTAAAGGCAAGGTGACTCAAGCTCCTATCTTATCATTACCTAGAGGAAGCGAAGATTTGGTTGTCTATTCAGATGCTACTTACTCGGGGTTGGGTGGCGTGTTGATGCAGCGAGGAAAGGTCACAGCATACGCGTCCCGACAATTGAACGTTCATGAGGTCAATTATCCTACTCATGACTTGGAGTTAGCAGCTATGGTCTTTGCATTATAGATTTGGAGGCACAACCTATACGGAACAAAATGCACAATCTTCATAGACCACAAGAGCTTGAAGTACTTCTTTGAGCAGAAGGATCTGAACATGAGTTAGAGAAGATGGTTGGAGCTCATAAAGGATTATGATTGTGAGATCTATTACCATCCAGGCAAGGCCAACGTAGTGGCAAATGCCCTTAGACGAAAGTAGAGGCCCGAGCGAAATCAAGTGAAGGCTCACCAGTTAGTGATGACCTTGGACGTGATGAAACATGTCAAGGAGTTTCAAGATGAAGCATTGAAAGAAGATAGTCTTAACTCTCAACGGATGAGAGGTATGGTCTTAGAGTTGGATGAAAACACTCATGGTGTTAGAACTCAATTTGGACGAATATGGATTCCTCTTTATGGAGACCTACATGGGAAAATAATGGTTGAAGCTCATAAGACTCGATACTTCATTCATCCTGGTGCCATAAAGATGTATCAAGATATGAAGAAAGATTATTAGTGGCCGGGCATGAAGCGTGATGCGGCTGAATATGTGAGTAGGTGCCTTACTTGCTTGCAAGTGATGGCCGAACATTAGAAGCCATACCGGAAGATCCAACCTGTAGATATACCGGAGTGGAAGTGGGAGCATATCACCATGGACTTTATCACGAAGTTACCACATACCGTGAAAGGGTATGACGCTAAATGGGTGATAGTGGACCGTTTGACGAAGAGTGCTCACTTTCTATCGATCCACGAGACATATTAATCAGAGAGGTTGGCGGATCTATTCATTATGGACACTGTAGCTCATCATGGTGTACCGGTGTCTATTGTGTCTGATTGTGACACTCGGTTTACATCTAAGTTTTGGAAGAAGTTTAATGATGCGATGGGGATGAAGTTACATATTAGCACGAATTATCAACCTCAAATGGATGGTCAGTCAGAGAGAACCATTTAGACGTTAGAAATTATGCTTCAGGCATGTGTCATTGACTTTGCACGAAGCTGGGATTACCACTTACCGTTAGCTGAGTTCTCCTATAACACTAGTTATCATGCCAGCATTGGTATGCCTCCTTATGAGATGTTATATGGTAGGCAAAGAAGAAGAAGTCCAAGGCATCGACCTCTACACCTCAAGATGAGTCAGAACATACTAAGGGTCAACAAGAAAAGGCTGCTCAACTAACTCCACTACAAGTAGAGCATCTTACTACTGACAAAGTCATCATGTCCTAGGTTTACTCTCCAAATCTAGACAAATGGTATATCATAAGAGATCAAGGAGGTCAAGATATATACTTCTAGAAAAATATGCTTGAACTTCTCTTACATGATCTCTTGGACATGAGGAGGTTTTTTGAGAGTTGTAAGAATCCAAACCAATTGATGAAGAAATGAATGTTTCTAATTCTGATAAAGACTGCAAACAAATAATGGTCAAGACTTAGAGTCATCCTAAAGTTTTAGTAGCACTTATCTGTGAGGAGTTTGTAAGAATTATCTAAGAGGCCTCTACAAACCAAAGTTTTCTTAACATACATACTAAAGTACAAGGAAGTTACTTTGAAAATTTTGACTACGCACAATGAAGTTCACTATGTCAAATCTTTTGAAGCTAAAGACCCAATTCTTCCGAAGCCAAAAGTGAAGTCTTCCGAAGCTTCAAGACAAAGTCATCTGAAGCCTAAAGATTGAGTTCTTCTGAATACAGAAGACGTGCTTTCTCTAACATGCTATTGAAAAAAGTTGAACCACTTTCCGTTGTATCTTTGATTATTCACCACTTATACAAGTTGGTGCCTTCTCCATACTTTTGTCAATTGTAGATTATGGTCTTTGAGTCTGTAAATTTCCACTTTTGTACTTTTACCCTTTTTATAATAGATTTGGATATTAGCTATGGCATGTCATAGTCATAGTAATTAGTCACAAGGCAATCTACTTTTTGACTTTACATTGATCTTGTTGTCTAGATTAGTGTTCCAGCTGGCCTTCAAAGTACGACCGGTTGTAGGATGTAGTGTAAGGCGTATCGTGTTAAGAACTATAAAACACTTAAGAGCAATATATATCATCCTCGAAAACTAATCTCTTTGTTCTTGTGTCTTGTTTACTTTTGTTCTTTATTTCATTTGCCTGATTTTCTATTTGATTTGCTAAGTTTTATACTCTCCACCTTGTGAAACTATTGAATTAACCTTCACTCGTCCCAAAAAAGGGTTCTTTGTAAATTATCATTAACATTTTTGCAACTTCATAAGCTTATTTAGTATCATAGTAGCTAGAGAAACCAATTTCCTTTTTTACTATGTACTAAATCATATCCATTTTAAATCCATTGCATGTTACTCTTGTGCCCTTCATCAGCCGTTTTCCAATAGTAGGGTTAATAACCGTTACCTTTTTCTTCTTACCGCTTATAGACTTGGCCACAATCTCAATCTCTGTTATGGTTGATCTTATTTATTTGACCAAAGTTGAAATAGGAATGATGCTTGGTTATGATTTTTTCTTTCATGTTACCTTAGCATTCCATTTTAAATAGACTCTTTCAAATGAGGGTAGTTACTTACCTTTAATATTATTACACTAACATGGCGATCAAGGGTGGATAAACTGTAACACCCGGAGATTTAAAGAGAAGGAAATAAAAGAAAGAAAAGCAATAAAACACATGTTGAGGGGTTGAAAGTGTACAACGGAAAATTTTAAATAATATTTGGTACAAAAGGAGCATGGTCGCCCACACTCCTGTACCATCAACCTTTTTGCAATCAGTTTAGAGAGAAAGTAGAGAGAACTCTCAAGTTTTGAAGAAGGAAGAAGAAGAATTTGGTTTTGAGATTAGTTTTTAGTGTTTTTAGTGTTCTTGACTTATCTCAGTCTTGGGTTTGTGCTTATATGTGTTTGTATGTTTGGTTATGTGTTTTGGTGGGTTTTTAGGTATTTAAACTCATAGTGCATTGGGTTTGAAGAAGTCTATCCGAAAGAATGCCAAATGTAAGTTCTAGAACCCCAGTTTTATATGTTTTAACTGATTTTTGGAGCTGGAAATGCATTTTTATAATGTTTTAATTATGTAGGTATGTGTACCTGTATGTTTATGTAAATGATTCTGCTGCATAGTTTGAATAAGGATTATGTATTTTTAAGTACGATGTACAATGATGATCCGACTTTAAGTGTATAGGGAACGGGGCCTTACATAAACTCATAGATCTAACTCCTATTTCATAGTACCCATAGAGTCACAAATATTGTTTCATTTTTTCTTTATCCATCTTGATATTTTATTCTTTGTTTTTCTCATCAACTTTTGATTTTTCCTTTTCTTTCTCAACTAATCAGTAGTAGTATTCATATCTTCTAAAGTGATTTCTCTAATTTTTGCTTTCGACTCATCTAGATATAAACTTAATTTTTTCAGATCATGCCCTCTTTCTTCTAGCTGCAAATATTTAGAAACTCTCACCAATTCATTTGCAAGCTTCTTTTTAGATTGAGCAACTACAATTAAGAATGGTGTAGGGCCTTGCACTACTACGGGGGAACAAACTTTTTATACAGGAGCTTTAGTAGTGCCAATGTACGCATCTACCTTGTAGATGGAACATTAGTACATGGAATGATTCTAGAAACTGATGCCTTACTAGCTGAATTAGGTTATTTGGCTAATCATTATACTCTCTTAACTTCATTGGCATCTGTTTCTTAGCATCTATATTGGATTTAACCTTGGATTTCACATTGACATTTGATTGACCGATTGCTGCCTTATCCAATTCCTCAAGTACACCTAATAGTAGTACAGCTAAATTCTGAGTTCACGCTTCATCTAATGTTAGAGATCCTTGATAGATTGTAATTGCTCTTGAATTGTTGGAAACTAAAGTTGGTTTCTTGAAACTATCACTTTATTGAAGGCTTCTTTAATTATTTCTTCAAAAGCATATTTTCTCATTTCATACATAGCTTTAACAAGTTATTATTATTACATTTTAACTTCTATTATTATTATGTTGAAGGTGTTAACCTATAAGTTTAGTGTTATTTCATAGGGAGCTAGAGGTCTCGTGGTAGTTGATACAATGTACTTGATCCATTCCATCAACCCTTTCATAATCATCAAATGGATGAATAAAAAAACTATTAAACTTTTGGCTTTGGCTTGTAGAAAAGTATAAAACTAAATGATATGTTTACATGAGCAAGACACCAATGACCATGTAATGCACAAATCAAGGCAATCATATGTTTGCACTATGCAAGGCTCTATAGACATGCTTGCACAAGGAAAAAATCCTAGGAACATGTAATACATGATGCAAGTCAATCAATTGCTTACAAGGCTGGATACCATGCAATTCATATAGTAAACGATATCACTCGTTTAAAAATAATATAAAACAGCATTGTCTAGTACATAGAACTTTACACTGTCTTAACACTAAATAACATAATCATAAAACAAGATGAATGTCTTTAATCTTGGAAGCTTCTTCATGTCAAACTAAGCTACTTAACATGTAGGGTTGTTAAGTGAGTTCTAGTTTTTTCTAAATATAAAACTCATGTTGGGTTTTGCCACATGTTAATCAAGCAAGTTTAACCATTTAAACTTTAAAAAATTCGCAGCAGAAAGGTGTCAAAGATATGGTTAGTAATCTGAAAATTTTCACCATTTTGAACACAAACAAAACCCAAGAAAGGATCGTAAACATATATGAAATAGTGTGCTATCAAACAAACAAAACCAAGCATAGGGTGTGCTTAGAAACAACCTTTCAACAACAAGTGTTGCAGATGTTGGAGAGGAAGATGAAGATGATGATGATGTTGAATATCCAACCCCCAAGAGAGAGAGCCTCAAGTTGTGATACCCACAACTCTTACAAGCACCTTGCAAGTTAGGAAGCTTCACACCAAAGTTCTTCACCAAGGGAATTACAAAACTAAAATGTTTCAGACTTGTTTGAGCTGAAAAATCCGAAATTTTCAGCCTTGTTGGGAACTTTTTTTGCTTAAGTGTGTGTCAGAAAAAGTGTATTTTCTTGGAAGAGTGCTTGAGTGAATGAAGTGTAGCATCCAAGGCAAAAAAGGACCCCTTATACACCCATGAGGGCGCCAAAATCTTAATCCAAATGGGTTTCCCCCATTTTGTAATCTTTGTAAAAATGCACTCTTTTAAGTTAATAGTTTATAAAACTAAAACCTAATTTAATTTTATAACATTAACACACTTTTATTTGTTATTATTTAACCAACATAAATAATGAAACAAATAAAATTCTCATGAACAAATTATCCATATAACATGTTCTTTTATAAAGTAAAGTACTAGAAAACAAATTTTCTAAATAGTTGTCAATATTTTATTTGTATGATCTCATCAACAAATAAACATATATTGGTGTTTGTTTAGCTTGTTTTTGGGTATGACCCGACATGGATCATAACGTACTAACCACATCAATCTTGTATGTGTCTTGAGCATACAAGATCCAACAATCTCCCACTTGCACAAGATTCATAGAAGATTGATGCAAGCAGTAAATACCGCCTAACCACAATTTACTACCCTTAATACGTATGACAAAGTGCCATTCTGTAACATCATCCTCTTCAAGTGCCATACTTGAAAGGTTTTAGGTGAAACAATCATCTATCCTTTTGTCGCAGATGTCATGTTAAATCCTAGAGACACAAAGTGATCATTCTCCATTGATCTAACTTTTCAGGCCTTAGACATCTTACTCTCAACGAATAAGAGGGACAAATCCCATCTTGACAACGTACGTCTCTCACAATTACCTTATATCATACCTGAACTCAGACTTATGTACTGCCATGTTTTAGAACAGCGAAGAGCTAAGTCAAAGTATAATATTCGGTAAATATCAAGACCCAATATTTGTCTCAGGTCATCGGATACCAAATGATGTCCGCCTCTACTTAAAGTTACTTATGATCAATCACGAAGATTCCATGTAGTAATATTTGAGATACAGGTCAGTCCAATATTTGCATCCCACAAATATCTATGAACTTTGGCAGTAACCTTTTGCTCTACATTCATCTATATGAATATCTACCAATCCAAGTTCATAATAGCATTACCTTCATGCTCGTTCCAACAAGCATGAACAACTACGGACATTCTGAGTAAATACTTTACTCATGGATTTTAAACATGCAAAATAGGAATATTAGTTGAATCATTATAACCGAATAATTCATTAAAGTAATAAAGGGTTACAATATCTCAATACAAAATTAAAGATCAGATCTAGTCACTAGAATATTAAGGTCCCATGGCACAAGCATGACTTTCATGCTTTGCCTTCTCAAGAAGCTTCATGAGTGGATCCGCAATGTTTTGATGCGTGTGAACTTTGCGAATACATATCTTTCCCTTTTCAACTTTATGCCTTATGTAGTTGAATCTTCGTTCAATGTACCTAGTCTTTTGATGTGCACGGGGTTCCTTGATTTGAGCAATCGCACCCTCGTTATCACAAAGAATTTCTAGGGGGTCCTGAAGGGAAGGGACCACCCCTAGATCGACAATGAAATTCCTTAACCATGCAGCTTCCTGAGCTGCTAATGAAGTGACAATGTATTCTAACTCTGTAGTTGATAATGCCACCACGTCTTGCTTAGAGCTCTTCCAAGAGATAGCTACTCCATTCAAGATGAAAATGCACCCCAATTGTGATCGTGAATCATCATGATCAGTATGGAAACTCGCATCCGTGTAACCCTTTACTACAAGTTCCTCCTCACCAGATCCATAGATTAGGAACATATCTTTAGTCCTCCTTAGGTACTTAAGTATGTTCTTAACAGCCATCCAATGACTGCTTCCTGGATTTTGTTGGTATTGGCTTGTCATGCTCAAGGCGCATGACACGTCCGGTCTAGTGCATATCATTGCATACATGATGGATCCTATAGCAAACGCATACGAGATTCCCTTCATTTTGTCTTGCTCATCCTTTGAGCTTGGACATTGAGTCTTACTCAATATCGTTCCTCTTTGAATTGGTACGGTACCTTTCTTGTAGTTTTCCATCTTGAACCTTTTCAAGATCTTATTAATGTATGCACTTTGATTAAAACCTATCAACCACCTTGATCTATCCCTGTAGATCTTTATTCCTAAAATATAGGCGGCTTCACCAAGATCCTTAATGGAGAAACAGCTTCCAAGCCAGGCTTTTACACCTTCCATGGTTGTAATGTCATTTCCAAATAGTAGAATGTCATCGACATACAATATTAAGAAAATGGTAATGCTCCAACTAGCTTTCTTATATACACATGCTTCATCAGTGTTTTTGATGAACCCAAATTTGGTTATTTCTTCATCAAAACGATGATTCCAACTCCTTGATGCTTGCTTCAATCCATAGATTGATTTCTTTAACTTGCATAGTTTTTTAGGAGTTGACAAAACCTTCAGGCTGAACCATATAGACATCTTCCTCAAGATATCCATTTAAAAAAGAGGTTTTGACATCCATTTGCCAAATCTCATAATCATAATTAGCAGCTATAGCAAATAATATCCTAATAGACTTTAGCATTGCAACTGGTGAGAAGGTCTCGTCATAATCAACCCCTTAAGTTTGAGTGAAACCTTTTGCTACAAGTCTAACTTTATAATTATCCAAGTTTCCATGCATATCAGTTTTTTCTTGAAAACCCACTTACGTCCAACTATCTTGGAGTTTAGAGGTGGTTCAACCAAGTCCCACACTTGGTTGTCATACATGGATTGCATCTAAACGTTCATGGCTTCAAGTGATTTGTCACAATCCAAATTGGACATTGCATCATGATAGGTGGTTGGTTCATCAGAATCTACCACATAGCATCCATCTACGAAAAATCCATATCTTTCAGGTGGATTACAAATTCTAACAGATCTGCGAATGTTCTGTGTAATTTGATCAACCACTTGATCATTTTCAACATCCTCATGTTGAGTGCTAGTATTAACCAAACGTGTATCGGTTTGTCATTCTTGGTCCTCCTCAAGATCCACTGTTCTACTACTAGTTCCATCCGTAAGGAACTTAGCTTCTAAGAACTCAGCCTTCTTGGCAACAAACTCCTTTTGTTCTAATGGATCATAGAAATAATATCCCATAGAATCTCTGGGATATCCAATGAAGATAAACTTAGTGGAACGACTTTCTAGCTTGGTTGAGGTAGGAGTCTTAACATAAGCCTCACAACCCCATACCTTTAAATATGATAATGATGGAACCCTTCCATGCCATATTTCAAAAGGTGTCGTTTCCACTTTCTTGGTTGGGGCCATATTCAAAATATGGGCTGCTGAGAGCAAAGTGAAACCCAAAAATGATAGAGGCAGTCAGCTTCTAGCCATCATAGATCGAACCATATCTAATAGAGTTCGATTTCTCCTCTTGGACACACCATTATGTTGTGGTGTTCGAGGTGGAGATAGTTGTGAGACAATACCACAACTTCTAAGATGATCTCTAAAAGCGTCACACAGGTATTCACCTCCTCTACCGGTGAGAAGAATTTTTTTTCTTGTTGAGTTGATTTTCTACTTCATTTTGGAAGATTTTGAACATTTCAAAAGCTTCATCTTTGTGTCTTAACAAGTACACATAACGGTATCGACTATAGTCATCGGTAAAGGTAATGAAGTATCTTTCATGGTACCTAGTCATTGGCTTAAAGGGACCACATACATCCGAATGTATGATGCCGAATAAATCTTTTGCCCGTTCGGACTTGCCACTAAAAGGTGCCTTAGTCATTTTACATTGTAAACAAGACTCACATACATCGAATGAATCATACTCATTTGCTTTTAAAAGACCATTCTTTTGAAGTGTTTGTATGCGCTTCTTGTTTATATGACCAAGACGGTGTTAGGATTAGTGATCTAAGTTTGATTGATTAGAGAGTATTGTAGCGGAATTCGAACAATGAATTAGACAATTCACAAGAACACAATTGATATTCAATGTAAGAGTAAACGGTTATAGAAAGAGAGAATTCTGCAAATAGAATATTTTGTTCATATACTTTCGTGGTGGCAAAATGTCACACGTACAATTAGGTCAACATCTCTTATATAGGAGATGTGACATCTGCTGATGTCACTTGATAGTGACATCTAACAGAATTATTCAAACTACTGAAAGTTAACACAACTACTGAAGATGTCAAACAGTTGACATCTTCTTACAAAAATACCAAGTGTTAACAATCACTACAACTACTGAAAAGAAACTACTGAAACAACAACGACTGAAGAACATGCTCTTCAGTCGTTTTACAAGTACTGAAATAAAAAATAAAACTACTGAAACGAAACCATCACAACAACTGAAGAATGCTTCTTCAGCTGTTATGACAAACTCTGAAGTCTTCAGTACTTGGACTTCTTGAACTTCAGTTGTTCTCATTAGCTGATGTCTTCAGTCTTTGTACTTCAGCTGTTGAAGTCTTCAATACTTTAGTCCTCAGCTGTTGATCTTCAGACTTTGGTCTTTAGCTGTTGAAGTCTTCAGTACTTTAGTCTTTAGCTGTTGATCTTCAGACTTTGTCAAACAGCTTATCAAGTCTTCAGCAGTTGTTGTGATGTCTTGTGGGACTTAAAGGTTTTTCTGATCTGGCTCAATGGTTCTTTTGGTCCAATAAACTCTCCCTGAACCAATGCAGCCAAAACCTTTAAGCTTATTGAAGATATCCCACTTATTATGGCAGAAATATTGGTCTTTTTGTCTTCTTGATCAGCTCAGAAGTGACCCTTGTAAGCACAGGCCTGGGAAGAAGTCTCAGTGATCTGTTTGGCAAAGGATGGATGAGAACTCTGTCTTGGGGAACTGGACACAGAGCTGTTACCCCATCCATGAGATCTACTTCCCAAATATGAGTCTGTAAGACTCCCTTGTATAGGCCTCAATGAAGGTTACTTGTTCCTCCATGGTAAGCTCTTCTGCTTCTCCTTCAAAGAGTGATTCTAGCCCATAGTACTCAAAGAGGTATTTGACCTACTTCCCATTTTTTAGCTCCACAGTTGTTATGATTCTATATGCGAATTCATCTGGGTGAATACCCTCTAAGAACAACTGGAGCTCATTCTTTCTATCTTCCTCAAGCCTCCTATACACTAACCCCTTTTTCACCACTTTATTCTCTAGCATCTTTTGTGGGGTCAGTTTAGCTTTATAGGCTTTCTTGAAGTCATCTAGGATCTCCCAAGGTGATACTACAAAGGCCAAAGAGATCACTTCATCTACAATCTTCTTTACTTGGCCAATGTATCTCTGTGGAATATTTTTCTTTTGAATCCTATGAGACACCCTGGGATCAGGCCAAATCCTCACTCTCTCTTTTTGATATTGAAAGGTGTGTCTGAGAGTGTATAATCTCTGAGCATGTTTCTTCATATTGATGATTGAAGATGTGGTAGCATATGCTTTGTCGACTCTTCTCAACAATTCCTCATCATCTTGTTTGTGAAGCTCTTCTTCTTTTAACTTCACTTTCACAGTTTTCCTTTGAGATTCAAGATTAATTGTTGGAGGGTGACTTATGGCCTTAGGCAACTGTATAACAGTTGAGATTGGCAACCTATCTTCATCTTCATCATTATCTTCTTCTTCCTCCTCTAGCCTCAGTACCCTTCTCTTCCTCTTCTGGGGTACATCATCGGCTATTGGTTTGTGGGTAAGGGAATTGGTTTAGTGGGTTGTGGTTGTGGTGGTTTTGGTGTGGGAATTTTGATAGGCTGTTCCAGCATTTTAGATGTAAGTGAGGCTTTGGATTGTTTGACCAGTTCAGTCTTACTCCCAGCACCAGCTTCATTCAAGGCTTCAATGACCAGCCCATTGGTATACACTTCAGACGAACAGATCTTGGAGGTTATTGCCAAGATGCTGTCCCTGGACCATGACTTGATTTCAATCAATGATCTTCGAAGATACTTACCTATGAACCTGATCATGATTTCCAATCTTTCCCTTTCCAACACACTATAACCGGCCCATCTTGATTATATCTCTTCTATTTCCAGCCTTCTGATCTCAGAGTCTAATGTGGCTGTGTCATGACCATGTCTAAATAGCTGATCTATAATTGTATCCATTGAGCTGCTATGAGCTTCATGAGCATCTTAACAAGGTCTTCTAATGTTTTTTCTTCATCAGCTCTTGACTCAGCACTTTTCTTTCTTTTATATGTAATCAGCTGTTCTAAGATTAGTTCTTTCTCAACCTCCTTCTCTTTCTCAGGCTCTTTCTCTTTTTGAGGCTCTTTCTCAACATCAACTCTCTTTCTTTTCTTGTCTTTCACTGCCTTAGACTTTGCAGGCTCCCCCTTTTGGTTGCATTGGAATCAGGGGTTTGGAAGGTAGAAAGAGATTTATGAACAACATCATCAATGAGGGTTTGTAGATTTGAGGGAATCCTCTCATCAATGGCTTTATGCACTATGTCAGTGATGATGGGAGTGATGAGAGGTAAGGAGTTTTGAAAGATAGCAACCATCTGCTCAAGGGGTCCTGTCCCTGAGAGGTGGTGCCAAAAGCAGAGGCTGGTGGCTCAGTTATGTGTGTAGGCTCAATGTTTGGGAAACCTTCAATTGAAGGTGCCATCTGTGGGGTTTGTGGGGTACATGGTCTTTGATCCTGAGACATTTTGGCAAGCAGCTCTTTGAGTCTACTCACCTCATTCTCTAGAATGGTATTATGGGCTAGAACATCATAGAAAAAGCCCAGGTCATGATCAGTCTATGCTGAATCACCTGACCTCCTGAGTGAATCAGGATGTACATGCTCTGAGTGTAGATCAGTAATAGCATGTACCCCTTGTTCTTGGTACTGGGGACTTCCTGCCTCAGGACTATGTCCTTCATTGGCAGTTGCCTCTGGTGAGGTCTTATGGATGGTACCAACTTCATCCTGATCATTTGCTGAATCAGTAGAAGTGGCAGCCTTACCAGAAGTTTGAATCTCCTTTTCTACACTTGGAGATTGAACATTGTAACCCCTGTGCTGTGGGTTATCAGAAGCACTTTGGTCCTCCCCCTCAATGGTTGAGGTATTCCCAGTTGTTATTGGTTTCTGTGGAGGTGGTGAGGAGTTCAACTGACTCAGCACTTTTGCAACAATAAGTGTTGGGCTTTGAGGGGCTGTTGCATGTGGAGAGTGATCCGAAGCAGATTGCACCTGGGGTGAGAGGTGCTCTTCAATGGTAACCCTCTCAATTGAGATAGGTTCCAGCAATGTAGGATCCCCAATATTGGTTGCAACAGGATCCTGTTGAGAGGATACCTGTGCGGCTTTAGCAGGTTGAGTCTTTGACATAACTGGGGGTTAGAACCAGTATGTATATCCTGTGTTGGTGGTACAGGGACATCCTCAGGGGACTCATCTCCGTAGTAGTCTTTTTGGGTTTTTGTGTTTTGGGTTTGGTGGGGAATTTGGATCTGGAAGTGGAGGCTGTGGGTTCCCTCTGCTTGGGTTTTAGCATCCGGGCAACCCCTTTGAGAGTAGGGTCTGTGTTATGTCAGTAGTATACCTTAGCTAAAACAGCTGGAGCAAGGACTCCAAAACCAACAAGTCCATCAGATTTTAGCTTATTTAAAATAATGGTCATCAGAAACCTGGGATAAGGTAGCCATCTATTTGCCACAGGTTTCTGAGCCAGATCTTTTAGTTCCATAAAAACTATCTCAGAAAAACTAAAATTTTGTTGCTCAAGGATAGAATACAAAATCTGTTGCTATCGGGAAGACATCTGATCCCAAGAAGATGTCTTCGAAGCTAGGCAGACATTCACAATGTGAAAAATAAGTCGTTCTGCATCATGGAAGTGCTTCTTCAGTATGGTTGTAGCACTTTTGTCACCTTCATACCCATTATTAATGAAAGACATATCAGTGGTGCCTTTCGGGTATTCTTTAGGATAGGTGCCATCATGCAAATTTAGGGTATTGCAAATGATGTCTGTACTGATGAGCACCTGTTTCTGGTTTACCAACGACTGTAGAATGATTTGGTTATCATTCTCACCAGTGATTACAGAAACGTTGGTCCAGAACTGGGATAAGGAGTCTGGATATATGGTAGGATTCAGAAGAAAGGCTGTTCGGTACGGGGAATCCACCATAAGATTGATAGCAGTGTCAAACTTGTTCCAGAAGGCCGGTTTTGTATGGTAGGCAACACAGTTGTGTCGGGGTTTGAGTTTCATAGTCGCCATTGTTGAGAGAGAGAGATTTGAAAACGGCTAATGAACGTTTGGCTACAAGTACAGGTATTTATAGGTTTAGAAAAGGCTGAAAAGAAAACGACTAAAAGTATTGGTGTTGTCATCAGTTGTTATGAAAACAACTGAAGACTTGGGTTTAACTATCAGACGTTTGAAAACAATTGAAGACTTGGTGTTAGCCATCAGTAGTTGTGAAACTACTGAAAACCTTGGTTTTGTCTTCAGATGTTGTAAACAACTGATAACTTGGTGTTAGTCATCAGTAGTAATGAAACTACTGAAGACATGGTTTTGTCATCAGTTGATTAAGGTGAAACAACAGTTTTAGAAACAACTGAAGAGAAAAATTCTCATGAGTAGTTTTCGTCAATTGTTAACTTTTCAGCTGTTTCATACTGTCCTCAACACTTACTCATCGTCTTTTTGGCTGTTTTCAGTTGTTTCATAGGACATCAGTACTTATGTGTTTTTACTAACATCAGTAGTTATAACTACATCAGTAGTTTGTAACAGAATCAGTACTAATTTGTGACATGTGTACTAATAATCATCAGTACTTGTTTACTGAGATCATCAGTAGTTGTCACTTATTCTAGCTGCAGCATACCAAGCCTTAACACAAGGTTTTGGGAAGTTGAACTATCCAAAGGCTTAGTAAAAATGTCTGCCAGCTCATCAGCACTAGGCACAAACTTTGGATCAATCAGACTTTTTTCAAAACAGTCCCTAATAAAATGTGTCTGATCTCTATATGTTTGGTCCTAGAGTGCTGGACTGGATTCTTGACAATGCAAAGAGCTGAAGCACTGTCCATTAATAATGGAGTCTTCGTCTCTGTAATGCCATAATCCAAAAGTTGCTTCTGAAGCCAGAGTACCTGAGATGTACAACTTGCAGCAGCAATGTACTCTGCTTCAGCAGTGGATGTAGCAACAGATGTTGGTTTCTTACTCTGCTAAGAAATCAAACAGTTGCCTAGGAATTGACATCCACCAGAAGTTGACTTTCTGGTTAACTTACACCCTGCAAAGTCACTATCAGAAAAAGCAACTAATCTGCAAGAGTGTCCAGTGGAATACCATAAACCTAGAGATTGTGTACCTTGCAGATATCTAAAGATCCTCTTGACTACAATCAAATGAGACTCTTTAGGCGCAGCCTGAAATCTAGCACAAACACAAGTTGCAAACATGATATCTGGTCTAGAAGCTGTTAAGTACATCAAGGACCCAATCATACATGTGTAAAGTGTTTCATCAACAACTTTACCTTTCAGATCTGCATCCAGTTGTGTGGTGTTGCACATGGGAGCAGAACAGGGCTTACAATTTTGTAAATCAAACTTATTCAAAAGATCTTTTGTATATTTTGGCTGATGAATAAATGTTCCATCAGCCTTTTGTTTGATTTGCAAGCCTAGAAAGAACTGTAATTCTCCCATTGCACTCATTTCGAACTTTTGTTTCATTAAACTTGTAAAATCATCACACAACTGGGGATCAGAGGATGCAAAAATAATATCATCAACATAAATTTGAACAAGTATCTTATGCTGATCCACCTTCTTAATGAACAAAGTTTTATCTATGGAGCCTCTAGTGAAATTATTTTGAAGAAGAAAATATGATAATGTTTCATACCAAGCTCTAGGAGCTTGTTTCAACCCATAAAGAGCCTTATCAAGCTTGTAAACCCAATCTGGATGTTTATTATCCTCAAAACCTAGTGGTTGACACACATAAACCTCTTCTTTAAGATTGTCGAATGCAGCATAGGTTAAAAACAATCTAATTGCCTCTAGTCTGGCTACAGGGGCAAAGGTTTCATCATAATCAATACCTTCTTCTTGTGAAAACCCTTGTACAACCAGTCAAGCCTTGTTCTTGACAATAAGCCCATTTCATCAGTCTTATTCCTAAACACCCATTTAGTGCCTATTGCACACTTACCTGGGGGTAGAGGAACCAGTTCCCACACTTACCTGCTTTTTGAAGTGAAGTAGCTCAAGCTGCATGGCTTCAACCCATCCATTGTCTCTCAAAGTACCATGATAGTTCTTTGGCTCTAGCTGACTGATGAAGAGAGCATAGAAGCAGAAGTTAGACAATTGACTTCTGGTTGACACAGCAGCATTGATATCACCAATAATTTAAGACATGGTGTGATTCTTCAGCTCTTTGTACACTATGAGATCAGTGCAAGTGATTGTAGCAGGCTCAACAACAGTAGATGTTGATCCATATTTTTGAAACCAAGTATTAGATGGCAAGTCAAATGATATAGAGGAATCAGAAATCTCATCAGCATTTGTTGTGGATGGAGCTACTAAAGCTACAGGAACATCAAGTTTAGCAGACTCAGGCAGTTGGTCACTAAACTTGAAAAGGTGAGTACTGATATCATCATCATCTTCAGTACCACTAGGTGGAAGACATGCTGCAGAAGATGATTTATCCACATGATCTGTAACAGCTGGAGGTTGATAAGGAACATATTGCAGTATGTCCAAATCAAATAACTCCACAGGGTTTTGTGGAATCTTGTCCTTTGGAGATTCATTAAACTTCACATGCAGAGTCTCTTCAACTATCTTTGTTCTACAGTTGAAGACTTTGTATGCCTTGCAAGTAGATGAATAACCAACAAAATACCCTGCATCCACCTTAGGATCAAATTTGTTGAGTTGATCCTTTGTGTTGAGAATGAAACAAGGACACCCAAAGGCTCTGAAAAATGAAATCAAAGGAGCCAAATGATGTAGAACTTCATATGGAGTCTTCATCAACCTCTGATTTACTAACACTCTATTTTGCACATAGCAAGCTGTATTGACAGCTTCAGCCCAAAAGGTCAATGGCAAACCAGAGTCAGCCAACATAGACCTTACAGCTTCAATTAAGGTCCTGTTCTTTCTCTCCACTACTCCATTTGTTCTGGAGTCCTTGGGATGCTAAATTGCCTCTTGATTCCCTTTGAGAGATAAAAATCATCAAGTGTATGGTTTCTGAATTCTGTTCCATTATCACTTCTGATACACTTAACAGATAGGGAATACTGCTTCTCAACATACAACACAAAGTTTATAATCTTCTGAGCAACCTCATTCTTTGAATACAGAAAGAAAGTCCATACAAATCTGGAGTAATCATCCATAATTAGCAGACAGTATTTCTTCTTTGCCATGCTCATCACTCTTACAGGACCAAATAGATTCATGTGCAGTAACTACAAGCAGGCATTGGACTTAGGTTCTTCAATAGGAGGGAATGAGACTTTGTGTTGTTTTCCTTTTAAACAAGCAGTGCAGGTTTCATCACAGTGGAACTCCTTTATTGGTAGACCTCTCACTAAACTATTGTGGATCAGCTGATTCATGTTTTTGAGATTAACATGACCCAGCCTTCTATGCCACAGTTTAGATTCCTGACGAGAGGCTTTGGAGAACAGGCATGGATGACCCTTCAAATCAATCTTCTTTGACAAATCCAAGGCATATACTCTTCCAATCCTATTGTCCTTCAGGAGAATATGTTCATCTAATACCTTGTCAACCAGCCACAGAACTTGGGAAGACAGAATCCTATAGTTCTGGTTTGTGAAAAGTGCAACATGCCCTTTATCACACATCTGACTGACACTCAGCAGATTATACTTGAGATTCCCCACATGTTTAACATCATCAAACCAGATTTGTCCATTAGACACAATCCTTTCCCAATGATGTAACCCTTGGCATCATTTAATGAAACAAATCCCTTCTTTCCTTGAGAGTAGTCATTAAGAAGAGAACTACTCCCAGTCATATGCATAGATCCTCCACTGTCCACATACCAGATGCTCCTTTGGCATGCTGAAGAACCCTGCATTCATCAAAAGTAACTAGTTAGGTTTAGAGACCCAAACCTTTTTGGTTTTGGGTCTGTTTTCATCAACAGATGTAACCATAACTTGTTTCTTATGATTAACAGCTGATTAAGAAGGAGATGGTACTGAAATGGATTCCTTGGATTTAGGCTTGGAATGCCTTTTCAGTGGTTTGATCACAGGTGCATCTAGTTGGTTAACTCTCCCCAACAAATGCTGAACCATCATAACAAGTTGTGTCTGATTTGTAGCCAAAGCTTTCCGCTCTTGTGACATATCAGTACTTGTGTTTGATGAGTTCATGTGACCCACCATTTCCTCCTTAAAATTCACAGACTTAGTCTGATGTTTATCATTAGGAGCACTATCAGCTGTTTTGTGATGAACCCTATCCTTCTTTTGGGATTTAGTTGAAGTCTTAGGTTTATCACATTAGGATGATTGTGGTACAAACTTGGTCTCAAACTCAGTTTTCATTTCATCCATCTGGATTTTAATGAACTTATCTCTGTTGAATTTGGAACCCTTTTTGTACCAACATTCATCAGAAAGATGATTGAATTTACCACATATTTCACATGGCTTATTCTTCATCTTGGACTGATCAACTGCTGATGTGGAAACTACTGAAGGTGTGCTGTTCAGTACTTTCCTCCTTTCAGTACTTTTGTTTAGTACTGAAGGATCTGTAACAACTGAAGACTTGTTCTTCAGCTGTTCTTTATCAGCAGTTGTTAATCCTTTTATTTCAGATGATTTGAAATGCTTTTCAGTTGTTGTAACTTGCCCTTCAGTACTTGAGGTACTTTGAGGTACAACATCTGAAGTACTCAGCTTCATGTGCTTATCAGTAGTTAACCCATCAGCTAATTGATTTGCTGAGGTATCAACACTGATTTCATCTTGTTATTTTGGAGATCATTTGAGGATGATGCACATGATGATGTGGTTTGGAAATTGCTTTCACCTTCAGATTTTACTATTGGTTTTGGAGTAAAATCTGTTAGTGGTGCAAAGTGGTTGTAACCAATTCCAAACTTCACATTCGAAGCAGATTGCTTGCTGAGCAACATTTCAAATCCCTTGCATGATGACACCCAGCGGTCACACTCAACTTGGGTAACTGCAAGTTTTTCTTTGAGTTCTCTATGGTCCTCAAGAATGACCTCTAGCTTAGCCTTTTGATCATTTAATTGTCATTTAAGCTTAAAAATCTCATCATCTTTATCCTTAATAAGAAACTCATATTCAGCTTTTCTTTTGGAAAGGTTTTGCTCAAGTTCTAAATTTTGATTTATTAAAGCTACATTTGCCTCTCTAATAGAGATAAATGCATCTATGCAAGATTCAGAACAAAGCTTGGCCTTAGCCTCAGAGGATACCTGGGTTACCTGTGAAGAAGATGCATTGGAGCATGAACTCTCAGTAGATTCCAGGACAATGAGAGCTAGATTCCCAAAAGGATGTTCACCACCATGTTGACCATCACCAGCAAATAAATGCTCATTACCAGAGAGATCATCTGGTAAACTGCTTGTTGGACCAAAAGAACCAATGAGCCAAGATCAGAAAACCTCTAAGTCCCACATGGTATCACAACAACTGCTGAAAGCTTCATAAGCAGTTTGACAAGTGCTGAAGACTTCAACAGCTGAAGATCAAGTGCCGAAGACTTCAACAGCTGAAGAACTAAAGTGCTGAAGTACAACAGCTGAAGAACACAAGTACTAAAGCTGAAAGACCAAAGTATGAAGTACAACAGTGAAGAGTTTACAAGTGCTGAAGATCAACACTGATGTACAAAGTCTGAAGCACAAGACTGAAGACATCAGCTGATGATATCTACTGAAGTCATCAGCTGATGAACATCTGAAGGTCAAAGTCTGAAGATCAAGTACTGAAGCGTCAGTAGTTTGTCACAACTGCTGAAGAGTACTTCTTCAGTAGTTGTGAATCAGTAGTTTTATATTTCTAGTTTCAGTAGTTGTGTTTCAGTTGAAATAAATCTGTTAGATGTCACTATCAAGTGACATCAGCAGACGTCACATCTCTTATATAAGAGGTGTCGACCTAATCATAATTGTGACATTCTGTTACACGAAAGCGAATATTGGATGAAATATATTGGCAATATTCTCTCTCTCTAAACCGTCTTTGTTCTTCATTGAATATCGTTTTGTTCTTGTGAATCGACTAATTCATTGTTTGAATTCCGCTGCTATACTCTTCAATCAATCAAACATAGATCACTGATCCTAACACTGCTCCAGTCAACAATGTCAGGGGTGAAGTATAAAGACTGAGAGACATTAGCTGATGAGATCTACTGAAGTCATCAGCTGATGAAACATCTGAAGGTCAAAGTCTGAAGATCAAGTACTGAAGCGCAGTAGTTTGTCACAACTGCTGAGAGTACTTCTTCAGTAGTTGTGATATCAGTATTTTTATATTTCTAGTTTCAATAGTTTTGTAAAACGACTGAAGAGCTTGTTCTTCAGTCATTGTAGTTTCAGTAGTTTTATATTTCAGTAGTTAGAACAACTGATAACACTTAGAACTTTTTGTATGAAGATGTCAGCTGTTTTGACATATTCAGTAGTTGTGTTTCAGTTGTAATAAATCTGTTAGATGTCACTATCAATTGACATCAGCAGACGTCACATCTCTTGTATAAGAGGTGTCGACCTAATTGTAATTGTGACATTCTGTTACCACGAAAGCGAATATTGAATGAAATATATTTGCAGATATTCTCTCTCTCTATAACCGTCTTTGTTCTTCATTGAATATCGTTTTGTTCTTGTGAATCGACTAATTCATTGTTTGAATTCCGCTGCAATACTCTTAATCAATCAAACATAGATCACTGATCCTAACAGTCTATCATAGCAAGGTTAATCATTGATCGATCTAACAATTGATCATTGAAACTGCTAATTGATATCTGTGTTTGATTGAATTAGCGTATTTGCAAGAACTGGTTATAGATTATTGAATTTCTGCGCTTTCGTTCATTTATTTTGAGATCTTCTGGTTCAATTGGTTGTTGCGTTTTTGTTCTAAATCTGTTTTAGCTTAACCGAATTTGTTTGAATCCGAGATGACGACTCCTTCTAATGATCCTCACAATACCGGTTCCTCAACCAAGCCTCCGATGCTGGTTAGGACCGAATATAACATAGGCAACGAAGAATGCTTCATCACCTGTCTGTTAACAGTTCAGGTTGTTGGACATCTGTGGTACATGGACCACATAAGCCTATGGTGAACAATCCGGAAACCAATCAAATGGTTCCAAAGAAGAAGGAACAATACTCTGATGAAGATCGGAAACTATTTGAGATTGATGCTAAAGCCCATGGAATTCTGGCCACGGCACTGCCTAATGAAATCTATTCAGGGCTTATGCATCAGAAACTGCTCATGATCTCTGGAATGCCCTGAAGAACAATTCGGTGGCACAGATGAGGTCTTAGCAAACAATAGAGAGATCCTTGCCCAACAATATGAGACATTCTCTCATAGAAAGGGTGAGTCTGACTCAACAGTTTGAGCGCTTTTCCTGCTTGATATCTAAGCTGAAAATGGTGAAACAGGAATAAACCAATAGCTAGATGAACAACAAATTCCTCAGATCACTGCCTGAGAGATGGGACACATACACTATTGTCCTACGCTCCAGTGCAAATCTAGAAGGCCTATCTCTCACCCAACTTCATGGGAACTGCTTACATTAAAGAGAGATAGAGCAGAAGAGGAAACTGTCCTCAATAGGAAAGCTCATTGATGACTTTGTACCAGGCAACACTGCCTTGGTTGGTCATGAGTCAGAATATGCTGCATCTTAAAGCAATTATGATGAGCATATAGATTTCTCTTCAAATAGTTCTGATCATGCATTTGTTGGTATTGAGAGTCATTCTGGCAGTAATAGTGACAATTTATGCTTCATCATGGATGATCTGAAAGGAATAGCTGATGATATCTAGAAGAGATGGATATTCTGAGCCAATGGCATTGAATAATATCAGATCTCAGAAGTTCTACAAGAGAACTGGCAAATTTCCTGGACTCTCTAGCAAAACCAAAGTTGGTTTTGACAAGAGTAAGTTGAGGTGTCACAAATGCCAAAGGCTAGGACACTTTGCAAGAGAGTGTAGATCAACTGGATCTAACTCTTCTGCACCCTTTGTGACTTTTCCTAGTACTAGTCCACAAAACAGAGGGCAACAAACCTGCTGGTTCTGGTCATTATTCACATCCTAGATCTCCTGCATACTTTGTTCCCCAGGGTCAAATGTCATATCCTTATCCCTGCTATTATGTGCCTCAACCAAATTCTGTTCAAGCTCCAATTGCACAACAACCACAAGCATTGCCTGACCCTCAACAACACCGCTTCTTCACCCCAAGAGTTTTTGACTGGAGCAGTTTACCAGATGACATGTCTGGTCATGAACAACTGTTCTCAGGTGCCGGTTAACATGGTGGTGAAAGTCCATTTGGAAATCTAGCTCTTATGGCTTTGGATTCTGCTGATACTTCATCCTCTAATGCCTCTACATCGAAGGTATCACAGGTATCCTCTGAGGCAAAAGCCAAATTATGTTCTGACACATGCATAGCAGCATTTGCATCTATTAGAGAAGCAAATGTAGCTTTAATCAACAAGAACATTGAGCTAGAACAAATTATTTCAAAAAACAAAGCTGAATTTGAGTCTGTGCTCAATGATAAAAATGATGAGATTTACAAACTGAAATGCCAAAAACTGATGATAAGGCTAGGGAAGAGATACTTCTAGAGAGGTATAAGATCTCAAAGAAACCCTTGCAGTTACCCAGGTAGAGTGTGATAGATGGGTAAATCATGCAAAGTTTTGAAATGCTTCTTAGTAAGCAATGCTTCCAATGTGAAGTTTGGTATTGGTTACAATCACACTGCTCCACCTACAGATTTTACTCCAAGAGCAGAGGTAGAATCTGATGGTGAGAGTGATAACCAATCCATCTCATCATGTGATCTACTTTCTGATACAACACAATAGAAGTAGCAGTCAACATCAAGCCCTCTCGAACCTATCAGCTGATGTTGATGGTTCAAATGCTGACACTCATATGATCAATGAGTTGATCAACTCAGGTGTTAATTCTGAAGGTCCTGAAAGGACTAGAGAGCAGGATTTAACACCTGAAGTTCAAACTCCAACTGCTGTCAGTACTAAAGAGAAGAAAACTATCAGTAGAAAGAGTTTGAAGACTACTAAAGAGGCAGTCAAGAAAGCAAACAATGCTTCCAAAGCATCGAAGAGCAAATCTTCAGTTGCTTCACCCTCTTTAGTTGATGATCAACCTAAGATGAAGAAGAAACCATGTGAAGTTTGTGGTTGTTCAATCATCTTATAGATGATTGCTGGTACAAAAGAGGTTCCAAACTCAAACAAAAAGAAGAAATTAAAGAGAAAATGGGAAAAATGAAAACTGAGTTTGAGACCACATTTGTATCAGCAACATCAAATCCTGTAACCCTTAAGTCCTCAAAGAAATCCAAACAGGAAGGGGTTAAACAGGTGACAGCTGAGAGTGCTCAGAAGAAGAAGGTGCAACATAGGAATTATCAAACTCCACTGGCAATGTGTCTGATGAGCTGAAAGCTTTATCACAAAATCAGACACAGCTGGTTATGATGGTTCAACATCTGTTGGGTAGAGTTAACCAACTAGATGTTCCTATGTTGAAACCACAGAAAAGGAGATCCAAGCCAAAGGATTCCTCTTCTTCACCATCTTCTTCCTCTCAGGCTGTTGTTTCAAATAAACCTGTTAGTTTACCATCTATTGATGAGACCAGGCCCAAAACCAAAAAGGTTTGGCTCTCTAAAACTAAGATTGTTATTTTTGCAGGGTTCTCCAACATGCCAAAGTAGCATCTGGTATGTAGACAGTGGGGGATCTATGCACATGACTGGGAACAGCTCTCTTCTTCATGACTACTCTCAAGGAAAGAAGGGATTTGTTTCTTTTGGCAATGATGCTAGGGGTTACATCATGGGAAAGGGCTTTGTCTCCAATGGAGAAATCAAATTGATGATGTAATCATGTGGAAAATCTCAAGTACAATCTCTTGAGTGTCAGTCAAATGTGTGATAAAGGCCATGTTGCTCTTTTCACCAGTCAAAACAGTAGGATTCTGTCATCCAAAGTTTGCATTGATTGACAAGGTGTTGGATGATCACACTCTCCTGAGAGCCAACAGGACAGGAAGAGTGTATGCCTTAGATCTTTCCAGAAAATAGATCTCAAAGGCAATCCTTGCCTATTTTCCAAAGCCTCTCTCAAGAATCTAAACTGTGGCACAGAAGGTGGGTCATGTTAATTCAAAAACATGAATCAGCTTATCCACAATAGTTTAGTCAGAGGCTTACCAATAAAGGAATTCCACTGTGATGAAACCTGCACTGCTTGTTTAAAAGGAAAACAGCACAAGTCTCATTCCCTCCTATGAAGAGCCTAAGTCCACTGCCTGCTTGCAATTACTGCATATGGATTATTTGGTCCTGTGATGAGTGATGATGAGCATGGCAAAGAAGAAATACTGTCTGGTAATTGTGGATGATTACTCCAGATTTGTATGGACTTTCTTTCTACATTCCAAGGATGAGGTTGCTCAGAAGGTTATTAACTTTGTGTTGTATATTGAGAAGCAGTATTCCCTTCCAGTCAAGTGTATCAGGAGTGATAATGGTACTGAATTCAAGAAATCATACACTTGATGAATTCTATCTCTCAAAGGGAATCAAGAGGCAGTTTAGCATCCCAAGGACTCCAGAACAAAATGGAGTAGTGAGAGAAAGAACAGGACCCTCATTGAAGCTGCAAGGTCCATGCTGGCTGACTCTAGTTTGCCACTGACCTTTTGGGCTGAAGCTGTCAACACAGCTTGCTATGTGCAGAATAGAGTTTTAGTAAATCAGAGGTTGATGAAGACTCCATATGAAGTTCTCCATCATTGGCTCCTCTGATTTCATTTTTCAAAGCATTTGGATGTCCCTGTTTTATTCTCAACACAAAGGATCAACTCCATAAATTTGATCCTAAGGTGGATGCTGGGTATTTTGTTTGTTATTCATCTACTTGCAAGGCATACAGAGTCTTCAACTGCAGAACAAAGATAGTTGAAGAGACTCTGCATGTGAAGGTAATGAATCTCCTTTGGACAAGATTCCACAAAACCCTGTGGAGTTGTTTGATTTGGACATACTGCAATATGTTCCTTATCAACCTCCAGCTGTTGCAAATCCTGTGGCTCAATCATCTTCTGCAGCATGTCTTCCACTGGTGGTATTGATGATGATGATAATATATCAATACTCACCTATTCAAGTTTAGTGACCAACTGCCTGTGTCTGCTAAACTTGATGTTCCTGTAGCTCAGCAGTTCCATCCACAACAAATGCTAATGAGATCTCTGTTTCCTCTACATCTTTTGAGTTACCATCAAATTCTTGGTTTCAAGAGTCTACATCAACATCTGCTGCTGCTGAAGGTTCTACAAACACTTGCACAGATCTTATTGTTTATCAAGAACTGAAGAATAACCCCATGTCTCAGATTATTGGTGATATCAATGCTGGTGTTTCAACCAGAAGTCAATTGTCTAACTTCTGCTTCTCTGCTCTCTTCATCAGTCAGCTAAAGCCAAAGAACTATCATGTTGCTTTGAGAGACAAGGATGGGTTGAAGCTATGCAGCTTGAGCTACTTCAGTTCAAGAAACAGCAAGTGTGGGAACTTGTTCCTCTTCCCCCAGGTAAGTGTGCAATAGGCACTAAATGGGTGTTTAGGAATAAAACGATGAAAATGGCTTATTGTTAAGAACAAGGCTAGACTGGTTGTACAGGGGTTTTCACAAGAAGAAGGTATTGACTATGATGAAACCTTTGCCCCTGTAGCCAGACTAGAGGCAATCAGATTGTTCTTAGCCTATGCTGCATTCCACAATCTTAAAGTTTTTCAAATGGATGTTAAAAGTGCATTTTTATATGGTACAATAAAGGAAGAAGTTTATGTGTGTCAACCACCAGGCTTTGAGGATAAAAACATCCTGAAGGGTGTACAAACTTGATAAGGCTCTTTATGGGTTGAAACAAGCTCCTAGAGCCTGGTATGAGACACTCTTACTTTTCTTCTTAAGAATAATTTCACTAGAGGCTCCATTGATAAAACTTTGTTTATTAAGAAGGTGGATCAGCATAAGCTACTTGTTCAGATTTATGTTGATGATATATTTTTGCATCCTCTGATCCCCAGTTATGTGATGATTTTACAACATTAATGAAAAAGAGGTTTGAGATGAGTGCAATGGGAGAATTACAGTTCTTTCTAGGCTTGCAAATCAAACAAAAGGCTGATGGAATTTTTATTCATCAGTCAAAATATACAAAAGATCTTTTGAATAAGTTTGATTTACAAAACTGTAAGCCCTGTTCTACTCCCATGTGCAACACCACACAACTATGCTGATCAGAAAGGTAAAGCTGTTGATGAAACGCTTTACACATGTATGATTGGTCCTTGATGTATCTAACAGCTTCTAGACCAGATATTATGTTTGCTACATGTGTTTGTGCTAGATTTCAGGCTGCTCCTAAAGAGTCTCATTTGATTGCAGTCAAGAGAATATTAGATATTTGCAAGGTACACAATCTCTGGGTTTATGGTATTCCACTGGCACTCTTGCAAATTAGTTGCTTTTTCAGATAGTGACTATGCAGGGTGCAAGTTAACTAGAAAGTCAACTTCTGGTGGTTGTCAATTCCTAGGCAACTGTTTGATTTCTTGGCAAAGTAAGAAACAAACATCTGTTGCTACATCAACTGCTGAGGCCGATACATTGCTGCTGCAAGTTGCACCTCTCAGGTACTCTGGCTTCAGAACCAACTTCTGGATTATGGCATTACAGAGACTAAACTCCATTGTTAATGGATAGTGCTTCAGCTCTGTGTATTGTCAAAAATCCATTCCAGCACTCTAGGACCAACATATAGAGATCAGGTATCATTTTATTCGGATTGTTTTGAAAATGGTCTGATTGATCCTAAGTTTGTGCCTAGTGCTGATGAGCTTGCAGATATTTTTACTAAGCCTTTGGATAGTTCTACTTTCCAAAACCTTGTGTAAGGCTTGGTATGCTGCGCTAGAATAAGTGACAACTACTGATGATTTCAGTAGTAATTACTGATGATCATTGGTACCCATGTCACATATAAGTACTGATGAGTCTTTTTTCCCTTCAGTAGTTTTTATAACTACTGATGGCTAAATGCCTCACAAGTACTGAAGTAATTTATCTGTTTCAAACTACTGATGTAGTTAAAACTACTGATGTAGTTAACAACTACTGAAATCAGTATAAACAGACAAGTACTGATGTCCTATGAAACACCTGAAAATCCGATGCAAAGTCTGATGAGTAAGTGTTGATGACAGCATGAAACAGCTGAAAGGCTATGAATTGACGACAGCATGAAACAACTGAAAGGCTATGAATTGACGACAACTACTGAAGAGAACTTTCTCTTCAGTTGTTTCAAAAACTGCTGTTTCATTCTAAACAACTGAAGCAAAACCATGTCTTCAGTAGTTTCATAACTACTGATGACTAATACCAAGTCTTCAGTTGTTTACAACAGCTGATGACTAAACCACTGTCTTCAGTAGTTTCACAACTACTGATGACAAACACCAAGTCCTCAGTTGTTTCAATCATCTGAAGTCAAAACCACGGTTTTCAATAGTTTTCTAACTTCTGATGCCTAACACCACGACTTCAGCTATTTCAACGTCTGAAAGGATAATACCATGTCAATGGTCGTTTAACACTACTGATGACTAACATCACATCCTTCAGTCGTTTTCTTACCCGTACCCTATAAATATCCCTGACCTAATCCTTCAAAGCTTCATCTTCTTCAAACCTAACGTTCCTCTACAAAACTTCTCTCTTCTCAATGGCGTCCATGCAAATTAAACCGCGACACAACTGTGTTGCCTACCTTACTAAATCGCCTGTCTGGGCTAAGTTCGATACTGCTATCGATCTTATGGTTCAGTCCCAATACAAAACGGCATTTCTTCTGAATCCCATTCTACATGGCGAATCCCTCCAACAGTTTTGGATGAACGTCACCATTACCACTGGGGAGAACAACACACCATCTCTCCAGTTGGTCGTCAACAACAAAGAAGTGATCATCACTCCTGCAATAATCCGCCAAATTCTTCATCTGGATGATGCTATTTCTCCTGCTGGATATCCCAAGGGCACCACAGATCTATCCTTTGCCCAACATTGATATCAAGGCAATCTAAATGCCTCCACTATCATGAAGAAACACTTCCATGACGCCGAACGCCTAATTTTTCACATGGTGAATGTATGTTTGGCTCCTAAGACTTCATCTTGGGATCAAATGTCGTCAAAGTGGCAGCAGGTAATGTATTCTATTCTTGAGCAACAACCGTTAAACTTTTCAGAAATAATATTTTCGGAGCTCAAGGATATGGCTCAAAAACTAACCGCTAACCGTTGGATACTATATCCACGGTTCATAATGGCCATCATTACTAACCAGCTTAACGCTGAGGGACTTGTTGGCTTGGGAGTCCCTGCTACGGCTGTTCTGCCGGAAGTATACTCCCAGCACAACTCTGACCAGACACTCAAATTGGCTGCCAAGCTGCGCAAACCCACGCAGCTGGAACCCACAGCCACCACCTCCAAATCAAAAGTCCCCACCAAACCCATCAAAAAGAAACCCAAAACGGCTACTCAGGGATTGAGTCCCCTGAGGATGCCCCTGCAACACAAACGCAGGAGATATCCACTGGTCCAAACCCCCTAGTGGATACAAGGACTCTTCCAGCCATAGCCGCTCAGGATTCCTCTCAACAGGAGCCTGCAGCAACCACAAAAGGGGTACCTACACATCTGGGATCTTCCTCACTTGAGGGGATTGCCATTGAAGAGCACCAACCTCCCCAGGTGCAAACTTCTTCTATCCCTTCACCCCATGCAACCGCCCCTCACAGCCCGACTTTAATAGTTGCACAAGTGCTGACTCAACTGCACTCCTCACCCCCTCCCCAGAAACCACTTACTACTGGGAACACCTCTACAATTGAGGGGGAGGAACACAGTGCAATTGAGAACCCACAGCACAGGGGTTTACCACTTCTGTCTCCTAGTGTAGATCAGGAGATTCGAAGATCTAGTGAGGGTGCCACCTCTTCTGAATCAGCACATTATCAGAATGAGGCTGGTAACATTGCTAAGACCTCACTAGAGGCAACAGCTGATGATGGACATAGTCCTGACGCTGGAAGTCCCCAGTACCAAGAAAAAGGGGCACATGCAACTACTGGTCTACACCCAGTGCATGTAAATCCTGCTCTAAGCAGAGGTCAGATGATTCAGCTTCGGCTGATGATGACCTGGGCTTTTTCTACGATGTTCTTGCCCAGAACACAATCCTTGAAGAGAAAGTCAGTAGGCTGCAAAACCTACTTGACCAACTCTCACAAGGAGAAAGATCATCTCCCTCCACCAACCCACAGATGGCACCTTCAGTTGACGGTTCCCCAAACACCGAGCCACTCCAAACGTAACCACCTGCCTCTGCTTCAGGCCCTATTTCTCAGGAACAGAACCCTCCTGAGCAAATAGGTGCTGTACTTCAAAATTCCCTCCCTCTCATCACACCCATAATCACTGATATTGTGACTAAAGCCATTGATGAGAGGCTTTCCTCAACTTTACAACCCTTGATTGATGCTGCTGTGCAAAAGACACTTTCTGCGGTACAAACCCCTTCTACCAATGCATCCTAAAAGGGGGAGAGTACTGCAGTGAAAGAAAAGAAGAGGAAAAGAACAGAGGAAGAGAAGGAAGAGAAGCAAGCCCAAGAGGAGGAGAAAGAAATGCAACCACTGCTCACTTACAAGCGAAAGAAAAGTACTGATGATCAACCTACTGCTGAAGACAAATCCTTGGAAGAGCTGGTAAAAGAAGCTGATACTACACACAGCCGATCCATGGATAAAATAATTGAACAACTCTTCAGGCAAGGGTTTGATACAGCCACATTGGATAGTGAGATCAGAAGGTTGGAAGTGCAAGAGATTCAAACCCGATGGGCTGGGTATGATGCTCTTGAAAAAGAGAGATTGGAGATCATGGTCCGCTTCATTGCAAAATACTTAGGAAGATCTTTAATGGAGATTCGCGCGTGGACCAGGGACAGTATTCTGGCTATAGCCACCAGAATCTGTCTGTCTGAGCAATTCCACAAGGGGATTATTGTTGAAGACCTTGATGAGGCTGGGGCTGGTAAAAGGTTGGAAATGGCTAAACTTACAGAGGCGAAACTTACTACCAAGATGTGGATCAACCTTCCCTTCCACCCACTCAAAGACAGCCTACCCCTCAAATCTCCAAACCAATCTCTAAGCCAAGTCCAAACATCCTCATTCTTCAAAACCAATTCCCTTACCAACCCAACCTCATCCAGTGATGCACCTAGAAGGAGGAGAAGGGTGCTGAAGATGGAAGAAGAAGAAGAAGAAGAGGATAAAGATGATAGTCTGCCACTCTCTGCTGTTCTAAAGCTACCAAAACCCAGAAGTCAACCCATGATCACACCTGACTCTCAAAGGGAAATGGTCAGAGTCAAGATAGAAGATGAAGAACAGCAGAAACAGCATGATGAGCAACTACTGAAGATGGTTGACAAGGAATTTCCTCAGTCTTCATCTATACAAGCCATGAAAGGGCATGCTCAGAGGCTGTACACTCTCAGGCACACTTTTCAGTATCAGAAGGAGAGAGTGAGAGTATGGCCAGACCCCAGGGTGAGTTCTAGAATCCATAAAAGAACTATTCCACACAGATACAATGGCTAGGTTAGAAAAACAATAGATTCTACCATCATGTTGGCCATTGTAGTCACACCTTGGGAAATAATTGATGAATTCAAGAAAGCTCATCAAGCAAAGATGACCCCTCAAGCTTTATTGGAAAACAAGATGATCAAAAAGGGGTTGTTATATAAAAAGCTTGAAAACATCCAGAAGAATGAGCTCCAGTTACTCCTTGAAGGCACCCATCCTGATGAATTTGTATATAGGGAAGTAACTACAGTGGAGCTGAAAAATGGCAGGACCATGAAGTACTTATCTGAGTACTATGGTCCAGAGTTCTTCTTCGAAGGTGGAGTAGAAGAACTCTCCAAGGAGGAACAAGTTGTTCTCTTTGAGGCCTATGTTCGAGAGTCATACAGACTCATTATGGGGAAGTAAATCTCATGAATGGGATAACAACTCTGTGTCCAGTTCCCCAAAACAGAGTTCCCATTCATACCCTGCCAAACAAATATCTGAAATTTCTTCCCAGGCCGGAGCTTACATGGGTCATCCTCTCTACTGATCAAGAAGGAAAAAGACCAATCTTTTGCCAACAATAAGTGGGATAATAAATAATTTAGAGGTTTTGGCTGCATTGGTTCAGGGGGAGTTTGTTGGACCAAAAGAACCAATGAGCCAAGATCAGAAAACCTCTAAGTCCCACATGGTATCACAACAACTGCTGAAAGCTTCATCAGCAGTTTGACAAGTGCTGAAGACTTCAACAGCTGAAGATCAAGTGCCGAAGACTTCAACAGCTGAAGAACTAAAGTGCTGAAGTACAACAGCTGAAGAACACAAGTACTAAAGCTGAAAGACCAAAGTACTGAAGTACAACAGCTGAAGAGTTTACAAGTGCTGAAGATCAACAACTGATGTACAAAGTCTGAAGACAAAGACTGAAGACATCAGCTGATGATATCTACTGAAGTCATCAGCTGATGAAACATCTGAAGGTCAAAGTCTGAAGATCAAGTACTGAAGCGTCAGTAGTTTGTCACAACTGCTGAAGAGTACTTCTTCAGTAGTTGTGATATCAGTAGTTTTATATTTCTAGTTTCAGTAGTTGTGTTTCAGTTGAAATAAATCTGTTAGATGTCACTATCAAGTGACATGAGCAGACGTCACATCTCTTATATAAGAGGTGTCGACCTAATCATAATTGTGACATTCTGTTACCACGAAAGCGAATATTGGATGAAATATATTGCAGATATTCTCTCTCTCTATAACTGTCTTTGTTCTTCATTGAATATCGTTTTGTTCTTGTGAATCGACTAATTCATTGTTTGAATTCCGCTGCTATACTCTTCAATCAATCAAACATAGATCACTGATCCTAACACTGCTCCAGTCAACAATGTCAGGGGTGAAGAAGCTGTGATGAGGTTGTGATTGAGATGATGGAGATGGTAGAGGCTCAGGTAATGCTTGTGGTTGTTGTGCAATAGGAGCTTGAATTGGATTTGGCTAAGGCATGTAATAGCAGGGATATGGATATGACATTGGACCCTGAGGGACAAAATATGCAGGAGATATAGGTTGTGAATGATGACCAGAACTAGCAGGATGTTGCCCTCTATTTTGTTGAATATTACTTGGAAAGGTCACAAAGGGTGCAGAGGAGTTAGATCCAGATGATCTACACTCTCTTGCAAACTGCCCAAGCCTGTGGCATTTGTGACACCTCAACTTACTCTTGTCAAAACCAACTTTGGTTTTGCCAGAGAGTCCAGGGAATTTCCTACCAGTTCTCTTGTAGAATTTCTGAGATCTGATATTAACCAAGGCCATTTGGCTTAGAATATCCATCTCTTCTAAGTCATCATGAGCAATACCCTTCAGATCATCCATAATGAAGCACAAATTGTCACTATTATAGCTAGACTGACTATCAACACCAACAAATGCATGATCAGGACTGTTTGAAGAGAAATCTATATGCTCATCATAATTACTTTCAGATGCAGCATATTCTGACTCATGACCAATCAAGGTAGTGTTCCCTGGTACAAAGTCATCAGTGAGCTTTCCTGATGATGCCAGTTTCGTTTTTTGCTCTATCTCTCTTTCAAATGTAAGCAATTTCCCATGGAGTTGGGTGAGTGATAGGCTATCCAGATTTGCACTGGAGCGTAGGGCAATGGTGTATGTGTCCTATCTCTTAGGCAGTGATCTGAGGAATCTGTTGTTTATCTGGCTATTGGTGTATTCATGTTTGACCATTTTCAGCTCAGAGATCAAAGAGGAAAAACGCTTAAACTGTTGAGTCAGTGTCTCACCCTTCCTATGAGAGAATGTCTCATATTGTTGGGCAAGGATTTCTCTGTTGTTTGCTAAGACCTCATCAATTCCACCGAATTGTTCCTTCAATGCATTCCAGAGATCATGCGCAGTTTCATGATGCATAAGCCCTGAATAGATTTCATTAGGCAGAGCCATGGCCAGAATACCATGCGCTTTAGCATCAATCTCAAACAGTTTCCGATCCTCATCTGAGTATTGTTCCTTCTTCTACGGAACCATTTGATTGGTTTCCGGATTGTTCACCATAGGCTTGTGTGGACCATGTACCACAGATGTCCAACAACCTGAACTGTTAACAGATAGGTGATGAAGCATTCTTCGTTGCCATATGTTATACTCAGTCCTAACCAGCATCAGAGGCTTGGTTGAGGAACTGGTATTGTGAGGGTCATTAGAAGGAGTAGTCATTCTCATATTCAACCGAATTCAATAAGTTTTAACAGATTTAGAACAAAACACAACAAACCAAATTGAACCAAGAGAAAACTCAAAGCAAATAACGAAAGCAGCAGAGATTCAATTATCTATAACCAATTCTTGCAAATATGCTAATTCAATCAAACATAGATATCGAATAGCAGTTTCAATGATCAATTGTTAGATCGATCAATGATTAACCAGCTCTGATACCATTTGTTAGGATCAGTGATCTAAGTTTGATTGATTAGAGAGTATTGCAGCGGAATTCGAACAATAAATTAGACAATTCACAAGAACACAATTGATATTCAATGTAAGAGTAAACGGTTATAGAGAGAGAGAGAATTCTGCAAATAGAATATTTCGTTCATATGCTTTCATGGTGGCAAAATGTCACACGTACAATTAGGTCAACATCTCTTATATAGGAGATGTGACGTCTGCTGATGTCAGTTGATAGTGACATCTAACAGAATTATTCAAACTACTGAAAGTTAACACAGCTACTGAAGATGTCAAACAGCTGACATCTTCTTACAAAAATACCAAGTGTTAACAATCACTACAACTACTGAAAAGAAACTACTGAAACAACAATGACTGAAGAACATGCTCTTCAGTCGTTTTACAAGTACTGAAATAAAAAAATAAAACTACTGAAAGGAAACCATCACAACAACTAAAGAATGCTTCTTCATTTGTTGTGACAAACTCTGAAGTCTTCAGTACTTGGACTTCTTGACCTTCAGTTGTTGTCATCAGCTGATGTCTTTAGTCTTTGTACTTCAGCTGTTGAAGTCTTCAGTACTTAGTCTTCAGCTGTTGATCTTCAGACTTTGGCCTTCAGCTGTTGAAGTCTTCAGTACTTTAGTCTTCAGCTGTTGATCTTCAGACTTTGTCAAACAGCTGATCAAGTCTTCAGCAGTTGTTGTGATGTCTTGTGGGACTTAAAGGTTTTTCTGATCTGGTTCATTGGTTCTTTTGTCCAACAGACGGGATGCCAAAGATAGGTATCACTCAAATCTAATTTGAGTTTTTTAGTGGTGGTTTGGGACAATGAGCTATCATATAATGTGTTTCATGAACCAATTCATAAATACCATTAACAGGAATAGCTTTAAAATAAAACGTGCCATTTAAAGAAACATGAATTTCATTCTCAATAAATGACAAAACATAACGATATTGTCTTAATTGGGCAACATAAATAATGTTCCTAGTCAAACTAGGAGCATACAAAATATTGTTCAAAATTACATCCAAACCATTTGGAAGCTTCAAGATGTAGTCCCCTCGGCCTTCAACTTGAACCTTTACCCCATTGCCATGAAGAGGCTCACATCCCCCTTCTTGAAGTCCTTATTTATTTTGAACCCCTGCAATAAGTAGTAAATATGAGTTCCACATCCGGTATCCAATACCCATGTGTTAGAGGATATTAATTTAGACCAATATGGATCATGAAACATGTACCTGAGGTTTGCTCGGCATCCCTCTTTGCTTGCAACTCTTTGAGATGGACTGGGCAATTTCTTGCCGAATGTCCAATCTCCCCACACTTAAAGCATGGGTCATTTGAAGCAACCTTTTGCTTCTTCTCTGCTGGTTTTGGTGGTGGCGCTCTAACCACTCCTTTCCCTTTCCCTTAATGTGCCCTTTACCTTGGCAACATTTGCCTTGGGTGCGGGGTGAGGCCTCTTTTTGTTCCCACCTTCATTGATGGTGAGAACGGGTAAAACCCTTTTACCCATAGCCGCCTCGGCATTTTGAGCATAGAGTGAAGCTCACTTATGTTCTTGTCCCACCCGTTCATGTTGTAATTCATGACAAAATTGTCAAACCTTGTTGACAAAGAGTTGAGGATCAAATCCGTAGCCAACTCTTTCGAGACGGGACAATTCAGCCGTTTGAGGCAGTCAATGTGGCTTTTCATCTTAAGTACATAAGATGAAACAGATCGGGTGTCGTCCATATGACACGCATGGAGTGCTTGAACCATTTCGAAGCGCTCAACCCGTGCTTGTTGTTGGAACGTTTCCTTCAACTGGGTTATGATGTCGTATGCTCCATGATGTTCATACTCCTTTTGGAGATCTAGAGTCATACTTGCCAACATGAGGCAAGACATTTGGACCGAGTCCTCAGTGTATTTAACCTAATTATTATAGGCCTCCTCATCATCCTCACTAGGTGATCGGGAATCGGATCGCCTAATATGTATGAACGTTTCTCTTGTTTGAGAACAATTCTCAAGTTTCGAAACCAATCAATAAAGTTGTTATGGTTTAGACGTTTCTTTTGGAGAATGGTTCTAAGTGATAGTGAGTGAGCGGTCGGGATTTCATTGTTATCATTATTGTTGGTGTCCATCTACAAAATATAACAAAGATCAATTTTAGTAATTTCAATATTGTTCTTATTTTAATAATTAAAACCCCTTTTTAGTGTCATACATAATTTTAAATCTAGAATCCAACGTTACATTTAAATAGTGGTTAGGTGACCTTTATCCCATTATTTAAATTAACAAGGTAGTCAACGTTTTGACAATTGCAACCCTTTGCAACTTCTAGGGTATGGGATCGACTTTAAAAATCATATGTATTGTCGGCATGTTATCCCATCAACACCTTTGTAAACCATATTGTAGGTGATCCATTTAACATGGTTTGCAAATCAAGTTACCCTACTTGCACACACATGTGAGTTTTGCAACATAAGTGGTTAGGTGACCTTTATCCCACAAATATGGTATCCCCACATCAAGTCACAAGTTCCCTCAAAATGGTTAGGTGACCTTTATTGTCACACCCCCGCTAAGAGCGGAAACACGGAGTTGCGACGAGACGGGAATCGTCATAACACATGGTAAGCGATAGAGATGCAATAATAAAATGATGACAAGCGTGTCATGACGACACCCGACGACAAGGGGACTTGTGTCGTGTATAGTCAATGTTCACGACAACATAGCCATATGCATAACAAGATAAACGATTCACATAATCACATAAGGATGAAATTGTAATGCAAATTCCCACAACCCGGGAACAAGTTTCAAAAGATTGTAATTGTTTACATAGTTCAACATTGTTCAAAATAACTGTTTGTCGAACATGTTTAGTCCAAAAATGCACCCTAGGGTCTCCACTAAGGCAGCACACCTAGAACCTCAGCTAGCTTGATCACCTGAAAAGATATGCTCAAAAGGGTCAACAAAATTGTTGGTGAGCTCGCAGGTTTAAGTAATAAAAATGTATGTGATGCTGTATAAAGTAAATGATATGGAATACCGTGAATACAGTTATATACACAAGTAAAATCACATGACATGAGCTTTGCAACCAAACCTAGCGACGTACACAAAGAAATTGTCGGCGTATATTCACCCAAGACCCGTACCTGGCTATTATTGGTACTAACTAGTATACCAACATGAGGGTGGGGGTGTCAACCCAGTAGTACTACCAATACCTAACCGTCGGTTCCCACACTGGAATTAAATAGTTGCAAAGATAGAACCACACAGCAGACCCAAGCATGTATCAGATAAGTACTTGTAACACAGTATCATGTTGATTCCTTGTATCAAAATTGTATATATGTTGTACAGCATAGAAAACGGGCGAGCATACTTTTCCCCCATGTTTGTAAATGTTTGTAAAATAGTATAAGCATAAAAAGGGGCCACGAAACTCACATGTTAAGTGGTAAGTATGAAAGGTCGAGATTTCCAACAGTTGAATGCAATGATCAGTCAAACACCTATTGACAGTTATGGTCAAGCATTAATGACAGGTATAAAGCGTATAGTAATGTTTGGTCGGTTCGGGTTGTATCGGTTCGGTCGTGGGTAGCACACACACAAGCGGACACACGCATCATCAGACACACGACGGGACTAGACGCTCGACCCACGTTCCATTCGTACGAATCAACCTTCAATCGTGCGAATTAGCTACTTTCGTGCGATTGAACCTTCATTCGTGCGATTGGACTCCGTCGCACCACACAACACATCCATTCGCACGACCCAACCTCCATGCTCACGAATCAACCCTCAATCGTACGAATTAGCTACTTTCGTGCGATTGAACCTTCATTCGTGCGATTGGACTCCAGTCGTGCGAAACACACACAATCGCATACACTCAGTCGGTCACCTGACTCAATCGCACACAATCATTCATACGCATGACTCAATCGCATACAGACACCCTGTCGCACGACTCAGTCGCACGACCTGCCTAGTCGCACAACTCAGTCGCACGATCGACTTAGACGCATGACTCAGTCGCACGACCCACTCAGTTGCACGGCTCAATCGCATGACAGACCTAATCGCCCGAACTGCAAATCGCGACTGTGGTCGGGCTGAGCAGCCCCCGAGCTGCTCTAACGCGGGTTTTATACCACGAGGACCTCCAGAAACACTCAACAAACATACACAAACATGAAACACAAGCAGAAAGACCTCACATGCACCCACTCGTCCTCATGTGCTCGGATGAACCCAAGCACCCGAAACCCTAGAAATCGCAGCAGTGAAATTGAACCAAAAACGGGTTGAACAAGGTTGTCTACCTGCTAGGAACGCGTACACACGATGTTGCCCAAGATTTGGTAGTGAAAACGCGACAAACGTGACGATTTTTGGCGCTAGATCGAGAGAGAAAATGGAGAAAAGGTTGAAGATGAAGAAGATGAAGATGAGGAGAAATGGCTGGAAATGGGGCTTATATACCCAGCCCAAGTTTGCAAAATTACAAGTTTAGTCCCTGCACATAACCCTCGAGTTTCCCAAAAATTTGTTTTGGTTGTTTACGATTTTAAAATGTTCGTTATATTTCGGTTAAAAGCGTATTTATTGGCATTTGATAGCCTAAAATGGTTTTATTTGTGACAGTGGTTGAAATTAAAAATGATATATTTGGTGGTAATGGTGATGAAGTTTATAAAAGTTTACGCTTAACACACGTTCTCAAAGGAAGTACAGGCACAAGGGAAAAATAAGCAGACATGACTCCGAAAGCAGGAGTTCATGAAGAAAAGGAAGATTTATTTAAAATATTTCCATGTTATTTATGTCGTTCGACGGACCTCAAGGTGACGGATGTCACAGTATCCCCCAGTTGAGAGAGTTTTGTCCCGAAATTCAGCTGGAGTTAGGTCCAAGAGTGTCATCCACGAATAAGTGTGGGTATTTGAGTTTCATTTGATCTTCCCGCTCCCATGTAAACTCTGGCCCTCGTTTCGAATTCCACCTTACGCGAACAATTGGTATTCTACTGTGCTTCAACTGTTTGACTTTACGATCCATGACCTCAATGGGTTCCTCAATAAAATGAAGTTTTTCGTCGATTTTGTTATCGTCAATGGGTATATGAAGTGATTCGTCAGCCAAACACTTCTTGAGGTTCGACACATGGAAGGTATCATGCACACCGTTGAGTTCTTGTGGTAACCTTAATCGGTAAGCCACTGGACCAATTCTTTCTGTAATCTTGAATGGTCCCACGTATCTCGGGGCTAACTTCCCTTTCTTTCCAAACCGAACAACTCCTTTCCAAGGAGTGACTTTGAGTAACACTCGGTCCCCAACGTATAATTCTAGAGGCTTTCGACGATTGTCGGCGTAGCTCTTTTGGCGATCTCTAGCGGCTTTCAGTCTATCTTTGATTTGGAAGATCTTGTCGGTTGTTTCCTGGATGATCACTGGGCCTGTTAGCTGACTTTCACCAATCTCGCCCAACAAACAGGTGATCTACACTTCCTTCCGTACAACGCTTTGAACGGAGCACACCCAATGCTGGTGTGGTAGCTGTTATTGTATGAGAATTTAATCAATGGCAAATGAGTATCCCAACTACCACCAAAATCGATTACGCACGCTCTCAGCATGTCTTCTAGCGTTTGTATGGTTCGTTCACTTTGGCCATCTGTTTGAGGGTGATAGGCGGTACTCATGTCTAATCGAGTGCCCATTGCTTTCTGTAGTGTTTGCCAAAATCGTGAAGTGAATCGGCCGTCACGGTCGGAGATGATTGACACCGGCACTCCGTGTCTTGTCACGACCTCTTTAATGTACAATCTCGCCAACTTGTCCATTTTGTAGTCTTCTCGGATTGGCAAGAAGTGTGCTGATTTCGTCATTCGATCCACTATGACCCATATCGAGTCATTCCCGTTGCTCGTTTTAGGGAGTTTGGTAATGAAATCCATGGCTATATTCTCCCATTTCCCCTCGGGAATTTCAGGTTGCTGTAATAATCCCGATGGTTTCTGATGTTCAGCTTTAACTTTTGAGCATGTCAAGCACCTGCCGACGTATGTGGCAATGTCTTTCTTCAGGCCTGGCCACCAGTACAGATCTTTGAGATCGTGGTACATCTTGTCTGCGCCAGGATGAATAGAATATCGTGTCTTATGTGCTTCATCCATGACCAACGTACGTACACCTCCCCACTTGGGTACCCATATACGGTCCACGAAGTACTGTACGCCATCGTCCTTGCACATCAGTTGTTTATCCAACCCTCGGAATTCTTCTCCTGCAAGTTTTTCTTCTTTCAACGCTTCACCTTGCGCAATTTGGATCTGAGCTTTCAAATTTGTTTGAATGGTCAATCCCAAAGCTCGAGCACGTAGTGGTTTCACGCGTTCTTTGCGGCTTAGGGCATCAGCCACCACGTTAGCTTTCCCCGGATGATACCGGATTTCACAATCGTAGTCACTAAGAAGCTCTACCCAACGTCGCTGTCGCATATTGAGTTCCTTCTGATCCAGAATATGTTGAAGGCTTTTATGATCTGTGTATACGATGCATTTGGTTCCATACAGGTAATGCCTCCATATCTTAAGTGCGAATACTACAGCGCCCAACTCAAGATCATGAGTTGTATAGTTCTTCTCGTGCACCTTAAGTTGTTGCGAAGCGTAGGCAATCACCTTATCTTTCTGCATTAGTACACATCCCAACCCTTGATGCGAAGCATCACAGTACACCACAAAATCATCAGTTCCGCCTGGAAGGGACAATATCGGTGCATTGCACAACTTATCTTTCAGCGTTTGGAACGCCCGTTCTTGCGCATCTCCCCAATCAAACTTCTTGTCTTTCTGAGTCAGCGATGTCAACGGTTGAGCGATCTTTGAAAAGTTCGCAATGAAAGGACGATAGTATCCAGCCAATCCTAAGAACTGTCGTATCTCTGAAGGTGTCTGGGTGGTATCCCATTTCTTTACCGGTTCGATCTTGCCGGGATCTACATGAATCCTGTCTTGTTAACCACATGACCCAAAAACATCACCTCTCGCAGCCAGAATTCACACTTCGAGAACTTGGCGAAAAGTTTCTCTTCTCTTAACAGTTCCAGAATAGCCCGAAGTGTGTTCTTCATGGTCCTCCTTCGATCGAGAGTAGATAAGTATGTCGTCGATGAATACGATCACAAACTTATCCAAGTAAGGTTTGCACACTCGATTCATCAAGTCCATGAACACAGCTGGTGCGTTAGTCAATCCAAACGGCATGACCAAGAACTCATAGTGCCCATAACGAGTTCTAAATGTTGTCTTCGGTATGTCCTCCTCAAAAACTCTTAGTTGGTGATATCCAGACCGAAGGTCGATCTTGGAAAAATACGAAGCTCCTTGTAACTGATCAAACAGGTCGTCGATCCTGGGGAGAGGATACCGATTCTTCACAGTTAATTTGTTCAACTCACGGTAGTCGATGCACATATGGAACGACCCATCCTTCTTCTTGACGAATAACACTGGTGCTCCCCAAGGCGAGTGACTGGCCGAATAAAACCCTTCTCCAGTAGTTCCTGTAACTGACTAGATAATTCTTGCATTTCAGACGGTGCCAACCGATACGGTGTCTTTGCTACCGGTGTAGCTCCAGGAACCAAATCAATACGAAATTCCACTTGTCGTGGAGGAGGCAAACCAAACAAGTCATCTGGGAATACATCTGAGTAATCCCGCACTATAGGGATATTTGTCAATTCCGGTTCCTCCTCTTCTTTTCCACCACATGAGCAGAAAGGAGTAGCACTGTTTTCGTAAACTCCGACGTGCTTTCATGCAGGAAATAAGCTTTAAGTTTCTCCCCGGTTTCTCCTTGAATTCTGAGTACTCCCCCGTCTGACATAGGGATTCGCACTACCTTGTCTCGACAGACAATCTCGGCCCCGTGTTTCGACAACCAATCATTCCCACAATCACATCGAAACTTCCTAGCTCAAAGGGTATCAAGTCTATATCGAAGGTGTGGTCCTCTAATATTATTGAGCACTTTCTAATAATTCATCGGCTGAACAATCCTACCGTTGGCATTTCAACGGAGTAGCTAGTTTCTAGCCTACTGGCTCAAATCAAGCAATTGCCAAACTCAGAGGATAAAAAGCTATTGTCTGCTCCAGTATCAAACAATATAGATGCAAAGTGATTATTGAGTAAGTGTACCCATGACAACATTCGGGTCCTGGCGAGCATCGTTGGCTCCAATGACGAATGCATGTCCCCGAGCTGTATTCCCCTGATTGGTCGGGCCTTGATTTCCAGCTATAGCCATCACTTGCTGCTGGTTATTTCCTTGTTGACCCGGTGCCCGATTCAGCCTGGGGCACATGTTTCGGTAATGATCGAGACTTCCACACTCATAACAAGCCCTTGCATTCCCTGCGGGGTTAACCGCGTTGACCGGCGCAACCTATTCGGCGCTGTTCTGCAATCTCTTGCAAGATGCCCCGGGCGTCTACAATTCGCGCACACCGGCACCGTGCTCCTGGGGGATGATGATAATTGCACTTGTCAAATTTGGGTGCGGACCACATACTCTCGCCTACCCTGCATCACTGCCACAAAGTTTATGGTTGTCTTGGCTCTTTTATCAAACTTCCCGGCACTCGACCGGCTCGTTTCCCCAAAATCCTTTCTCTTCTCTGCTCCTCTACCCAGAACTCCCGTTCTCACCATTTCGTCGGTCAAAGCGCCAGCCTTTAGAATCGCGCTCTGAATAGTAGGAGGGGCGGTAGCGGTTACCATTGCCCGGATTTGAGGCGCAAGTCCCCAAATGTACCTCTCTATCCTTTTTGATTCTGGGGTGACTAGATGCGGAACCAACCTTGCTAGCTCATGAAAACGATCGGTGTAGGCTGCGTGCCCAGCCGCCACCATGGCATGATTCCAGAACTCATGCTCAAGTTTTTGCATCTCATTAAGAGGACAGTACTCCTGGGTGATTAGGGCCTTGAACTCATCCCACGACATTTGCATCGCGGATTCCCTTCCCCTAGCCTGAATCTGTGTGTTCCACCATGTCAGTGCCTTGCCCTGTAATGAGCAAGTGTTGTACTTAATTCTTTGGCTGTCGAGGCATTCGCTGATGTCGATCACGGCCTCCTCTTTTCAAGCCATCTGGTTAGAGCTATGGCTCCACCTTTGCCATCAAACTCTTGTGGTTTACAAGCCACGAATTCCTTGTACGAACATCCCCGTCTAGTATTCACAACCCCGGTCTCATTAACAATTACAGCTTCGTACCGGCTGTACCACCATTTCCGGTCTCCTGATTGCTTTCATTCCCAGTCGGGTTACCGTTATCCTCATTTTCATTGCCACCGTCCCCGTGGGGGTGAGAATTCTGAAGAGCATCGCTCACTTGGGCCACGATAGTAGGAATCAGTGCGGCCACTGTTGAGCGATCAGGGCTGCCACATCAGTGTTCTCTGTTCCTTGATTTTTACTGGCAGGAGCATCACTTGTTCTTGGGGTTCTTCCCCTGCCTCTGCCTCTGCCTCTGCCTCTTGGGGTTTCAATTCCGCTACTATTACTGCGAGTAGATCTTCGAGGCGGCATGTTCTATTCATAAAAGAGGTAACATGTAAGCTTTAGTCACCATAAGATACACAAGTATTCCGTTTATTAAGTTCCGATGTTCATGTTCCGGTCGGTCAAGATCACCATGCAGCCCATTTCAAGCATATTCTCGGTGTATCGGTGATGTTTATATATAGGGTTCCCCGCAGCGTTCCCACCACACCCACGATGTACCGAGAATGATGCCCGATCCGTTACATGACATCCGACTTTCCTTTACATCATATCCATAATAATCCATCAAGTCAACTGAGAGCCCAAGCATGTAATCACGTATAGTCTGGTGGAGGTTGCCTATCTCGCATCCTTAAAGGACACAGACATAGCCTCCTCGGGTCGGTCTCAGTATCCAAGGTTAAGCGCAATATCTGATCTGTGAAGATCTCTTCGGGCTAATGCCCGAATTTGGTTATGATAACTTGGCGCGCAAAGGGAACGGAAGATCTAATAGGAGCATCCCATAAAAGAGTGAGCACAAGGGCTCTCTCATAGGGCGAAAATATTCACGAAATAGATAGATAACAAACAAGTAATGAGGAACACGTATGAGATACAAAATGCACACAACCCTGGCATGCAATCTACATGAAGGTTCCTAGGTTATAGTCTAGGTCAAGCGTTATGCCTAATTCTCTATAACCAATGGCTCTGATACCAGTCTGTCACACCCCCGCTAAGAGCGAAAACACGGGGTTGCGACGAGACGGGAATCGTCATAACACATGGTAAGCGATAGAGATGCAATAATAAAATGATGACAAGCGTGTCATGACGACACCCGACAACAAGGGGACTTGTGTCGTGTATAGTCAATGTTCACGAAACATAGCCATATGCATAACAAGATAAACGATTCACATAATCACATAAGGATGAAATTGTAATGCAAATTTCCCCAACCCGGGAACAAGTTTCAAAGATTGTAATTGTTTACATAGTTCAACATTGTTCAAAATAACTGTTTGTCGAACATGTTAGTCCAAAAATGCACCCTAGGGTCTCCACTAAGGCAGCACACCTAGAACCTCAGCTAGCTTGATCACCTGAAAAAATATGCTCAAAAGGGTCAACAAAATTGTTGGTGAGCTCGCAGGTTTAAGTAATAAAAATGTAAGTGATGCTGTATAAAGTAAATGATATGGAATACCGTGAATACAGTTATATACACAGTAAAATCACATGACATGAGCTTTGCTACCAAACCTAGCGACGTACACAAAGAAATTGTCGGCGTATATTCACCCAAGACCCGTACCTGGCTATTATTGTACTAACTAGTATACCAACACGAGGGTGGGGTGTCAACCCAGTAGTACTACCAATACCTAACCGTCGGTTCCCACACTGGAATTAAATAGTTGCAAAGATAGAACCACACAGCAGACCCAAGCATGTATCAGATAAGTACTTGTAACACAGTATCACATTGATTCCTTGTATGAAAATTGTATGTATGTTGTACAGCATAGAAAACGGGCGAGCATACTTTTCCCCCATGTTTGTAAATGTTTGTAAAATAGTATAAGCATAAAAGGGGCCACGAAACTCACATGTTAAGTGGTAAGTATGAAAGGTCGAGATTTCCAACAGTTGAATGCAATGATCAGTCAAACACCTATTGACAGTTATGGTCAAGCATTAATGACAGGTATAAAGCGTATAGTAATGTTTGGTCGGTCCGGGTTGTATCGGTTCGGTCGTGGGTAGCACACACACAAGCGGACACACGCATCATCAGACACATGACGGGACCAGACGCTCGACCCACGTTCCATTCGTACGAATCAACCTTCAATCATGCGAATTAGCTACTTTCGTGCGATTGAACCTTCATTCGTGCGATTGGACTTGGTCGCACCACACAACACACCCATTCGCACGACCCAACCTCCATGCGCACGAATCAACCCTCAATCGTACGAATTAGCTACTTTCGTGCGATTGAACCTTCATTCTTGCGATTAGACTCCAGTCGTGCGAAACACGCACAATCGCATACACTCAGTCGGTCACCTGACTCAATCGCACACAATCATTCATACGCATGACTCAATCGCATACAGACACCCTGTCGCACGACTCAGTCGCACGACCTGCCTAGTCGCACAACTCAGTCGCACGATCGACTTAGATGCATGACTCAGTCACACGACCCACTCAGTCGCACGGCTCAATCGCATGACAGACCCAATCGCCCGAACTGTAGAATCGCGACTGTGGTCGGGCTGAGCAGCCCCCGAGCTGCTCTAACGCGGGTTTATACCACGAGGACCTCCAGAAACACTCAAAAAACATACACAAACATGAAACACAAGCAGAAAGACCTCACACGCACCCGCTCATCCTCATGTGCTCGGATGAACCCGAGCACCCGAAACCCTAGAAATCGCAGCAGTGAAATTGAACCAAAAACGGGTTGAACAAGGTTGTCTACCTGCTAGGAACGCGTACACATGATGTTTCCCAAGATTTGGAAGCGAAAACGTGACAAACGTGACGATTTTTGGCGCTAGATCGAAAGAGAAAATGGAGAAAAGGTGAAGATGAAGAAGATGAAGATGAGGAGAAATGGCTGGAAATGGGGCTTATATACCTAGCCCAAGTTTGCAAAATTACAAGTTTAGTCCCTGCACTTAACCCTCGAGTTTCCCAAAAATTTGTTTCGGTTGTTTACGATTTTAAAATGTTCGTTATATTACGGTTAAAAGCGTATTTATTGGCATTTGATAGCCTAAAATGGTTTTATTTGTGACAATGGTCGAAATTAAAAATGATATATTTGGTGGTAATGGTGATGAAGTTTATAAAAGTTTATGCTTAACACACGTTCTCAAAGGAAGTACAGGCACAAGGGAAAAATAAGCAGACATGACTCCGTAAAGCAAGAGTTCATGAAGAAAAGGAAGATTTATTTAAAATATTTCCATGTTATTTATGTCGTTCGACGGACCTCAAGGTGACGGATGTCACATTTATCCCATTAAGAGTTTCCAAATGACTCAAGTGTTGTGCAAAAGGATGGTGTTAAACTTGTTTAAAAGGAATTTTAAAGTTTTCATAAACTTAGTTTAGAAAACTCTATGTACCTTATATTTGCATGCTTTCAAATACAGGTACCCTACGGTTCACTTTTAATAAAACCTCTTTTATTAAAACCATTTAATAACCTTTTATTAACCATTTAATGATAAAGAACCATCAAATTTTCAGCTTGTTAAGTTTGTTAATAAGTTTGTAATGCATATCCAAATATCAACCAAACAATCAAACAACAAACATCCAAACAAGCATAAATATGTAAACATGAGTGCATAACCATAGCCACTAAGTTGACCACACTTGTTTTCCATCACAAGTGTTGTCATAAGGTCTTTCCTAAGGGTGAAGATGACACATCAAGATGTGTCCATGAACTCCCACTTGAATCCGCATCTAAATGCTTCAAGTGTCCATGTCATTTGTGTCCTTCCTTGAGTCTTCATCTTGTACATCTTCTTTTACAAAAAACATATCCTAATACAATTTTTCTAATAAAATAAATGCACCTAATCTATTTATTACATAACCAAATGAATAAATAAATTACAACCAAGATACAAAACACAAATTACAACCCTTACAAGGAACAAAACCAACATGGCATACAACAATCAACCAAAACCAAACGCATAAGGCCAAGGCTATGTTATGCACCATAAAATTAAACACATCCAACATCCAAGAACAACAAAGAATCCCTTATTTCAGCCATAAAGTTTCAGCCAACATAAACTAAAACTTTAAGGTTGGTCCGAACAACACAATCAACCATTTGATGTAAATCTTTCAAGGTTTATACTAAAGCATGCAAGATTAAACCTTGAAACATAAGGGAATCATACACCCACAACAAAAACAACCCCTAATGGGTGGAAAAAGTCCATGAAAACTAACTTTTCAAGACCTTTTGAAGCACACATTCCACATAACCGGCTCTAGATGCAATTGTTGGGTTTTGCCACATGTTAATCAACCATGTTTAACCATTTAAACTTTAAAAAATTTGCAGTGGAAAGGTGTCAAAGATATGGTTAGTAATATGAAAATTTTTCACCATTTTGAACAAAACAAAACCAAGAAAGGATCATAAACATATATGAAATAGTGTGCTATCAAACAAAACAAAACCAACCATAGGGTGTTCTTAGAAACAACCTTTCAAGAACAAGTGTTGTAGATCTTGGAGAGGACAATGAAGATGATGATGATGTTGAATATCCAGCTCCCAAGAGAGAGAGCCTCAAGTTGTGATACCCACAAGTCTTACAAACACCTTGCAAGTTAGGAAGCTTCACACCAAAGTTCTTCACCAAGGGAACTACAAAACTGAAATGTTTCAGCCTTGTTTGAGCTGAAAAATCCAAAATTTTCAGCCTTGTTGGGAACTTTTCTTTGCTTAAGTGTGTGTGAGAGAAAGTGTGTTTTGTTGGAAGAGTGCTTGAGTGAATGAAGTGTAGCACCCAAGGCAAAAAAGGACCCCTCATACACCCATGAGGGCGGCCAAAATCTTAATCCAAAATGGGTTTCCCCCCATTTTGTAATCTTTGTAAAAATGCACTGTTTTAAGTTAATAGTTTATAAAACTAAAACCTAATTTAATTTTATAACATTAACACACTTTTATTTTTCATTATTTAACAAACTTAAATAATGAAACAAAATAAAATTCTCATGAACAAATTATCCATATAACATGTTCTTTAATAAAGCAAATTACTAGAAAACCAATTTTCTAAATAGGTGTCAATATTTTATTTGTATGATCTCATAAACAAATAAAAATATATTGGTGTTTGTTTAGCTTGTTATTGGGTATGACCCGACATGGATCATAACGTACTAACCACATCAATCTTGTATGTGTCTTGGGCATACAAGATCCAACAATTCATATATTTAAAGTTTATAAAACCTTTCATAGTGATTACAGTAAATTCATATCAACCAGTAATACATCATGATAATGAAAACAATGATCTTGAATAAATTAAATACGGTAACCATATAAAACATCATTAGGTTAACCTAGTTATACGTAAATAAGACTCTTATGATATGCTTGAACAAAGCAAGCTTCCAATGACTATCAATGCACAAAGAAAAGCTATCATACGCTTGCACTAAACAAGACTCTAGTAGCATGCCTGCATAAGACAAGACTTTAGTGACCATAGGATGTAATAAATTGCTTCCAAGACTCAAGTGAACATGCAATACATATTACAAAGCAATCAGATGCTTGAACGAGGCAAAATTACAATGACCATGCAATGCATGAAGCAAGGCAATTAAATGCTTGCAAGACTCTAGTGGACATGCAATGCATATAGCATAGCAATCAAATGCTTACACAAGGCAAGAATCTAGTGGCGAGGCAATACATAAAGCAAAGCAATTAAATGTTATAAGATTCTAGTGACCATGTAGCACATGAAATAAAGCAATTAATACCTGCATAACGCAAGACTCATGTGACATCCGGTAATTTTTCGTTACCAAACTCCGTTAGTTCCGTTAAGTCTTGCATAGACGTGTCGTAAGCACACACTAGTTGTCGTTTAATGTTGGTGACCTAATAATAATTAACAATGTTAAATTAATGATAATCTAACTGATTATGTGATTATGGTATTATGTTTATGTGTTTGCATGTTTTAAATGTTCTTTGTGAAAATTAATCGCGTAACGTGGAAACGTGTGTATTAATCTGTATGTGTTGTGTTTTATAAAAATAAATATATAATTGTTATCATTAGTTTATATGTTTATATATTTAAGTTAAAACACTTTGCAAGGAGTTTAAAGCCTAATTTTTATAAAATACAAACACAAGGGTTTAAATGGTAAATATGCAAAATTAAATTAAATAAAACATCCCAAACCCTAGCCCCACCCCTATTCGGCCGCAACCACCCTTCAACCCCCTCCCTCTTTGCAATTTTGACCAAGAACAAGCAAGAAATCACTGAATTTGATCGATTTCAAGGATTACAACAAGTTAGAATCATCAAATACAAGCCATTACACGTTTAAAGGTTAGAATTTTACAAGTTTTATGGGTTTCTTGTTATGGCCGAACCCTAACTGGTGGATGGGTGTTCATGATGTCGAAATTGTGGTTGTTTGATGATGTTAGTATGTTAGTTAGATGGTGTACATGTTGTTTAACATTGCTTATGCAAGAATGATACATTTTTAATGGATTGATCATGAACTTTGATTCTATATAAAACCTAATTCGAAATTGATGTAATCATGTGAGATTGATGATTGTATGATGAATGTATGATGGTTAGTATGTTGTATGAATGCTAGGTTACATTGATCTTGCATGAAATTGATTGTTGGACCAAAAGAACCAATGAGCCAAGATCAGAAAACCTCTAAGTCCCACATGGTATCACAACAACTGCCGAAAGCCTCATCAGCAGTTTGACAAGTGCTGAAGACTTCAACAGCTGAAGATCAAGTGCTGAAGACTTCAACAGCTAAAGAACTAAAGTGCTGAAGTACAACAGCTGAAGAGTTTACAAGTGCTGAAGATCAACAACTGATGTGCAAAGTCTGAAGACAAAGACTGAAGACATCAGCTGATGATATCTATTGAAGTCATCAGCTGATGAAACATCTGAAGGTCAAAGTCTGAAGATCAAGTACTGAAGCCTCAGTAGTTTGTCACAACTGCTGAAGAGTACTTCTTCAGTAGTTGTGATATCAGTAGTTTTATATTTCTTGTTTCAGTAGTTTTATGTTTCAGTAGTTTTGTAAAACGACTGAAGAGCTTGTTCTTCAGTCGTTGTAGTTTCAGTAGTTTTATATTATGTACTTAACACTCTGATATGTTCTCAGTAGTTATGAACATTTCAGTAGTTTGTTAAGAGTTAGTTATTTTTGTATTAGATCTGCCAGTTGTCACTTTCCCGTGATAACAGCAGCGATTGCACTCTATATAAGGAGTGTCAACCTATTGTAATAATTGAGTGAATGATGGGAATGATATGAATGATTTTGACAAGAAATATTCTATATCTATAAACATTCCTTGAATCAGAAATATATATTCTGTCACTATAACCGTATGTGCTCTTAATGCATACAAGTATCGATTACTTGCTACAATTTGTCTAATTCCTGTTCGTATTCCGCTGCTTTGAACTCTAATACATCAAACTTGTGATCATTGATCCTGTCAAATGGTATCAGAGCTGGTTAATCATTGATCGATCTATTAATTGATCATTAAAACTGCTATTTAAGATCTAAGTTTGATTGAATTAGCTTTTGTTTTTTTGCAAGAAACGGTTATAGAGATTGAATTTTCTGTATTTCTGGTCATTCATCCTGAGATCTTTTCTTGGTTTTCATTGAGTTTGTTGTGGTCTGTGTAAACTTTTAAAAGCTTGAATTAAATTGTTTCTGAACTGAAAATGACTACTCCCTCCAATGATCCTCACAATACTGGTTCCTCAACCAAGCCACCAATGCTGGTTAGGAATGAGTATAACATATGGCAACGACGAATGCTCCATCACCTGTCTGTTAACAGCGCAGGTTGTTGGACATCAGTGGTACATGGTCCACACAAGCCTATGGTGAATAACCCGAAACCAATCAAATGGTTCCGAAGTGGAGGGAGCAATACTCAGATGAGGATAAGAAGTTGCGTGAAATTGATGCAAAAGCCCATGGAATTCTGGCCATGGCACTGCCAAATAAATCTATTCTGGGCTAATGCATCATGAAACTGCCCATGACCTCTGGAATGCCTTGAAAGAACAATTTGGAGGAACAGATGAGGTCTTGGCAAATAATAGAGAAATTCTTGCCCAACAATATGAGACATTCTCTCATAGAAAGGGTGAGACACTGACTCAACAATATGAGCGGTTCTCTTGTTTGATCTCTGAACTAAAAATGGTCAAACTTGAGTACACAAATTTCAGATGAATAACAGATTTCTCAGATCACTGCCTGAGAGATGGGACACATATACTATTGTCCCACGCTCCAGTGCAAGTTTGGACAAACTATCTCTCACCCAACTCCATGGGAAACTGCTCACGTTTGAGAGAGAGATAGAACAGAAGACAAAGCTGTCTTCATCTGGAAAGCTCACTGAAGATTTTGTACCAGGCAACACTGCCTTGGTTGGTCATGAGTCAGAATATGCTTCATCTGAATGCCAGTATGATGAGCATATTAATTTCTCTTCAAGCACTTCTGATTCTGCATTTGTGAGTATGATGGTCAGTTTACTGGGTATAATAATGACAATTTATGCTTCATTATGGATGATCTCAAGGGGATTGCTGATGACGACTTAGAAGAGATGGATATTTGAGCCAAATGGCCCTGATAAATATCAGATCTCAGAAGTTCTATAAAAGAACTGGAAGAAAATTCCCAGGACTCTCAGGCAAAACCAAAGTTGGCTTTGACAAGAGCAAGTTGAGGTGTCATAAATGCCAAAGGCTTGGACACTTTGCAAGAGAGTGTAGATCAACTGGATCTAACTCCACTGCACCCTTTGTGACTTTTCCTGGCAATAGTCAACAACACAGAGGGCAACATCCTGTCACTTCTAGTCATCATCCTCAACAACAATCTCCGGCATATTTTGTTCCTCAGGGTCAAATGCCATATCCGTACCCTTGTTATTACATGCCTCAGTCAAATCAAGTTCAAGTTCCTATGGCACCACAACCTCATGCACTACCAGAACCTCAGCCATCCCAATCTCATCAACAAACTCAACCTCAACAACACAGCTTCTTCACCCCAGGAGTTGTTGACTAGAGCAGTTTACCAGATGACATGTCTGGTCATGACCAACTGTTCTCAGGTGCTGGTCAACATGGTGGTGACAGTCCTTTTGGGAATCTAGCTCTTATGGCTTTGGAGTCTGCTGATACTTCATTTTCTAATGCCTCTACACCTCAGGTATCACAGGTATCCTCTGAGGCAAAAGCGAAATTATGTTCTGAACCATGCATAGCAGCATTTGCTTCCATTAGAGAAGCAAATGTAGCTCTAATTAATAAGAACATTGAGCTAGAACAAATAATTTCCAAAAACAAAGCTGAGTTTGAGTCTGTGCTTAAAGATAAAAATGATGAGATTTATAAACTGAATTGCCAAATAATTGATGATAAGGCTAGAGAAGAGGTACTTCTAGAGAAGTACAAAGATCTCAAAGAAACCCTTGCAGTTACCCAGGTAGAGTGTGATAGATGGGTACAATCATGCAAAGGTTTTGAAATGCTTCTTAGTAAGCAATCTGCTTCCAATGTGAAGTTTGGCATTGGTTACAATCACACTGCTCCACCTACAGATTTTACTCCAAGATCAGAAGTAGAATCTGAGGGTGAGAGTGATAAAAAATCCATCACATCATGTGATATACCTTCTGATACAGCACAATCAGAAGTAGCAGTCAGCATCAAGCCCTCTTTGAACCTATCAACTGATGTTGATGGTTCAAATGCTGACACTCACATGATTAATGAGTTGATCAACTCAGGAGTTAATTTTGAAGGTCCTGAAAGGACTAGAGAGCAGGATTTAACACCTGAAGTTCAAACTTCAACTGCTGTCAGTACTGAAGAGAAGAAAACTGGCAGTAGAAAGAGTTTGAAGACTACTAAAGAGGCAGTCAAGAAAGCAAACAATGCTTCCAAAGTATTGAAGAACAAGTCTTCAGTTGCTTCACCCTCTTTAGTTGATGATCAACCTAAGATGAAGAAGAAACCATGTGAAGTATGTGGTTTGTTCAATCATCTTACAGATGATTGTTGGTACAAAAGAGGTTCCAAACTCAAACAAAAAGAAGAAATTAATGAGAAAATGGTAAAAATGAAAACTGAGATTGAGACCACATTTGTATCAGCAACATCAAATCTTGTAACCCTTAAGTCCTCAAAGAAATCCAAAAAGGAAGGGGTTAAACAGGTGACAGCTGAGAGTGCTCAGAAGAAGAAGGTGCAACATAGGAATTATCAAACTCCACTGGCAATGTGTCTGATGAGCTGAAAGCTTTATCACAAAATCAGACACAGCTGTTATGATGGTTCAACATCTATGGGTAGAGTTAACCAACTAGATGCTCCTATGTTGAAACCACAGAAAAGGAGGTCCGAGCCAAAGGACTCCTCTTCTTCACCATCTTCTTCCTCTCAGGCTGTTGTGTCAGATAAACCTGTTAGTTTACCATCTATTGATGAGACCAGGCCCAAAACCAAAAAGGTTTGGGTCTCTAAAACTAACTGATTGTTTATTATTGCAGGGTTTTCAACATGCCAAAGTAGCATCTGGTATGTAGACAGTGGGGGATCTATGCACATGACTGGGAACAGCTCTCTTCTTCATGACTACTCTCAAGGAAAGAAGGGATTGTTTCTTTTGGCAATGATGCTAGGGGTTACATCATTGATAAGGGCTTTGTCTCCAATGGAGAAATCAAATTTGATGATGTTAATCATGTGGAAAATCTCAAGTACAATCTCTTGAGTGTCAGTCAAATGTGTGATAAAGGCCATGTTGCTCTTTTCACCAGTCAAAACTGTAGGATTCTGTCATCCAAAGTTTTGCACTTGATTGACAAGGTGTTGGATGATCACACTCTCCAGAGAGCCAACAGGACAGGAAGAGTGTATGCCTTAGATCTTTCGAAGAAAATAGATCTCAAAGGCAATCCTTGCCTATTTTCCAAAGCCTCTTCTCAAGAATCTAAACTGTGGCACAGAAGGCTGGGTCATGTTAATTTCAAAAACATGAATAAGCTTATCCACAATAGTTTAGTCAGAGGCTTACCAATAAAGGAATTCAACTGTGATGAAACCTGCACTGCTTGTTTAAAAGGAAAACAACACAAAGTCTCATTCCCTCCTATTGAAGAGCCTAAGTCCACTGCCTGCTTGCAATTACTGCATATGGATCTATTTGGTCCTGTGGGAGTGATGAGCATGGCAAAGAAGAAATACTGTCTGGTAATTGTGGATGATTACTCCAGATTTGTATGGACTTTCTTTCTACATTCAAAGGATGAGGTTGCTCAGAAGGTTATTACTTTGTGTTGTATATTGAGAAGCAGTATTCCCTTCCAGTCAAGTGTATCAGGAGTGATAATGGTACTGAATTCAAGAATCATACACTTGATGACTTCTATCTCTCAAAGGAAATCAAGAGGCACTTTAGCATCCCAAGGACTCCAGAACAAAATGGAGTAGTGGAGAGAAAGAACAGGACCCTCATTGAAGCTGCAAGGTCCATGCTGGCTGACTCAGGTTTGCCACTGACCTTTTGGGCTGAAGCTGTCAACACAGCTTGCTATGTGCAAAATAGAGTTTTAGTAAATCAGAGGTTGATGAAGACTCCATATGAAGTTCTCCATCATTTGGCTCCTCTGATTTCATTTTTCAAAGCATTTGGGTGTCCCTGTTTTATTCTCAACACAAAGGATCAACTCCATAAGTTTGATCCTAAGGTGGATGCAGGGTATTTTGTTGGTTATTCATCTACTTGCAAGGCATACAGAGTCTTCAACTGCAGAACAAGGATGGTTGAAGAAACTCTACATGTTAAGTTCAATGAATCTCCAAAGGACAAGATTCCACAAAGCCCTGTGGAGTTATTTAATTTGGACATACTGCAATATGTTCCTTATCAAACTCCTGCTGTTGCTCCTGTCAACAGTTCACCACCTGGTGGTACTGCTGATGATGATGATGATTGCAGTACTCACCTCTCTAGGTTTAGTGATCAGCTGCCTGATTCAGCTAGACCTGATGTTCCTGTAGCTCCAGTAGCACCATCCACAACAAATGCTGATGAGATTTCTTCGAATTCAACTTCCTTTGAATTACCATCCACTGATTGGTTTCAAGGAAATGATTCACCATCACCATCTGTTACTGCTGAGCCTGCTACAAACACTTGCACAGATCTCATTGTGTATCAAGATCTAAAGAATCACCCTATGTCACAATCATTGGTGATATCACTGCTGGAGTATCAACAAGAAGTCAATTGTCAAATTTCTGCTTCTATGCTCTCTTCATCAGTCAGCAAGAGCCAAAGAATTATCACATTGCTTTAAAGGACAATGGATGGGTTGATGCCATGCAGCTTGAGCTTCTTCAGTTCAAGAAACAGCAAGTGTGGGAATTGGTTCCTCTACCTCCAGGTAAGTGTGCAATAGGCACTAAATGGGTGTTTAGGAACAAAACTGATGAAAATGGGCTTATTGTTAAGAACAAGGCCAGACTGGTTGTTCAGAGGTTTGCACAAGAAGAAGGTATTGATTATGATGAAACCTTTGCCCCTGTAGCCAGACTGGAAGCAATTCGATTGTTTTTAGCTTATGCTGCTTATCAAAACCTTAAACTTTTTCAAATGGATGTCAAAAGTGCATTTTTGTATGGAAAAATTAAAGAAGAGGTTTATGTATGTCAACCTCCAGGCTTTGAGGACAATAAACATCCTAATTGGGTGTATAAGCTTGATAAGGCTCTTTATGGGTTAAAACAAGCTCCTAGATCCTGGTATGAGACATTATCAAACTTTCTTCTGGAAAATAATTTCACTAGAGGCTCCATAGATAAGACTTTATTCATTAAGAAAGCTGGGCAGCATAATCTACTTGTTCAAATTTATGTAGATGATATCATTTTTGCATCCTCTGATCCAAAGTTGTGTGATGCCTTTACAAAGTTGATGCAACAGAAGTTTGAAATGAGTGCCATGGGAGAATTACAGTTCTTTCTGGGGTTGCAAATCAAACAAAAGGCTGATGGAATTTTCATTCATCAGTCCAAATACACAAAAGATCTTTTGCAAAAGTTTGATTTACAAAACTGTAAGCCTTGTTCTACCCCCATGAGCAGCACCACACAACTGGATACAGATCAGAAAGGTAAAGTGGTTGATGAAACACTTTACAGATGTATGATTGGATCCTTGATGTATATAACAGCTTGTAGACCAGATATTATGTTTGCTACATGTGTTTGTGCTAGATTTCAGGCTGCACCTAAAGAGTCTCATCTGATTGCAGTCAAGAGGATCTTTAGATATCTGCAAGGCACTCCATCTCTAGGTTTATGGTATTCTACTGGACATTCTGGTAAATTAGTTGCTTTTTCTGACAGTGACTATGCAGGGTGTAAGTTGACTAGGAAATCAACTTCTGGTGGATGTCAATTCCTAGGCAACTGCTTGATTTCTTGGCAGAGCAAGAAACAGACCTCAGTTGCTACATCAACTACTGAAGCAGAGTACATTGCTGCTGCAAGTTGTACATCTCAGGTACTCTGGCTTCAAAACCAACTTTTGGATTATGGCATTACAGAGACTAAGACTCCATTGTTAATGGATAGTGCTTCAGCTCTTTGCATTGTCAAAAATCCAGTCCAGCACTCTAGGACCAAACATATAGAGATCAGACATCATTTTATAAGGGATTGTTTTGAAAAAGGTCTGATTGATCCTAAGTTTGTGCCTAGTGCTGATGAGCTTGCAGACATTTTTACTAAGCCTTTGGATAGTTCAACTTTCCAAAACCTGGTGTTAAGGCTTGGTATGCTGCAGCTAGAATAAGTGACAACTACTGATGATCTTAGTAATAAGTACTGATGATCATTAGTAACTATGTCACATATAAGTACTGATGAGCTCTTTTACCCTCAGCAGTTTTTATAACTACTGAAGGCTAAATGTCTCACAAGTACTGAAGTACTTCATCTGTTCTAAACTACTGATGTAGTTACAACTACTGATGCAGCTACAACTACTGCAATCAGTAAAAACAGATAAGCACTAATGTCCTATGAAACAACTGAAATCAGCCAAAAAGGCTGATGAATGTGTTGAGGACAGTATGAAACAGCTGACAAGCTAAGAATTGACGAAAACAGCTGAAGAGAACTTTCTCTTCAGTCGTTTCTACAACTGCTGTTTCATTCTAAACAACTGAAGCAAAACATGCCTTGAGTAGTTTTATAACTACTATGACTAATACCAAGTCTTCAGTTGTTTACAACAGTTGATGACAAAACCACTGTCCTCAGTAGTTTCATAACTACTGATGACAAACAACAAGTCCTCAGTTGTTTCAATCATCTGAAGTTAAAACCACGGTCTTCAGTAGTTTTCTAACTTCTGATGCCTAACACCACGACTTCAGCTGTTTCAACGTCTGAAAGGATAATACCATGTCAACGGTCGTTTAAAACTACTGATGACTAACACCACATCCTTCGGTTGTTTTCTTACCAGTACCCTATAAATATCCCTGACCTAAGCCCTCAATGCTTCATCTTCTTCAAACCTAACGTTCCTCTCCAAAACTTCCCTCTTCTCAATGGCGTCCATGCAAATTAAACCGCGACACAACTGTGTTGCCTACCTTATTAAATCGCCTATATGGACTAAGTTCGATACTGCTATCGATCTTATGGTTCAGTCCCAATACAATACGGCATTTCTTCTGAATCCCATACTACATGCCGAATCCCTGCACCAATTTTGGATGAACGTTACTATTACCACTGGGGAGAACAACACACCATCTCTCCAGTCGGTCGTCAACAACAAGAAGTAGTCATCACTCCTGCAATAATCTGCCAAATTCTTCATCTGAATGATGCTAGTTCTCCTGCTGGATATCCGAAGGGCACCACAGATCTATCCTTTGCCCAACATGGATATCAAGGCAATCTTAGTGCCTCCACTATCATGAAGAAACACTTTCCTGACGCTGAACGCCTAATTTTTCACATGGTGAATGTATGTTTGGCTCCTAAGACGTCGTCTTGGGATCAAATGTCGACGAAATGGCAGCAGGTAATGTATTCTATTCTTGAGCAACAACCGCTAAACTTTTCAGAAATAATATTTTCGGAGCTCAAGGACATGGCTCAAAAACTAACTGCCAACCGTTGGATACTATATCCACGGTTCATAATGGCCATCATTACAACCAGCTTAATGCTGAGGGACTTGTTGGCTTGGGAGTCCCTGCTACGGCTGTTCTGCCGGAAGTATACTCCCAGCACAACTCTGACCAGACACTCAAAATGGCTGCCAAGCTGCGAAAACCCACGCAGCTGGAACACATAGCCACCACCTCCAAATCAAAAGTCCCCACCAAACCCGCCAAAAAGAAACCCAAACGGCTACTCAGGGAATTGAGTCCCCTGAGGATGCCCCTGCAACACAAACGCAGGATATATCCACTAGTCCAAACCCCCTAGTGGATACAATGACTCTTCCAGCCATAGCCGCTCAGGCTTCCTCTCAACAGGAGCCTGCAGCAACCACACAAGGGGTACCTACATATCTGGGATCTTCCTCACTTGAGGGGATTGCCATTGAAGAGCACAACCTCCCCAGGTGCACACTGCATCTATCCCTTCACCCCAAACAACCGCCCCTCACAGCCCAACTTTAATAGTTGCACAAGTGCTGACTCAACTGCCTCCTCACCCCCTCCCCAGAAACCACTCACTACTGGGAACACCTTTACAATTGAGGGGGAGGAACACAGTGCACTTGAGAACCCACAGCACAGGGGTTTACCACTTCTATCTCCTGGTGTAGACAAGGAGCTTAGAATATCTAGTGAGGCTGCCACCTCCTCTGACTCACTTGAGGGGATGCCATTGAAGAGCACCAACCTCCCCAGGTGCACACTGCATCTATCCCTTCACCCCAAACAACCGCCCCTCACAGCCCAACTTTAATAGTTTCACAAGTGCTGACTCAACTGCACTCCTCACCCCCTCCCCAGAAACCACTCACTACTGGGAACACCTTTACAATTGAGGGGAGGAACACAGTGCACTTGAGAACCCACAGCACAGGGGTTTACCACTTCTATCTCCTGGTGTAGACAAAGAGCTTAGAATACTACTGAATCAAACCTTGCTAAGACCTCCCTAGAGGCAACTGCTGATGATGGACATTGTCCTGAGGCTGGAAGTCCCCAGTACCAAGCACAAGGGGCACATCCAAACTGGTCTACACCCATGCATGTACATCCTGCTCTAAGCAGGAGGTCAGGTGATTCAGTATCAACTGATGATGACCTGAGCTTCTTCTACGATGTAGTTGCTCAAAACACCATTCTAGAGGATGAGGTTAGCAGACTCAAAGAGCTGCTGGCCAGATGTCTCAGGATGCAAGTCCATCTGCCACCCTCATACCCCACAGATGGCACCTTCCCTTGAAGGTTTCCCAAATACAGAGCCACCCCAAAATCAACCACCTGCCTCCGCTTCAGGCCCTACTTCTCAGGAACAGAACCCTCCTGAGCAATAGGTGCTGCACTCAAAAATTCCCTCCCTCATCACCCCCTAATCACTGATATAGTGATCAAAGCCCTTGATGAGAGGCTTTCCTCAACATTACAGCCCTTGGTTGATGCTGCTGTCCACAAGACTCTTTCTGCGGTCTCAACCCCTTCCTCCAATGCAACCAAAAAGGGGGAGAGTCCTGCAGTGAAAGAACAGAAGAGGAAAAGATCCGAGGAAAAGAAGAAGCGAAGCAAGCCCAAAAGGAGGAGAAAGAACAGCAACCAATGCTCACCTACAAGCGAAAGAAAGGTGCTGATGAGCACATTGCTGAAGATAAAGCCTTGGAGCTACTGATAAAAGAGGCTGATGCCGAACACAGTAGATCAATGGACAACATCATTGATCAGCTGTTCAGGCAAGGTCATGACACCAACAAACTTGACTCTGAGATTCGACGACTAGAGATTGAAGAAATCCAGAATAGATGGGCAAGTTATGAAGTGTTAGAAAGAGAAAGGCTAGAAATCATGATAAGATTTATTGCAAAATATCTTGGAAGATCAATGATTGAGATCAAAGCTTGGTCCAGGGACAGTATCTTGGCAATCACCACCAAGATCTGTTCGTCTGAAGCATACACTAAGGGGCTTGTTATTGAAGCTTTGAATGAAGTGGGTGCTGGGAGCAGACTGAGCTAGCAAAGCAATCAAAAGCCACACTCACCTCAAGTGCTAGCACAGCCTGTCAACATTCCCACACAAAACCACCCAAAACACAACCCACCAAAGCAACTCCCTTACCCTCAAAACCCATAGCCGATGATATACCCTTGAAGAAAGAGAAGGATATTGAGGCTAGAAGAAGATGAAGAAGATGATGAAGACAGGCTGCCGCTATCAGCTGTGATTCAGTTGCCTAAGGCCACAAGTCACTCCTCAGCAATTACTCCTGAAGTCCAGAGACAAATGGTTAAAGTGAAGCTAGAAGAAGAAGAGCTTCATAAACAGCATGATGAGGAATTGCTGAAGAGAGTTGACAAAGCTTATGCAGCCACATCTTCCATCATCAATATGAAGGAGCAAGCCCTCAGACTTTACACTCTCAGGCATACCTTTCAATATCAAAAGGAAAGAGTGAGGATTTGGCCTGATCCCAGGGTCTCTCACAGAATTCATAAGAACAATATACCTCGGAGATACATTGGCCAGGTGAAAAAGATCGTAGATGAAGTGATCTCTCTGGTCTTTGTAGTTTCACCCTGGGAAATCCTAGAAGACTTCAAGAAGGCCTACAAAGCTAATCTAACCCCTCAGAAGATGCTGGAAAACAAAATAGTGAAAAAGGGGTTAGTTTACAAGAGGCTTGAGGAAGTCAGGAAAAATGAGCTCCAGTTGTTCCTAGAGGGTAATCACCCGGATGAGTTTGCTTACAGAATAATAACAACTGTGGAGCTAAAGAATGGGAAACAGGCCAAATACCTGTCTGAGTATTATGGGCCGGATCATTGTTTGAAGGAGGTGCTGAAGAGCTAACCATGGAGGAACAAATCACCTTCCTTGAGGCCTACACAAGAGAGTCGTACAGACTCATTATGGGGAAGTGAATCTCATGAATGGGATAACAACTCTGTGTCCAGTTCCCCAAAACAGAGTTCCCATTCATACTCTGCCAAACAAATATTTGAGGTTCTTCCAGGCCGGAGCGTACATGGGTCATCTTCTCTACTGATCAAGAAGGAAAAAGACCAACATTTTTGCCATCAATAAGTGGGAGTATAAATAAGTTAGAGGTTTTGGCTGCATTGGTTCAGGGGGGTTTGTTGGACCAAAAGACCAATGAGCCAATCAAAACCTCTAAGTCCCACACGGTATCACAACAACTGCTGAAAGCCTCATCAGTAGTTTGACAAGTGCTGAAGACTTCAACAGCTGAAGATCAAGTGCTGAAGACCTTAACAGCTGAAGAACCAAAGTGCTGAAGTACAACAGCTGAAGAACACAAGTGCTGAAGCTGAAAGACCAAAGTACTGAAGTACAACAGCTGAAGAGTTCACAAGTGCTGAAGATCAACAACTGATGTACAAAGTCTGAAGACAAAGACTGAAGACATCAGCTGATGATATCTACTGAAGTCATCAGCTGATGAAACGCCTGAAAGTCAAAGTCTGAAGATCAAGTACTGAAGCCTCATAGTTTTGTCACAACTGCTGAAGAGTACTTCTTCAGTAGTTGTGATATCAGTAGTTTTATTTTCTTTGTTTCAGTAGTTTTGTAAAACGACTGAAGAGCTTGTTCTTCAGTCGTTGTAGTTTCAGTTTTTTATATTGTACTTAACTTGCTGATATGTTCTCAGTAGTTGTGAACATTTCAGTAGTTTGTTAAGAATTAGTTATTTCTGTATTGGATCTGCCAGTTGTCACTTTCCGTGATAACAGCAGTAACTGTTGCACTCTATATAAGGAGTGACAACCTATTGTAATGAATGAATGAAATGATGAATTGAATGGAATGAATGATTGATTCGATTAGAAATATTCTTCATCTATAAACATTCCAGAAATCAGAAATATACTCTCCCAATAACTGTATGCGATCTTAATGCTCACATATATTGTTAGCTTGCTACAATTTGTCTAATTCGTGTTTGTATTCCGCTGCGTTATATTCTGTTACATCAAACCTGTGATCATTGTACTTCTCTAAAAGTACATCTTCTCTAGCCTTATCATCAATTATTTTGCAATTCATTTATAAACCTCATCATTTTTATCTTTGAGCACAACTCAAACTCAGCTTTGTTTGGAAATTACTTGTTCTAGCTCAAGTTCTTATATTAAAGCTACATTTGCTTCTCTAATGGAAGCAAATGCTGCTATGCATTGTTCAGAACATAATTTGGCTTTTGCCTCAGAGGATATACCTGTGATACCTGAGTGTAGAGGCATTGGAAGATGAAGTAAGCAGACTCCAAAGCCATAAGAGCTAGATTCTCAAAGGGACTGTCACCACCATGTTGACCAGCACCTGAGAACAGTTGATCATGACCAGACAAGTCATCTGGTAAACTGCTCCAGTCAACAACTCCTGGGGTGAAGAAGCTGTGTTGTTGAGATGAAGGTTGTTGATGAGATAGGGAAGGCTGAGGTTCTGGTAATGCATGAGGTTGTGGTGTCATAGGAACTTGAACTTGACTTGACTGTGGCATGTAATAACAAGGGTACTGATAAGGCATTTGACCCTGAGGAACAAAATATGCCGGAGATTGTTGTTGAGGATGATGACTAGATGTGACAGGATGTTGCCCTCTGTTTTGTTGACTGTTGCCAGGAAAAGTCACAAAGGGTGCAGTAGAGTTTGATCCAGTTGATCTACACTCTCTTGCAAAGTGTCCAAGCCGTTGGCATTGTGACACCTCAACTTGCTCTTGTCAAAACCAACTTTGGTTTTGCCAGAGAGTCCTGGGAATTTTCTTCCAGTTCTTTTGTAGAACTTCTGAGATCTGATATTTATCAAGGCCATTTGGCTCAAAATATCCATCTCTTCTAAGTCATCATCAGCAATCCCCTTGAGATCATCCATAATGAAACATAAATTGTCATTATTACCTCCAGTAAACTGACCATCAACACTTACAAATGCAGAATTAGAAGTGCTCGAAGAGAAATTAATATGCTCATCATACTGGCATTCAGATGCAGCATATTCTGACTCATGACCCACCAAGGCAGTGTTGCCTTGTAAAGTCTTCAGTGAGCTTTCCAGATGAAGACAACTTTCTCTTCTGTTCTATCTCTCTCTCAAAAGTGAGCATTTCTCATGGAGTTGGGTGAGAGATAGTTTGTCCAAACTTGCACTGGAGCGTAGGACAATAGTATATGTGTCCCATCTCTCAGGCAGTGATCTGAGAAATCTGTTATTCATCTGAATATTGTGTATTCAAGTTTGACCATTTTTAGTTCAGAGATCAAACAAGAACCGTTCATATTGTTGAGTCAGTGGTCTCTCACCCTTTCTATGAGAGAATGTCTCATATTGTTGGGCAAGAATTTCTCTATTATTTGCCAAGACCTCATCTGTTCCTCCAAATTGTTCTTTCAAAGCAATCCAGAGGTCATGGGCAGTTTCATGATGCATTAGCCCAGAATAGATTTCATTGGGCAAAGCCATGGCCAGAATTCCATGGGCTTTTGCATCAATCTCAAGCAACTTTTTATCCTCATCTGAGTATTGCTCCCTCCTCTTCGGAACCATTTGATTGGTTTCCGGGTTATTCACCATAGGCTTGTGTGGACCATGTACCACAGATGTCCAACACCCGCGCTGTTAACAGACAGGTGATGGAGCATACGTCTTTGCCATATGTTTACTCATTCCTAACCAGCATAGGAGGCTTGGTTGAGGAACCAGTATTGTGAGATCATTGGAGGAGTGGTCATTTTCAGTTCAAAAACAGTTTAGTTCAAGTTTAAAAAGAAGTTTTAGACAAACCACAACAAACTCAATGAGAACCAAGAAAAGATCTCAGGATGAATGAGCAGAAATACAGAAAATTTCAATCTCTATAACCGTTTCTTGCAAAAACAACAGCTAATTCAATCAAACTTGGATCTTGAATAGCAGTTTCAATGATCAATTATTAGATCGATCAATGATTAACCTGCTCTGATACCATTTGACAGGATCAGTGATCACAGGTTGATGTAACAGAATAACGCAGCGGAATACAAACACGAATTAGACAATTGTAGCAAGCTAACAATATATGTGAGCATTAAGATCGCATACAGTTATTGGGAGAGTATTATTTATTTCTGATTTCTGGGAATGTATAGATGAAGATATTTCTAATCGAATCAATCATTCATTCCATTCATTCATCATTTCATTCATTCATTACAATAGGTTGTCACTCCTTATATAGAGTGCAACAGTTACTGCTGTTATCACGGAAATGTGCAGACCATACTGGCAAAAAAAACAAAACAGAAATAACTAATTCTTAACAAACTACTGAAATGTTCACAACTGAGAACATACACAAGTTAAGTACAAATATAAAACTACTGAAACTACAACGACTGAAGAACAAGCTCTTCAGTCGTTTTACAAAACTACTGAAACAAAGAAATAAAACTACTGATATCACAACTACTGAAGAAGTACTCTTCAGCAGTTGTGACAAACTACTGAGGCTTCAGTACTTGATCTTCAGACTTTGACCTTCAGGCGTTTCATCAGCTGATGACTTCAGTAGATATCATCAGCTGATGTCTTCAGTCTTTGTCTTCAGACTTTGTACATCAGTTGTTGATCTTCAGCACTTGTGAACTCTTCAGCTGTTGTACTTCAGTACTTTGGTCTTCAGCTTCAGCACTTGTGTTCTTCAGCTGTTGTACTTCAGCACTTTGGTTCTTCAGCTGTTAAGGTCTTCAGCACTTGATCTTCAGCTGTTGAAGTCTTCAGCACTTGTCAAACTACTGATGAGGCTTTCAGCAGTTGTTGTGATACCGTGTGGGACATAGAGGTTTTCTGATCTTGGCTCATTGGTTCTTTTGGTCCAACACCATTGAAGAGCACCAACCTCCCCAGGTGCACACTGCATCTATCCCTTCACCCCAAACAACCGCCCCTCACAGCCAACTTTAATAGTTGCACAAGTGCTGACTCAACTGCACTCTCTCACCCCCTCCCCAGAAACCACTCACTACTGGGAACACCTTTACAATTGAGGGGAGGAACACAGTGCACTTGAGAACCCACAGCACAGGGGTTTACCACTTCTATCTCCTGGTGTAGACAAGGAGCTTAGAATATCTAGTGAGGCTGCCACCTCCTCTGACTCAGCACATGATCAGAATGAGGCTGGTAACATTGCTAAGACCTCACTAGAGGCAACAGCTGATGATGGACACTGTCCTGAGGCTGGAAGTCCCCAGTACCAAGCAAAAGGGGCACATGCATCAACTGGTCTACACCCAGTGCATGTAAATCCTGCTCTAAGCAGGAGGTCAGATGATTCAGCTTCGGCTGATGATGACCTGGGCTTTTTCTACGATGTTCTTGCCTAGAACACAATCCTTGAAGAGAAAGTTAGTAGGCTGCAAAACCTACTTGATCAACTCTCACAAGGAGAAAGACCATCTGCCTCTACCCACCCACAGATGGCACCTTCACTTGAAGGTTCCCCAAACACTGAGCCACTCCAAACTCAACCACCTGCCTCTGCTTCAGGCCCTATTTCTCAGGAACAGAACTCTCCTGAGCAAATAGGTGCTGTACTTCAAAATTCCCTCCCTCTCATCACACCCATAATCACTGATATTGTGACTAAAGCCATTGATGAGAGGCTTTCCTCAACTTTACAACCCTTGATTGATGCTGCTGTACAAAAGACTCTTTCTGCGGTATAAACCCCTTCCTCCAATGCATCCAAAAATGGGGAGAGCACTGCAGTGAAAGAAAAGAAGAGGAAAAGAACATAGGAGAAGAAGGAAGAGAAGCAAGCCCAAGAGGAGGAGAAAGAAAAGCAACCTCTGCTCACTTACAAGCAAAAGAAAAGTGCTGATGATCATACTGCTGAAGACAAATGCTTGGAGGAGCTGGTAAAAGAAGCTGACACTACACACAGCCGATCCATGGATAAAATAATTGAACAACTCTTCAGGCAGGGGTTTGATACAGCCACATTGGATAGTGAGATCAGAAGGTTGGAAGTCCAAGAGATTCAGACCCGATGGGCTGGGTATGATGCTCTGGAAAAAGAGAGATTGGAAATAATGATCCGCTTTATTACAAAATACTTAGGAAGATCGTTAATGGAGATTCGCGCGTGGACCAGGGACAGTATTCTGGGTATAGCCACCAGAATCTGTCTGTCTGAGCAATTCAACAAAGGGATTATTGTGGAAGCACTTGATGAGGCTGGGGCTGGTAAAAGGTTAGAGATGGCTAAACTCACAAAGGCGAAACTAACTACAAAGATGCTGGATCAACCTCCCTTCCACCCACTCAAACAGAGCCTATCCCTCAAATCTCCCAACCAATCTCTAAGCCAAAATCCAAACATCTTCATTCTCCAAAACCAATTCCTTCACCAACCCAACCATCATCCAGTGATGCACCTAGAAGGAGGAGAAGGGTGCTGAGGATGGAAGAAGAAGAAGAAGAGGAGGATGAAGATGATAGTCTGCCACTCTCTGTTGTTCAAAAGCTACCAAAACCCCGTAGTCAACTCATGATCACACCTGACTCTCAAAGGGAAATGGTCAGAGTCAAGATACAAGAAGAAGAACAGCAGAAACAACACGATGAGCAACTGTTGAAGATGGTTGACAAGGAATTTCCTCAGTCATCATCTATTCAAGCCATGAAAGGGCATGATCAAAGGCTGTACACTCTCAGGCACACTTTTCAGTATCAGAAGGAGAGAGTGAGAGTATGGCCAGACCCCAGGGTGAGTTCTAGAATCCATAAAAGAACTATTCCACACAGATACAATGGCCAGGTACGAAAAACAATAGATTCTACCATCATGTTGGCCATTGTAGTCTCACCTTGGAAATCATTGATGAATTCAAGAAAGCTCACCAAGCAAAGAAGACCCCTCAAGTTTACTAGAAAATAAGATGATTAAGAAGGGGTTGTTATATAAAAAGCTTGAAGACATCCAGAAGAATGAGCTCCAGTTACTCCTTGAAGGCAACCATCCTGATGAATTGTATATAGGGAGGTAACTACGGTGGAGCTGAAAAATGGCAGACCATGAAGTACTTATCAGTACTATGGTCCAGAGTTCTTCTTCGAAGGAGGAGTAGAAGAACTCTCTCAGGAGGAACAAGTTGTTCTCCTTGAGGCCTATGTTCGAGAGTCATACAGACTCATTATGGGGAAGTAAATCTCATGAATGGGATAACAACTCTGTGTCCAGTTCCCCAAAATAGAGTTCCCATTCATACCCTGCCAAACAAATATATGAGATTTCTTCCCAGGCCGGAGCTTACATGGGTCATCTTCTCTACTGATCAAGAAGGAAAAAGACCAACACTTTGCCAACAATAAGTGGGATAATGAATAATTTAGAGGTTTTGGCTGCATTGGTTCAGGGGGACTTTGTTGGACCAAAAGAAATAATGAGCCAAGATCAGAAAACCTCTAAGTCCCACATGGTATCACAACAACTGCTGAAAGCCTCATCAGTAGTTTGACAAGTGCTGAAGACTTCAACAGCTGAAGATCAAGTGCTGAAGACTTCAACAGCTGAAGAACTAAAGTGCTGAAGTACAACAGCTGAAGAGTTTACAAGTGCTGAAGATCAACAACTGATGTACAAAGTCTGAAGACAAAGACTGAAGACATCAGCTGATGATATCTACTGAAGTCATCAACTGATGAAACATCTGAAGGTCAAAGTCTAAAGATCAAGTACTGAAGCCTCAGTAGTTTGTCACAACTGCTGAAGAGTACTTCTTCAGTAGTTTTGATATCAGTAGTTTTATATTTCTTGTTTCAGTAGTTTTATGTTTCAGTAGTTTTGTAATACGACTGAAGAGCTTGTTCTTCAGTCGTTGTAGTTTCAGTAGTTTTATATTCTGTACTTAACACTCTGATATGTTCTCAGTAGTTTCGAACATTTCAGTAGTTTGTTAAGAGTTAGTTATTTTTGTATTAGATCTGCCAGTTGTCACTTTCCCGTGATAACAGCAGCGATTGCACTCTATATAAGGAGTGTCAACCTATTGTAATAATTGAGTGAATGACGGGAATGATATGAATGATTTGACAAGAAATATTCTATATCTATAAACATTCCTTGAATCAGAAATATATATTCTCTCACTATAACCGTATGTGCTCTTAATGCATACAAGTATCGATTACTTGCTACAATTTGTCTAATTCCTGTTCGTATTCCGCTGCGTTGAACTCTAATACATCAAACTTGTGATCGCTGATCCTGTCATTGATGAATTGAAGTCGGTGTTCATAGGTTACTAATTGTAACTTTATTTTCATGATATGATGATTTGATGATGGATTGATGTTATTAAAGGGTTTATGGTGATGACTAGGTGGTAGATTGTTGATATGAATGCTAGAAACCTTGGAATGGATGTTGTAGTCCATACCTTGCCAAAAGTGGAAACTTTTGTTCATGATGATTGATGGATTATGATGATTAGGTATTGTTGATCATGTCTAGATGTTGTTATGAGCTTGAAATGGTATATTATGAATGAATTCATGAATACATTGGGTGTTTGATAGATTTGGAATGTACTTTCCCAAAAGGGAAACTTTATTTGCACAAAGTTTGAAAGATGATGGTTTGAACATGTTTGGGATATTAGGAGCATGTCAGTATGTTCATGGATGATTTCTAATGTGGTAGAATATGTTAATTTAGTTATGTGGGATGCTTGGATCATCATGTGTGATGTATGGACTTTGATGATCATGTATGATGATGAAGGATGATTAGTAATTAAGGCATTGTGTTTGGGACTGGAAATTGATTATTGTGATGTATGTTGAATGCAATGAACATGGTTAATGAATATGATTGTGATCATCATACACACATGCGAATCTGAGGCCCCTACTTAGTAGGATTGGTAGGGTTTAGGGTGTGAAATTGTGAGTGGCTTCACATGGCATGTAGTGCGTGATTTGATCTTTGTGTGGTATGTTAGTTATGTTATAACTGGTAGGCATGTTAATGTTTTAGATTCGCATGACTTGTATGATACTTGGTAGTATGATGATCTAAGTAATACACCTGGATACTGTAGCATACATGTGATCCATTTGAATGTTAACCATGTATGATGTATGAGTATGCTTGCTTAAATGGTTTACAACACATATTGTCACCAACGGGTCAAACAAGTCAACTGGGTCAAACATGTCTGTTCTTTTGAAACCCTGAGTCTTTGGTTGTAGTGTACTTAGGGCTCCACATGTTCTCTGTTTGCACGTACTCATGTACTTATATGATCTAGGTAACCTCTAAAGGTTGTCTGTCCACTCTTTCTTTCAAGTAAACTCTAAGTATTCATTACACATATCAGGTGAGTTCATGCCCCACTCTTTACTTAATCTCTTTAGGGGGAGATAGCATACTGGTATTTTACAAAACGCTTTATATATTTAAGTTGTGTATAATATTAATATAGTGTTGTTTATCATGGAAAAGTCCTCACACTTTTGAATTGTTAATATTGAAGAGGAAACTTGGGTAGTACTACTAGTCTGACCAGCCCCACCTGTGTGACTCGAGGTCAACCGGGTGCAATTTGTCCTATTGAACATTGTCACGACTAACAGTCGTGACAGGAGGCAACAACGTAACACAGTCAGCGTCAATTGCGAAATCATTATGAGTTAATATTTATTGTTAATAGAATAGCTATCTGTTACAATGCACTACTTTTATATCTTAATTATTAAGCTGCTTATGTTTGAACATCAACTCTTGAACTCACCAACCGTTATGTTGACATTTTAGTATGCTATTCTCAGGTTAATAACTTCGCTTGCCTTTAGGAGCACTACACGGATTCATCTTGCATTCTAATAATTGGTCTTAAAGACATCTTTATTGGTTTTATACATTAATGTTTACTCATTTGGGTTGGCGCATGTTTTGCCATTGTACGCATTTACATTCTTTGGGTTTGCCATGTTTTACAAAACGCTTCCGCACAGTTTCAAGTTTAAACTTTGGTTGATTTTATTTTAACGTTGGCATATAGTGTCATTCTGAGTAACTATTGACAGTGATCCTGGTTTGCTCACACACCTCGCGGTAAAACTCCGCACATGGATTTTAAGGGTGTGACAGATTGGTATCAGAGACACTCTTGTGCCGTTCGGGGTGTGGGACATACCTCACTAATGACGGTTACTTCTCGGGTTCATAGAGGACGATGAGTCCAAACAGGGGGTGCTTGTGACACCTTACACATATCCCACATTGGCCGTGGACAGGAGAGATTCCTGGTTCATAAGGAATGTTTGGCCTTTAACATCAACAACGCGTTTTGGCCGTATTGGCTATGGATGAGAGGAGAACTCCACAGTTTAGCGTGCTCAGGTGGGAGCAATCTAGGGATGGGTGACCTCCCTGTGAAGGTTTCACCCGGCAACCAAAAGCAAATCCGTGAGTTCATCGTGGGTAAAGCGGACAATATTGTTGATGCAAGGGGCTGGGTGTTACCGAATGGTATCAGAGCCATTGGTTATAGGGAACTAGGTTGCATACACACTAGACTATAACCACACACAGTTAGTTAGTTACTTGTGCCTTATTTTCATCTATTGTATACTCATTCGCATACAAGTCCACTCTCTACAGCATGGCATCGTCATCGAGAGCTCCGAGTAAGCGGACTGTATCACCTGCACGATCTGAATCCCCACCTCCCACACCTGTACCCGAAAATGGACCCGACTGGCCCCGACTAGCTTATCCTCGAGGGGAGATTGATTGGGATCAACCTTTTGCACTGATGGAGCGTGACCCCCCACGAGACTGGAGTTTCTACCGCATGTTCGTTGAGCATATAATGTATAGGGAGCACGTACCTTTCCCGAGGCCCAAGACTAGGAGCAACGCCGATCAACCAATGCCTTCACTTCCACAGACAGTGCAGTCCAATGAGCAACTGATTGCTGCACTGGTTGTTGGACCAAAAGAACCAATGAGCCTGATCAGAAAAACCTTTAAGTCCTACAGACATCAGAACAACTGCTGAAGACTTGATCAGCTGTTTGACAAAGTCTGAAGACTTCAACAGCTGAAGACCAAAGTCTGAAGATCAACAGCTGAAGACTAAAGTACTGAAGACTTCAACAGCTGAAGACCAAAGTCTGAAGATCAACAGCTGAAGACTGAAGTACTGAAGATCAACAGCTGAAGACTGAAGTACTGAAGATCAACAGCTGAAGACTAAAGTACTGAAGATCAACAGCTGAAGTACAAAGACTGAAGACATCAGCTGATGACAACAGCCGAAGTTCAAGTACAAGTACTGAAGCCTTCAGAGTTTGTTACAACAGCTGAAGAAGCATTCTTCAGTTGTTGTGATGGTTTCCTTTCAGTAGTTTCTTTTCAGTAGTTGTAGTGATAGTTAACACTTAGTATTTTTGTAAGAAGATGTCAGCTGTTTTGACATCTTCAGTAGTTGTGTTAACTTTCAGTAGTTTGAATAACTCTGTTAGATGTCACTATCAAATGACATCAGCAGACGTCACATCTCCTATATAAGGAATGTTCCACCACGACATTCCTATATAAGGGATGATTGACCTGATTGTATGTGTGACATTTTGCCACCACGAAAGCGCATATTGAATGAAATCATTGATTTGCAGAATTCTTTCTATAATCGTTTGTTCTTACTTTGAATATCAACTGTATTCTTGTATATTTTCTAAATTCTTTGTTTGATTTTCGCTGCAATACTCTCTAATCAATCAAACGTAGATCACTAATCCAAACAATTGGTATCAGAGCAGGTTAATCATTGATCAATCTAACAATTGATCATTTAAACTGCTAACCGATATCTGCATTTGATTGAATGAGCATATTTGCAAGAATCGGTTATAGCATTTTATTGCTTTCTGTTTTCTCTTGGTTCAATTTGGTTTGTTGTGTTCTGTTCTAAATTTGTTAAAACTTAATTGATTTTGGTTGAATCTGAGAATGACTACTCCTTCTAATGACCCTCACAATACCGGTTCTTCAACCAAGCCTCCGATGCTGGTTAGGACTGAGTATAACATATGGCAACGAAGAATGCTTCATCACCTGTCTGTCAACAGTTCAGGTTGTTGGACATCGGTGGTACATGGTCCCATAAGCTTATGGTGAACAATCCGGAAACCAATCAAATGGTTCCGAAGAAGAAGGAACAATACTCAGATGAAGATCAGAAACTGTTTGAGATTGATGCTAAAGCCCATGGAATTCTGGCCATGGCACTGCCGAATGAAATCTATTCAGGGCTTATGCATCATGAAACTACTCATGACCTCTGGAATGCACTGAAGGAACAATTCGGTGGAACTGATGAGGTCTTAGCAAACAACAGAGAAATTCTTGCCCAACAATATGAAACATTCTCTCATAGGAAGGGTGAGACACTAACTCAACAGTTTAAGCGTTTTTCTAGTTTGATCTCTGAGCTAAAAATGGTCAAACATGAATATACCAATAGCCAGATGAACAACAGATTCCTTAGATCACTTCCTGAGAGATGGGACACATACACTATTGTCCTACGGTCCAGTGCAAATCTGGATAAACTATCTCTCACCCAACTTCATGGGAAACTGCTTACATTTGAGAGAGAGATAGAGCAGAAAAGGAAACTGGCATCATCAGGAAAGCTCACTGATGACTTCGTACCAGGGAACACTGCCTTGGTTGGTCATGAGTCAGAATATGCTTCATCTGAAAGTAATTATGATGAGCATATAGATTCTCTTCAAACAATTCACATCATGCATTCGTTGGTGTTGATAGTCACTCAGGCTGTATAGTGACAATTTATGTTTTATCATGGATGATTTGAAAGGAATAGCTGATGATGATCTAGAAGAGATCGATATTCTGAGCCAAATGGCCTTGATTAATATCAGATCTCAGAAGTTCTACAAGGGGACTGGCAGGAAATTTCCAAGACTCTCTGGCAAAACCAAAGTTGGTTTTGACAAGAGTAAGTTGAGGTGTCACAAATGCTAAAGACTTGGACATTTTACAAGAGAGTGTAGATCATCTGGATCTAACTCCTCTGCACCCTTTGTGACTTTTCCAAGCACTAGTCCACAAAACAGGGGGCAACATCCTGCTAGTTCTGGTCATCATTCACAACCTGTTTCACCTGCATATTTTGTCCCTCAGGGTCCAATGTCATATCCGTATCCCTGCTATTACATGCCTCAGCCAAATCCAGTTCAAGTTCCTACTGCACAACAACCACAAGCATTACCTGAGCCCCTACCATCTAAATCACAACCTCATCATAGCTTTTTCACCCCTGGTAATGTTGACTGGAGCAGTTTACCAGATGATCTCTCTGGTACTGAGCAATTATGTACTGGTGATGGTCAACATGGTGGTGAACATCCTGAGGGTTCATGCTCCAATGCATCTTCTTCACAGGTAACCCAGGTATCTTCTGAGGCTAAGGCCAAGCTTTGTTCTTAATCTTGCATAGATGCATTTTTCTCTATTAGAGAAGCAAATTTAGCTGTAATTAATCAAAATCTAGAGCTTGAGCAAACTATTTCCAAAAGAAAAGCTGAATATGAGTCTGTCCTTAAGGACAAAGATGATGAGATTTATAAGCTTAAATGCCAATTAAATGATGAAAAGGCTAAGCTAGAGGTCATTCTTGAGAACCATAAGGAACTCAAAGAAAAACTTGCGGTTACCCAAGTTGAGTGTGACCGCTGGGTGTCATCCTGCAAGGGATTTGAAATGCTCCTCAGTAAGCAATCTACTTCGAATGTGAAGTTTGGAATTGGTTACAACCATATTGCACCTCCAACAGATTTTACTCCAAAACCAATGGTAAAATTTGAAAGTGAAGGCAATCTCCAAACCACATTATCATGTGCATCATCCATATGTGATCTCCCAAAATCACAAGATGAGATAAGGGTTGATACCTCAGCAAGTAAATTGGCTGATGGGTTAACTACTCATAAGCACATGAAGCTGAGAATTTCAGATGTTGTCCCTCAAAGTAACTTAAGTACTGAAGAGCAAGTTACAACAACTGAAAAGCATTTCAAATCAGCTAAAATAAATGGATTAACAACTGCTAACAATGAACAGCTGAAGAACAACTCTTCATTTGTTACAGATTCTTCAGTACTGAACAAAATTACTGAAAGGAGGAAAGTTCTGAAGAGCACACCTTCAGTAGTTTCCTCATCAGCAGTTAATCAATCCAAGATGATGAATAAGCCATGTGATATATGTGGTAAATTCAATCATCTTTCAGATGAATGTTGGTACAGAAAGGGTTCCAAACTCAACAGAGATAAGCACATTAAAATCCAGATGGATGAAATGAAAACTGAGTTTGAGACCAAGTTTGTACCGCAATCATTCCATTGTGATAAACCCAAGCCTTCAACCAAATTCAAAAAGAAGGATAAGGTTCATCACAAAACAGCTGATGGTGCTCCTCATGATAAACATCAGACCAGGTCTGTTAATTTTAAGGAGGAAATGGTGGATCACAGGAACTCATCAAACACAAGTACTGATATGTCACAAGAGCTGAAAGCTCTGGCTACAAATCACACACAACTTGTTATTATAGTTCAGCATTTGTTGGGGAGAGTTAACCAACTAGATGCACCTGTGATCAAATCACTGAAAAGGCATTCCAAGCCCAAATCTAAGGAATCCATTTGAGCACCATCTCCTTCTTCTACTGTTAATCATAAGAAACAAGTTATGGTTGCATCTGTTGATGAAAACAGACCCAAAACCAAAAAGGTTTGGGTCTCAAAATCTAACTAGTTTTCTTTCATGCAGGGTTCTTCAACATGCCAAAGGAGCATCTGGTATGTGGATAGTGGAGGATCTATGCATATGACTGGGAGTAGTTTTCTTCTTAATGAGTACACTCAAGGAAAGAAGGGATTTGTTTCATTTGGAAATGATGCCAGACGTTACATCATTGGGAAAGGATATGTGTCTAATGGACAAATCCGGTTTGATGATGTCAACCATGTGGAGAATCTCAAGTATAATCTGCTGAGTGTCAGTCAGATGTGTGATAAAGGGCATGTTGCACTTTTCACAAGCCAGAACTGCAGGATTCTGTCTTCCTAAGTTCTGAAGCTGATTGACAAGGTAATGGATGAACATACTCTCCTGAAGGCCAACAGGATCAGAAGAGTGTATGCCTTGGATTTGTCAAAGAAGATTGATTTGAAGGGCCATCCATGCCTGTTCTCAAAGCCTCTCTTCAGGAATCTAAACTACGGCATAGAAGGCTGGGTCTGTCAATCTCAGAAACATGAATCAGCTGATCCACAATCGTTTAGTGAGAGGTTTATCAATAAAGAGTTCCACTGTGATGAAGCCTGCACTGCTTGTTTGAAAGGAAAACAACACAAAGTCTCATTCCCTCCCATTGAAGAACCTAAGTCTACTGCCTGCTTGCAGTTACTGCACATGGATCTATTTGGTCCTGTGAGAGTGATGAGCATGGAAAAGAAGAAATACTGTCTCGTAATTGTGGATGATTACTCCAGATTCGTATGGACTTTCTTTCTACATTCAAAGGATGAGGTTGCTCAGAAGATTACAAACATTGTTCTGTATGTTGAGAAGCAGTATTCCCTATCAGTCAAGTGTATAAGGAGTGACAATGGTAATGAATTCAGAAATCATACACTTGATGATTTTTACCTTTCAAAAGGAATCAAAAGGCAGTTTAGCATCCCAAGGACTCCAGAACAAAATGGATTAGTGGAGAGAAAGAACATGACTTTAATTGAAGCTGCAAGGTCCATGTTGGCTCACTCTGGTTTGCCTTTGACCTTTTGGGCTGAAGCTGTCAATACAGCTTGCTATGTGAAGAATAGAGTGTTAATAAATCAGAGGTTGATGAAGACTCCATATGAAGCTCTACATCATTTGGCTCCTTTGATTTCATTCTTCAGAGCCTTTGGATGTCCTTGTTTCATTCTCAACACAAAGGGTCAACTCCACAAATTTGATCCTAAGGTGGATGCAGGGTATTTTGTAGGTTATTCATCCACTTGCAAGGTTTACAGAGTCTTCAACTGCAGAACAAAGATAGTTGAAGAAACCTTGCTTGTGAAATTCAATAAATCTCCTAAGGATAAAATTCCACAAAACCCTATGGAGTTGTTTGATCTGGACATACTGCAATATGCTCCTTATCAAACTCCAGCTGTTGTAGATCATGTGGATAAATCATCTTCTGCAGCAAGTCTTCCACCTGGTGGTACTGAAGATGATTATGATATCAGTACTCACCTTTTCAAGTTCAGTGACCAACTGCCTTAGTCTGCTAAACTTGATGTTCCTATACCTTCAGCAGCTCTATCCACAACAAATGCTGATGAGATTTCTGATTCCTCTACATTGTTTGATTTGCCATCTAATACTGGTTTCAAGAATCTAAATCACATCTGCTGATGTTGAACTGGCTACAAACACTTGCACTGATCTTATTGTGCACCAAGAGCTGAAGGATCACCCCATGTCTCAAATCATTGGTGGTATCAATGCTAGCGTCTCAACCAGAAGTCAATTGTCTAACTTGTGCTTCTATGCTCTCTTCATAAGTCAGCAAGAGCCAAAGAACTATCATGTTTCTTTGAGAGACAATGGATGGGTGGAAGCCATCCAGCTTGAGCTACTTCAGTTCAAGAAACAGCAGGTGTGGGAACTGGTTCCTCTACCCCCAGGTAAGTGTGCAATAGGCACTAAATGGGTGTTTAGGAACAAAACAGATGAAAATGGGCTTATTGTTAAGAACAAGGCTAGACTGGTTGTTCAGGGGTTTTCACAAGAAGAAGGTATTGATTATGATGAGACCTTTCCCCCTGTAGCCAGACTGGAGGCAATTAGATTGTTCTTAGCCTATGATGCATTTCACAATTTTAAAGCTTTTCAAATGGATGTTAAAAGTGCATTTTTTATGGTAAAATAAAAGAAGAGGTTTATGTGTGTCAACCACCAGGTTTTGAGGATAATAAACATCCAAATAGGTATACAAGCTTGATAAGGCTCTATATGGGTTGAAACAAGCTCCTAGAGCCTAGTATGAGACATTATCAAATTTTCTTCTTCAAAATAGTTTCACTAGAGGCTCCATAGATAAAACTTTATTCATTAAGAAGGTGGACCAGCATAAGTTACTTGTTCAAATTTATGTTGATGATATTATTTTTGCATCCTCTGATCCCCAGTTGTGTGATGACTTTACCAATTTAATGCATAAATGTTTGAAATGAGTGCAATGGGAGAATTACAGTTCTTTCTAGGATTGCAAATCAAACAAAAGGCTGATGGGACTTTCATTCATCAGTCTAAATATACAAAAGATCTTTTGAATAAGTTTGATTTACAAAATTGTAAGCCCTATTCTACTCCCATGTGCAACACCACACAACTGGATGCAGATAAAAAGGTAAGGCTGTTGATGAAACAGTTTACAGATGTATGATTGGGTCCTTGATGTACTTAACAGCTTCTAGACCAGATATCATGTTTGCAACTTGTGTTTGTGCTAGATTTCAGGCTGCTCCTAAAGAGTCTCACTTGATTGCAGTCAAAAGGATCTTTAGATATCTGCAAGGTACATAATCTCTAGGTTTATGGTATTCCACAGGACACTCTTGCAAATTGGTTGCTTTTTCTGATAGTGACTATGCAGGGTGTAAGTTAACCAGAAAGTCAACTTCTGGTGGATGTGAATTCCGAGACAACTGTTTGATTTCTTCGCAGAGTAAGAAACAAACATTTGTTGCTACATCCACTGCTGAAGCAGAGTACATTGCTGCTGCAAGCTGTACTTCTCAGGTACTCTGGATTCAAAACCAATTATTGGATTATGGCATTATAGAGACTAAGACTCCATTATTAATGGACAGTGCTTCAGCTCTTTGCATTGTCAAGAATCCTATCCAGCACTTTAGGACCAAACATATAGAGATCAGACATCATTTTATTAGGGACTGTTTTGAAAAAGGTCTGATTGATCCAAAGTTTGTGCCTAGTGCTGATGAGCTTGCAGACATTTTTACTAAGCCTTTGGATAGTTCAACTTTCCAAAACCTAGTGTTAAGGCTTGGTATGCTGCAGCTAGAATAAGTGATAACTACTGATGATCTCAGTAAATAAGTACTAATGATTATTGTAACCATATCACAAATAACTACTGATATAAGTACAAACAGATAAGTACTGATGTAGTCATAACTACTGATATAAGTAGAAACAGATAAGTACTGTTAGAAGAACTGATGCAGTCATAACTACTGATATAAGTACAAACAGATAAGTACTGATGTCCTATGAAACTACTAAAAAACAGCCAAAAAGACTGATGAGTAAATGTTGAGGACAGTATGAAACAGCTGAAAAGCTATGAATTGACGAAAACTACTGATGAGAATTTTCTCTTCAGTTGTTTCTAAAACTGCTGCTTCATCTTAAACAACTGATGACAAAACCATGTCTTTAGTAGTTTCATAACTACTGATGACCAACACCACGTCGTCAGCTATTTACAACAACTGATGACAAAACCATGTCTTTAGTAGTTTCATAACTACTGATACCTAACACCAACTTATCAGTTGTTACCAACAACTGAAGCTAAAACCATGGTCTTCAGTACTTTTATAACTACTGATGCCTAAAACCAAGACTTCAGTTCTTTCAACCTCTGAAGGTTAATACCATGTCATCAGTCGCTTAAAACTACTCATGACTCATACCAAACCCTTCAGTTTCTTTATAACCCATACCCTATAAATACCTTGTCTTACAGAGCTTCATCATCTCAAACCTAACGTTCAAAAACTCATAACCTTCTCTCACATCAATGGCGAACATGAAGCTCAAACCACGACACAACTGTGTTGCTTACCTTACCAAATCACCCTTCTGGACGAAGTTTGATAATGCCATTGATCTAATGATCAACTCTCCATACAAAACAGCTTTCCTTCTAAATCCTACCATTCATGCCGAATCCCTCCATCAGTTCTGGATGAACGTCACCCTCATCACTGGGGAGAATGACACCGACTCTCTCCAGTCGTTCGTCAACAACCGTCAGGTGGTCATCACTCCATAAATCCTTCGCCAAACCCTACAACTGGATGATGCCACATTCCCCACTGGGTATCCAAAGGGCACCGCTGATCTATCATTTGCCCAACATGGATACCAGGGTAATCTTAGTGCCTCTACCATCCTGAAGAAGCATTTCCATGATGCGGAACGACTAATTTTTCATATGGTGAATGTATGCTTAGCCCCTAAGACTTCTTCTTGGGATCAAATGTCGACGAGGTGGCAGCAGGTATTATTTTCTATCCTTGACCAACAAAACTTAAATTTTTCTGAAATGTTATTTCTTGAACTCAAGGATATGGCCTCCAAGCCTATAGCTAACCGATGGATATTATATCCTCGGTTCCTAATGGCCATTATAGTAAACCAGCTGAAAGCTGAGGGACTTGTTGGCCTTGGAGTCCCTGCCACGGCTGTATTGCCTGAAGTATACTCCAGGCACAACTCAGACCAGCCACTCAAACTGGCTGCCAAACTGCGAAAACCCACGCACCTGGAACCCACAGCCACCACCTCGAAATCCATTGTCCCCACCAAACCCAAACACAAGAAAGCCAAAAAGGCTACTCAGGGAAATGAGTCCCCTGCGGATGCCCCTGCAACACAAACGCAGATTATATCTACTGGTCATAACCCCCCAGTAGATACACGTACTCACTCACCCTCAACCGCTCAGGTTTCCTCTCAACAGGAGCCTGTAGCAACCACCTCTGGGGCACCTATACATCTGGAACCTTCCTCACTTGAGGAGGTTGCCATTGAAATGCACCACTCTCCCCGGGTGCATACTGCCTTCACACCCTCTCCCACTGCAACCGCCCCCCAAAGTACCACCATCATAATTGCCAAAGTGCTGACTCAGTTGCACTCCTCACCTCCTCCCCAGATACCAATCAAAACTGGGATAACCCCAACCATCGAGGGGGAGGACCAAAGTGCTTCTGACACCCCATAGCACAGGGGTTACCATATTCAATCTCCAAGTGTAGAAACGGAGATTCGAAATTCTGGTGAGGCTGCCACTTCTCCTGCTTTAGCAAATGATCAGGATGAATTTGGTACTGTCCATAAGACCTCACCAGAGGCAACTGCCGATGAAGGACATGGTCCTGAGGCAGGAAGTCCCCAGTACCATGACCAAGGGGCACATGCTACTACTGGACTATACTCAGAGCATGTTCATCCTGATTCTATAAGGAGGTCAGGTGATTCAGTAAACACTGATAATGACCTGGGCTTCTTTTATGATGTTTTAGCCCAAAACACCATCCTCGAGGATGAGGTAAGCAGACTCAAAGAGCTGCTTGCCAAAAATTCTCAGGATCAAAGACCATCTACCCCTCCAAACCCACAGATGGAACCTTCTTTTAAAGGTCCCCCAAACACAAAGCCACTCCAAAACACACAACCACCTGCCTCTGCTTTTGGTACTATTTCTCAGGGACAGAACCCCCCTGAGCAAATAGCTGCTATCTTTCAACATTCCTTACCTCTCATCACATCAACTATCACTGATATGGTGCTTAAAACCCCTTGATGAGAGGCTTCCCTCAGTTATTCAACCCTTGATAGAGGATGCTGTGAGGAAAAGGCTTTCTGACAATCAACCCCTTGCAACCAATGCAACCAAAAAAGGGGTGATTCAGTCAGTGAAAGCAAAAAGAAAAAGGATTGCAGATAGGAAAGAAACTGAGAAGGATAAGGTGAAGGATGCTGACATGGAAAAAGTGACTGAATGTACTAAAGACTTTTATGTCATATACAAGAAAAGGAAGAATGTAAAGGAGACTGACTTAGAGACAATGGTAAAGGAGGCTGATGCTGAACACAGCCGATCAATGGATAACATCATTGATCAGTTGTTTAGGCAAGGACACGCCACTCTCAGCTGTTATACAGTTGCCTAAGGCCACAAGTCACTCTCCAACAATTACTCCTGAAACTCAAAGAAAAATTGTGAAAGTAAAGCTAGAAGAAGAAGAGCTTCACAAACAACATGATGAGGAATTGTTGAGAAGAGTTGACAAAGCATATTTGCCACATCTTCAATCATTAACATGAAGAAGCATGCTCTCAGGTTATACACTCTTAAACATACATTTCAATATCAAAAGGAGAGAGTGAGGATTTGGCATGATCCCAGGGTGTCTCATAGGATTCACAAGAAAAACATTCCACAGAGATACATTGGCCAAGTGAAGAAGATTGTAGATGAAGTGATCTCACTGGTCTTTGTAGTATCACCTTGGGAAATCCTAGATGACTTCAAGAAAGCCTATAAAACTAACCTCACCCCACAAAAGATGCTGGAAAATAAAATGGTGAAAAAGGGGTTAGTATACAAGAGGCTTGAGGAAGTTAGAAAGAATGAGCTCCAGTTGTTCTTAGAGGGTAATCACCCTGAAGAATTTGCTTATAGAGTAATAACAACTGTGGAACTCAAAAATGGGAAACAGGTCAAATACCTATCTGAATATTATGGGCCAGAATCACTTTTTGAAGGAGGAGCTGAAGAGCTTACCATAGAGGAACACATAACCCTCCCTGAGGCCTTTACAAAGGAGTCATACAGACTCATTGTTGGGAAGTAGATCTCATGGATGGGGTAACAGCTCTGTGTCCAGTTCCCCAAGATAGAGTTCCCATTCATCCTTTGCCAAACAGATCATCGAGACTTCTTCCCAGGCCTGTGCTTACATGGGTCACTTCTGAGCTGATCTAGAAGACAAAAAGACCAAATCTTTATACCATAATAAGTGGGGCATCTTCAATAAGTTTAAAGGTTTTGGCTGCAATGGTTCAGGGGGAGTTTGTTGGACCAAAAGAACCAATGAGCCTGATCAGAAAAACCTCTAAGTCCGACAGACATCACAACAACTGCTGAAGACTTGATCAACTATTTGACAAAGTCTGAAGACTTCAACAGCTAAAGACCAAAGTCTGAAGATCAACAGCTAAAGACTAAAGTACTGAAGACTTCAACAGCTGAAGACCAAAGTCTAAAGATCAACAGCTGAAGACTGAAGTACTGAAGATCAACAGCTGAAGACTGAAGTACTCAAGATCAACAGCTGAAGTACAATGACTGAAGACATCAGCTGATGACAACAGCCGAAGTTCAAGTACAAGTACTGAAGCCTTCAGAGTTTGTTACAACAGCTGAAGAAGCATTCTTCAGTTGTTGTGATGGTTTCCTTTCAGTAGTTTCTTTTCAGTAGTTGTAGTTATAGTTAACACTTGGTATTTTTGTAAGAAGATGTCAGCTATTTTGACATCTTCAGTAGTTGTGTTAACTTTCAGTAGTTTGAATAACTCTGTTAGATGTCACTATCAAATGACATCAGCAGACGTCACATCTCCTATATAAGGAATGTTCCACCACGACATTCCTATATAAGGGATGATTGACCTGATTGTATGTGTGACATTTTGCCACCACGAAAGCGCGTATTGAATGAAATCTTTGATTTGCAGAATTCTTTCTATAATCGTTTGTTCTTACTTTGAATATTAACTGTATTCTTGTGAATTGTCTAAATTCTTTGTTTGATTTCCGCTGCAATATTCTTTAATCAATCAAACGTAGATCACTCATCCTAAACTGGTGGCTACACTGAATACTAAGCAACAATGAGTCAGGCGACTCATGAGTGATGTTTGTACACTACAGCATGAGGTGTACAAACTAAGACATCAAATGGTAAACTTGAGGAGCAACACGAGAAGACCCTAAATGGGTGTCACCACATGGAAGACGGTCTCATAGCACTTAGAGGACGCGTTACTGCTCGTGAATAGTGGGACGCAATAGCCGATAATAGAATTGCTATCTTAGAAGCCCATTGGCAGCGCTTTAGATTGCTATAGCTCCTGCTTCTGCAGCAGACTCGGAGGATGAGGATCCCGAGGAGGAACCCAAGGAGGAGGAACCGGTGGAGATGGAAGATGACAGTGATGGGTTGGATGTTGCCGATTGATTTCCTTTATTTGACTTGGACTATGTAGTGAATCTCTCTTTTGAAACCTATGTGGGAAGGGTTGTTTCCCCACCCGAACGACAAACTTAAATTTTGACATTGATGAATACATTATGACTCATTTACAATTTATTTACCTTGGTTATAATTTTTGTTATGAATGTTGTGGTTGTGATGATTCATTATTCCTTACTATTTACTGTACTTCATGGGATAAATGTGTTTGATGTTACTCATTATTGTATTTGTGAATGTAAAGTAAAAATGGATGCCCGTGGACGTGGTCGTGGGCGCCGACGTGGACGTGGCACTGGAGACCATGGCAGTGGTGCTATAAACATGACCCCCACAGAAATAGCTGCCCTAATAAGTGAGCATGTTCAGCCAATGGTGGCTGCTGCCCAGACGGGATAGCCAGCAGGTAAACGATGATAGAAAGTTGAATCAAATATCTTGAATAATCGTATAGGAATTCTGATCAATATTTATTGTTTTGAAACAGGACCACCGGTGTGTACCTACAAGTCCTTTATGGACTGTAAACCACACACCTACAGCGGGACTGAAGGGGCTGTAGGACTGGTGCGATGGTTCGAGAAGACAGAGTCTGTCTTCTCCAAATGCAACTGTCCACCTGCTCATCAAGTGAAATATGCCACCGGGACTTTAGGAGGTGCCGCTCTGTCTTGGTGGAACGCGCAAGTCCATCTGTTAGGACAAGCGATGGCGAAGGGCTTCCATGGGATGAATTTAAAGGAATGATGACTGAGGAGTACTGTCCTCGCAAGGAAGTGCAAAAGCTGGAGATGGAATTCTGGCAACATAAGATGCAGGGCTTAGAAATCAAGGCCTACACCACCAGAACCCATGAACTAGCAACCCTATGCCGGGGAATGGTGAATGAAGTGCACAAGGGGGTTGAGCATTACATCTGGGGATTAGTACCCGAAATTCAAAGTATGGTGACAGCTTCCAACACAACCACAATTCAACAAGCCATCCATTGGCTCATAAGCTAACTGACCACACAGTGAAGCAAGGACGTTTACCCAAGCGGGGCACCGTGGCGAGCGTGCCTGGCAAAAAGAGAAAGTGGGATAGTGCCAATAACAACAAATCATCATCATCCAGCGGTCAACCCCAACCTCAACAGCAACAACAGCCAGTTCAGCAACAACAGAGGTTCGACAATAACCGTAACTTCAACCAGACGACTCCAATAATCAAGGACCTAGTGGTTATGGTGGTAGACATCCGAAGTGCACTTAGTGTAAATACTATCATGTGGGAAGGTGTGGTAACTTCAAGTGTCAACGCTGTGGTAAAATTGGACACGCTGCTAAGGATTGTCGTGGTGAACTTTTAGGAGGCCACAACAACCTCAGGAAACTCGCAAATGTTGTTTTGAATGTGGGAAGGAAGGGCATTATAAGCGAAACTGCCCACAAATGTGAAGGAATGGTAATGGCAACTAGAGCAATGGCCACAACAACAACAACCACGGTAACAACAACAATGGTGGCAATGGTACTGGTAATGGCGGTAACAAAGATGGAGTCGAAGGGAGAGCCTTCGTCATTGGCTCAGGTGAAGCTCTAAATGACCCCACAACTATTACTAGTAGGTTCTCTATTAATGGTTGTTTTGCTATGGTACTATTCGATACTGAAGCTGATAGGAGTTTCGTGTCCTTAAAGTTCTGTAGTCTTTCAAGTGATATACTCTCTGCCTTAGAATCTAAATACACCGTAGAATTGGCCGACAGTAAACAGTTCCATGTAACGCATATCCTTAAAGATTGTAAGAAAGAACTTGCTAGTCATACTTTTGCTATAGATCTTATGCCTCTTACGCTGGGGAGTTTTGATGTAGTGATAGGCATGGATTGGCTCTCTCGCAAGCATGCAAAAGTCATATGTCATGATAAGATCATACGAAATCATGTTGGTGACGAAATCCTCACAGTCAGAGGGGATAGGAGTGGTGCGGTGATAAGCATCACCTCATACATGAAAGCCCAAAAGTTATTGCGAAAGGGTCGTTTGGCTATTCTAGCACTTGTAACCGATAAGCAAGTGGAGGAAAGGAGAATGGAGGACATTCCCATAGTGCGTGACTTTCCAAAGGTGCTTCCACAGGATCTTCCTGGATTACCACCTCACCGCCAAGTGGAATTCCAAATCGAGTTGACTCCCGGTGTAGCCCCGATTGCTAGGGCACCTTATCGATTAGCATCGAACGAACTACAAGAGTTGTCATCACAACTTCAGGAGCTTTTAGATAAGGGCTTTATTCGACCTAGCACATCACCTTGGGGAGCCCCTGTTCTTTTTGTTAAGAAGAAGGATGGCACATTCCGGATGTGCATCGATTATAGGTAGTTAAACAAAGTAACAGTCAAGAACCGATATCCTTTACCTCGTATCGATGACTTGTTTCACCAGCTTCAGGGATACATATATTGGGTACTTAATGTACATATATATACCTAGATCCTGATTTCAATGTAATATGTCTTGAATGTTTTGCACATATGTAATATTGGGTACTTAATGAAATGAGAATATTTGTTTATAATTTGTCTTGTTTAATATTTCATTAATGAGTCATTTAACGCATATTGACTTGGTTATATAGGTTTCTGATTGTTTGAATTGATATGCGTAATGTTATAATAATGAATACATTCAAACTTTGGATAAGTGAAGTTCACATGCGTCCGACTGGACCATGCACCCAAACAGTGGTCATGCGTCTGAATGGCCATGCGAATGAGTGTCCATGGGCCTAAATAGTCCATACACCTGAACAAGTTCATGCGACTGACTCAGTCGGACGACTGAACACTCAGTCGTGCGAATGGATCACCCGCATGGCTCAATTGCACGAATGAACCATGCTAATGGTTTAGTCGCCCGAATGAACAACCCTAACCTATAAATACCACTTAATTCATGAAAAAATGTAAGCATTCAATCTAGTTCAACTCCAGACGTACCCTAGCCGTCCAGAAGCCTCTAAGTTCGTACTCCAAGTTCATAGAATGCTGTACATCAATTCGTAATCGATTCTTAACGTTAGATTCAATACAGTATTGTGTCTACGTGCATTCTCACTGATTGGATCGCCAATCAAATAGGATTCTGCACTATTTGGTTTGGTTTAACACGTTTATCAGTTTGTGTTTCATTCAAATTCCAGATCCTAACAAGTGGTATAAGAGCTTTGGCTCTTGATTACTTGTTGACTCAAGAGTTTTGATATAAAAGAATTGTGTTTTTTCATGAAAAACGCAATCCTTTTGTGTCTAACGGAGTCTTAGAAGTTTTCTGACCTAAAAGTTTAGTTTTTCCGGCATACGGTGATTAGGGTTTGTTAAAATTCAAGTTTTCACAGCCAAAACACGTTTAACCTACGAATTATCAAACTTTAGCAAGTTCAGTCGCACGATTGGCTCAATCGCACGACTGAGTTCATTCCCATTCTGCAACCGCACGATTGGACTCATTCGTACCCTCATTCGTACGACTGAGAACCCCATTCGGATTGTTCAACCACATCAGTTCATTCGGCCGACTGTACTCATCCGCATTTGTTCAGTCGCACGATTGAACCATCCGTATTTGTTTAATCGCCCAAATAAGCCCAATCGCATACCTTCATTCGCATACATCAGTAGTTGTTGAATAGTAAAGTTAAGGGAAATGGAGGACCAGTTTTCAGCATACACAGCAAGTAGAGATACACGTATTCAAAATCTACTGTTGTTGGAGAACAAAATGGGAATTCACAATAAACCCCCAAAGATTATAACGTTAGACGACTACCCATAATGGAAGCAACGTTTTGAAATCTACTTAAATGGAGTAGATACAAATCTGTGGGAGGCAATAGAGTCGGGATACAGCATGCCCGTAGGAGCAGATGGAGTTAAACTTATGCTAAGTGGGATGTCGGAAGCTGAGAAGGTAAAACACAACGCTGAGAAGAAAGTCTACACATTGCTCACTCAGTCTATTCCGAAGGATATCTTCCATCAGTACTTGGAGTATACTCAAGCAAAGAAACTATGGGATGCGTTGGAAAAGAGGTATGACTGAAATGCCTCACTCAAGGCCATTAAGGCCAAAGCTTTGAAGAAGGAGTTTGACAACTTCTCTTCAATGGGATACGAAGGCCTGGATGATGTGATCGACAGATTCTACCACTTGATGAGTGAGATGCACACTCATTGAGTAACTACATCGATAGAGGATAAGGTATCCAAATTTGCTCATGAACTACTGGAGAAATGGGCTTCCTTCGTCTCAAATCTCAGACAGAATGGGATGCTCTTGAAGTTAGATATAAATGACTTCATTCTGGCACTAAGAGAAGAGGAGCTTAGGATGAAGTATAGAGCCCAAAAGGCCAACTATTATCAGAATCCGGCGCTTTACAATGCGACTCCTCAGGTCAAGACAGCTGGAGCACCACTACAAACTGCCTTCGTCTCAAGTGCAACAATTCCAGCACAACCATCAACTTCAGGGTCTGAATCGTCAGGGTCATCTGGCACCCAGTATATTATAGCTGAAGTTAATGCAGCAAAATTGAAAAACGATAACTTTGGTAATGTCACTGTTGAGGTGGCCAAAGAACACATGGACCTTTTAGCTGCTGTAGTCCACTCCTATGATGGACTAGTTGCTGGAAAGATAGGAAATTGTCACCTGGCAGATGAAGATTATGAACAGGTGGACGAAATGGAGTTGGAACGAATGGACATAATGTGGGCTTTGGCAAGTGCTGTCTGACGAGCTAAAAAGTTTGTCAAACAGACCGGATAGAATTTGGTTGCTACCAAAGACACAACCTTTAGCTTCGACAAGTCAAAGGTAACTTGGTTCAACTGTGGTGAGAAGGGTCACTTCAAGCAGGACTATGTAAAGCCAAAGAAGACTGGGAATGGCAATCCCTTCTCATCATTTAATTATCTGGATAAAGCCACATCTAGCAGTTCTACTTCTTCAAGCAAGGACCCCAAAGCCTTGACTGCCAATAGGGATGAAGGACAGGACTGGAGCTTTTGGTTATCTCACGGGAGAGTCAAACATAGCTAATGTGGTGGACATTGATGATGATTCTGCTAGTGAAGGAGATATAGCAGTAGAGCTTGTGATGTCAAATTCTGAAGACACTACACCTGTGGTCAACCACCTGCTTGAACAAGAAAAATCTGCATCAACTTCAGAATCACCAGAACCAGAATCAACAGATTCTGTACTCATGGCTGATTCATCTTAAACATGTCAGGTAAGTACTACTGACCAGCTGTTTAATAATCATGCTTGTTTAGATTGTAATAAATGCAGAGAAAGTATAGATTTAAAATTTGCTAGGTAATTAAATCGTAATGATAGCTTAGTAAAGGACCTAGAACTATGCACTGAGGCAATTAGAGTGTTAAAACAAAACGAGCATGGTTACAAGGAAAAGATAAACTTATTGAATAAATAGCTTAGGGAAAGCGAGGAAGTTGTCTTTAACCAAGCAAATGACATTAGGTACTATCTGAACTCCATAGAGGACACTAAGAAGCAGAAAGCAGTTTTAGAAGTAGAAGTCAACACTACACAGTTGGACAAGCTCATCACACATTGTCCAACACTTAGTGAAAGAGAGAAACAATGGGGAGGGATTGGGATACAAAGTGGTTCCACCACCACTTGAGACCTTGATGAACACCAAAAGTAAACCGATTAACAATAACCCCATCAAGGATCACATGATGTCCACTCCTCATGTTAGTGATCCAGATTCAATAAGTAAATCAAATGAATCTGATGCTAAACAAAGGAGGCTACTTCAAAGGCAAAAGAAAAGATGCCTTGTGTTAACCTAGAATTGAGTTTGAAAAGGTTAAGTTAAAGTCAGGGTCAAACAAAGTCAAATTAGAACCTAAAAGGACTAAAAACCTAATCAGTCACGAGTGTCATGTCAAACTCTAGGTAAACAAGAAATAAAAGATGTAAAACCAGGTAAAGCAATTAAGTTTGTAAAACCAACTCATACATATAACAAAGAAATGTCTCAATCCAAACATAATAATGTCAACTATGTGACATCTACATCTCCACCAAAATATATAAACCATATAGTTGAAAGCAGATCCTTCAATAACTGCGGAGAGTAATGTCACATAGTGTCTATTGTCCTTATTATCAGACACGAAGGAGGAAAGCTACACCTACACTTAGGTCTTTCAAGGGGAACTCAGTGACGCCTCCTAAAAGGGCTAGTGAACCCGCAGTTCAATCCATTAGCCAGTCATCTGTTTATCACAAACAGGCCCTACACAAAGCTGGCCTATGGAAAGAAAAGTCTGCCTCAGTGTCTGAAAATGAGAACAAACAGCAATTTGGGCTTCCCTCAACCTCAAATGGTCAATGGGTTGAGTTTATGATGTGTGATGCCTCGGGGAAACCCAAGCCAGTAAAGGCTTGGGTTCCTAACATGAACTAATGTTTTCATTGAATGTGCATGGTGTTCGCTATAGTGCTGAGACCAACACGTGGATTGTAGATAGCGGAGCATCCAGTCACGTTACAGGGAACAGAGCTCTCATATAAAACGTCAGACAAATTAAAGGAGGGCATCGTTCATTTGCTGGAAACAAAGGCGTGTACATCACAGCTCAAGGAGAAGTGGGAAATGAGAAAGTTAAGTTTGATAAGGTAAACTATGTCCAAGAACTTCTAAAGAACTTGCTTTCTGTTTCTCAAATATGTGATAAAGGATTCAAAGTAGTCTTTGACAATAAGAAGTGCTACATTCTCAAGAAGGACTACGTGATCTCGGAGGACCAAATCCTAATGTCAGCTTTAAGATATAATGATCTTTATGTTTTGGATCTCTCAAAGGCCTCCACAACAGATCATGAAGTTCAGTGCTTCTTGTCCAACGCTACTGAGAAGGACTCCATCTCCTAGCATTGGAGAATGGGACACATAAATCCAAGGAAGATGAATCACTTGGTCCAGAATGATCTAGTGAGGGGAGTAAATATCAAAAACTTCCAACTCCCGGATTTCTGTTTGTGTGCAAAAAGGGCAAACAGACGAAGAAATCTCATAAGGAAAAGAAAGTTCATTCTATAGAACTTCCTCTTTAGCTCCTTCACATGGATCTGTTTGGTCAGGTCAGTACACAAATCATCGTAGGAGACTTGTATTGCTATGTAGTTACTGATGACTACTCAAGATTCTCTTGGGTAATGTTTCTAAAATCAAAATCAAAAACATTTGAATCCTTCAAGGAATTGCTAACTACACTGGAATCCCTATACAAGCTCAAGGTACGACAGGTGCGCTCAGACAACGGAATCGAGTTCAAGAATCAGTGGATGGAGGCCTATTGCAAGGAAAAAGGAATTGTACATCAATTCACCTCTGCCTACACTCCTCAGATGAACGGGGTTGCTGAACGGAAGAGTCGCAGCTTGATAGAGACGGCACGCACTATGCGGGCAGACTCGAAACTACCTATTCAATTATGGAATGAAGCAATGGCAAATGGGTGTTACACGCTTAATCAAGTTCTAGTAATGAAACGCCATGGAAAAACATGCTACGAGTTATTACAACTACGTAAACCTAACTTAGAGTATCTTGAGCCGTTTGGCGCTCCGTGCACCCTGCTGAAGAAGACTCAAGAAGGAAAATTTAGTGAGAAGGTTGATGAAGGGATTTTTCTAGGATATAACATACCAAACAAGAGGGTTTACAAAAACTCAACGGGTCAAGTAGAGGTGTGGTATAATGTTGATATTGAGAGATACATCACACCGCCTGCTCGAAAAGGGCTTGCTTACTTCTTCGACTATGATGGATTCTTCAAGTCCTTCAACATTCCACTTTCTACTTCAGAAGACGAGTTGGCAAACAAGATGATGTATGATGTCTTGAACACACCGTCTCAATACTCAACACCATCCAGTTCACAAAGTCAATCATCTACCAACTTAGGCGGAGCACTTGATGTGAGTGACTCTTCCTCTGATGAAGAAAATGTCGAAAATGATCAGAACAACCAGGATGTATAGGTTCCGCCTACCACAAGTCCACAAGCATCTCATAGTAATGTGTCTAAGATTTCAGAACCTCAGACTTCTATTGCCTTAGATTCAGAACCAAATGTTCATAATCTTGATTTCGAGGTAGTAGTTCCAAGAACTCCCGGCTCAGGGCTAAACATCTATCGTTCTTTGGATAATGTAATAGGAGATGTGAGATCAGGGGTTCAGACTAGAAACCAGCTGTACTCAGCTGGTTATGCCTCTGTGATGAAAAAGGGATACATTTATGACGGTGCCTACCGCTGTGTTGTGTCTTAGTTTGAGCAAAAGTATGTTAGTGAAGCACTGAATGATGAGGCTTGGGTGAGTGCCATACAAGAAGAACTTCTTTAGTTTAAGAAGTTAGGTGTATGGACTCTAGTGGATAGACCTAAAGGTGCTAAAGTCATTGGCACCAAATGGGTCATGAAATGCAAGAAAGATGATGAGGGAGTGATCATTAGAAATAAGGCTCGGCTTGTTGTTCAGGGTTTTCGACAGGTTGAGGGTATTGATTATAATGAATTTTTGCACCCGTGGCAACTATGGAAGCAATCCGCATCTTTCTTGCCTATGCATCTATATGAAAATCAATGTTTATCAACTAGATGTGAAGAGTGCGTTCCTTCATGGTGAGATTCGAGAGACAGTGTATGTCAATCAACCCAAGGGATTTGAGGATCCATATCATCGGGACAGAGTTTACAAACTCGACAGGGCACTATATGGGCTTCATCAAGCTCCGAGGGCCTGGTATGAGAAACTCTCGAGTCATCTTGTGAAAATGGTTATCGCATGGGAGTCATTGACTGTATATTGTTTATCAAAGAAAAGGATGGAGATTTACTATTGGTACAAATCTATGTTGATGACATAATCTTTGGTTCCAAGAACGAAGAATTATGCAAAGAGTTTGAAGCAGTAATGAAGGCGGAGTTTGAGATGAGTGCAATGGGGGAGATGAAGTTCTTTCTCGGGTTACAGGTGGATCAGACACCAAATGGGATTTTCCTATATCAGACCAAGTATGTAGGGGATATTCTCAGTCGGTTTGACATGGACAATGCTTCTACAGTTGGCACTCCACTTGCTACAAACCATGACGTAGCACCCGATGAGAATGGTGATCTGGTAGATGCCATGGTGTACCGAGGGATGATCAGACCTCTCATGTATCTCACTGCCTCACGACCTGATATCATGTATGCTACATGTTTATGCTCATGATATGAGGCAAAGCCTAAGGTGAACCATCTAATTAGGATCAAAAGGATTTTTTGTTATTTGAAGGGCACACCCACACTTGGGTTGTGGTATACTCATGATGATGACTTTGAACTTACAGCGTATAGCGACTCGGATTACGGCGGCTGCAAGATGAACTACAAGTCTACATCAGCAGGGTGTTAGTTCTTTGGAAGAAAATTAGTAACCTGGCAGTGTAAGAAGCAGACCTCAGTTGCATTATCAACCTGTGTAGCCGAATATGTTGATGCTGCAAGCTGCTGTTCTCAAATCATATGGATTCAACAGCAAATGCAGGATTACGGTTTGAACTTCTCTTCTACTCCTATCTTTTTTGATAACTCTGCTTGCAGTTACTAAAAACCCGGTTCAACATCCTAAGACCAAACACATCGGAATTAAATATCACTTTATACGTGATTGCTTTGAAAAGAACTTAATTGATGTGGTAAAAGTAAATACAGATTTTCAACGCGCTGACGTCTACATTTGAAAAACCATGTTTTTTATATTTGTTAGAGGTCAACGGAGTTAAAAAGAAAAGTGAGGTCATTCTTGAAGATGACCATGTATAGTCCGATGCGTAGTGTCTAGTTTCTTTTATTTTTTCAATTTTTAATTTTATTATATTTTACTCTCTTGAGTTTGTTTAATTTTAATTAGTTTAATTACAATTGGTTTATTTCCTTTGCCTATTCAAATCCTAAAATGCTAATTCGTGATGGTTTTATAATTTTAGGGGGAGAATAGGTTTAGGCAGTATAAAAAAAAAGAAAAAAAAGGACAAGGGAAAAGGAGAGGCAAGCTGATAATAATAATATTGTATGCGTGATACCGATTCAATTTTTGGGATATGATGGTACACATGTAGAAACCATTTGGGACTTTAAAAATCAAAATTGAAAAAGATGTAAAGCTCAAGTATAAGTCTGTGTAGTCTAAGAAATATAAAAGGAAATATGATAGATAAGCTAGCTACCACTAAGGTAACACATAGAAAGTAGACCTAGAGGTTTCTAGACCACAGATGATATGTCGGTAGATTCAACACAATAGATGACTAGACCTTTTGGTGATCTCAAGATTAAACTAAAATGTTTGACTAGATGTGGGTAACACCTTATCCCTGGTTAATAGAATCATCAAGATTCCAATAAGGGGTGACAAGCAAAATAAATGCCACAAATGTGTCTGTAAGACCAAAGCATGAGCAAAAGCACATAAAAATGCAAATACAATCAAACTGATAAGCTAAGTTGTTGGTGAGATCTGTGCAAAAAGAATTAAAATGCTCAAACAAGAGGATAGGTTATGTGCCTCTCTGTTGTGCGGTGGCACTAACTTGAGGATTGGATTTTCTTTGAAAGTTCTAAGAATAGTCTCTTCTTGAACAATACCCTAAGACTGCTCAAAAATCCCCTGAGGAATGTTGATTACCATATAGTGTAGGATCCACAAATGCTTGTTGAAATAAACAAACCTTAAACTGTCACCAAACTGTGATGAAAGTCTGTGTATGGATTTAAGAGGACAAGTATACTGACAATCATTGTGGCTACAATTTTTGAAACTTCAAATCAGTGTGGGGACCTGAGAGTACTAGCATGATTTCGAAGATTTGCTAACTGACTCCAGATGAAAAACTAGAATAGAGCATCAAAGTTTTTAAATATCTTGTCCTGAATGATTTGAATATCCTGTATGATTCCAACTTGAATTAGTCCACGTATGGTTTCAATGACTGAGTCTGCTCTCTCAGAAAAATTATTCCTTAGAATTACATCTTCGGAGTTAACCCTCACAAAACACAAAAACCTGTTTTAGTTTTAAGTTTTCAGTATTATTTCCTTTATTTCTGTACAAAGTTAGTCTATTTCAGTTTGGTTAGTATCGGACTATGTGATGGAAGTTGATAAGGAACTTTATCATCCAAAAGGTCACGTCTGAGGTGACCACACGTGCTTTCAAATAAAAATGGGTCACGGTTGAGGTGACAAAATGTTTTAAAAAGATCACGTCTGAGGTGATCAAAAGCTTTTCAAGATAAAATGATCATGTATGAGGGGATCAAATGTTCATAACGTTTATTCAAAGTTAAATAGAGAATATGTGGTATGGTCATAAAAGTCAAATTCATGAGTCTGACCCATTCGCACGAATGGACCATGAGTATGGACCAATCATACGAACGGCCCATACTCATCCATTAAACAGCTGAACGGACATGAGAATGAACCATTCACCGAATGGCTTATCAAAATGACCCATTCAACCGAATAGGAGTGTGCGAATGAGTCAGTCGATCGACTGAGCTCCAGTCGGCCGACTGAAAGTGAACGACTGAGCCAATCGCCCGACTAGGTTCCATTCGCCCGACTAAGTTCCATTCGCCCGAATAAATCGAGCGAATGAGTCCACTTGGCCGATTGAACTCAGATTCAGTATAAATACAGCCACAGTCGATCGCACTCAACTCATCACCCCCAATCGCCCTTATATCGCACATCCTACCGTTACACTATCCAAATTTCATTAGACCACGATTATACATTCCTATTGATCTTCTGACGTGTGTGTGCATTTATACATGTATAATGAGATGAAACCTCACAGAAATCAAGAGAAATGGTGCCCTAATTTGTGATTCTCGATTTAAACAAGAACCGAACAACTAAATAGACTAATGACCTATTGAAACCAAGTAAAATGTTAAAACTAAAGTTATTAGGTCATTAGTTAAGTGATTGCGAGTCTAAATAACCTATTCACAACGTTAATTTCATAAATTGGTCAAGATTCGAACCTCAGTCGACCGAACAGTGGGTCATGCGACTGGTCGTCTCGATGAACTCCAATCGCATGATTAAGCTGACCGAATAGCTCAATCGGCCGAATGTATCAAACGAATGAGCTCAGTTGGCCGACTTAACCAATCGCAGGTTTAGCAAACCGATTGAACTCAATCGCCTGTTCATTCACCCAAATGAGTCCAGTCGCATGATAAGACAACTGATTGAACACAGTCGCATAGCTCAATCGCATGAATGAACGAGGTTGAATTCAACCAAGTTAATTAAGAATGACTTGTATTGTGTGATTATCTAATGTCTATGTCACTTGTGTTGTAGATCGATGGCTGATAGACGGTCTATCAATCCCAAGCACAATATCTGTGCTCATTTAGACCACACAACTCGGAATGGTGCCGAGTTTGCAGAGATCATCGCTTTTCTCAAGCAATCAAGGATCCACAAGGCTATCTCTACTCCATGCACTCCCTACAGGTCTATACAACAGGCATTCTGGGAAAATGCATCTGTTGATAGATCATGAGAGCCATACAACATTCGGAGCTCCATCTTTGGTATGGAAATAGAGATTACAGCTGAAGAGATTCAGCGTGTACTTGGATTGGGAGATGATGCTGGATACCCCACCAAGCTTCACCCACTAATGGTGAGAGGCTGTTTTCTGAGGATTAAGTACTGTGGGGATATAAACTCAATGTGCTTAACAAGAGCAACCTATGCCCCCAGTATAAGTACTTGGTACACGTCATTCCGAAGTGCATTGCTTCCAGAAAGGGTGGCTTCGACGACCTCTCAGACTAGATACAAAATGCCTACATGGCACTGGTGCTGAACTACCCCTTCAGTTTTTCGAGCATGATCTTCTCCTACCTCATAGAGAACCTGGAGAAAAAGGGCAAACAGGGTTTATGCATGTACCCTAGATTCTTACAGATGATTTTTGATGAGAAGCTGCCCTCGCTTCCAAAGGAGAGCCACGATGCGGTGGCTTAGAGATTATGGATGATACGACATTGGGTCATATGAGAGTTTATCGGGGTAAGCAGGTCAAGCCTAGGTAAAGAGACTTATAGGCCATCTAGCCAAGGAGAACTACGTGGCGCCAGGCAGGTGTAAGTGGCGTCGCGTAGACAACGACTCAGATGATGAGCAGCTACAGCTCCCGGAGCATGACTTCGATGATGATGACAGTAGGGATGCTGGAGATGAAGGGCCCACTCAACCAAGGGGCCCCCTTGCTGATATTGCGTCTCCAGCATCTGCCCCCACTAGAGATGTAGTAGAGACTGCTGGATTCCACCAGGAATCATACCTGGTGGGGAGGAGGAGTCAGATGAGGAGCCTTTGACCCGGACTGTGGGCAGTAAAGTCGTTGCCACAGAACGGGGGCTCCGGGTGATTGGTGAACGCCCCGGCGGGTCGGGAGAGGCTGATACTGAACCCACGTATGCTCCCGATCAGCCAAGCCATGTTCTAGGGGTTGCATCCTCCTCGACAGGATCAAGGAAGAAGAGGATGGCTCAGCCCCACGACATGAAGAAGAAGAAGAGACGACTCACCTTCACCACTACCACCACCACCACCACTACTCCATCCACTACCACCATCATAGCTACCACCACACCTCCACCCTCCACTACTACAGCCACACCTCCACCCTCCACTACTACAGCCACACCTCCACTAGTTATTCCACCCCCAATCTACACCACAACAACCACCACCACCACTAGCCACCATGTTGTACCACCATCCTTCCCCTCCTACACATAGGGATCACCTCTGCTTCCCAGTGGGGGTAGAGGAACATCTCTCAGCACTTAACCGTATGGTGCTAAGGCTGTTGGCGGCAGACGAAGAGAAGACTGCTCAGCTACGATAGCTAGTAGACCTTACTGCCGCCCAAGCTCTTAAGATATCTCAGCAGGCACAGCAATTGGATATTCAACATGCAGAGATGTCCCAACTCTAGGAGCAGAATGCCTATGAGCAAAGAAGATTGAGGAGTTGGAGAAAACTAACAAGACCATCATGCTACATCTTAAAGGATCGAAGGAAGAACCCATTAAGATTAAGGACTCCCAAGCCAACAAGTCCCTCAGCATTAAGCTGGTCTGTAATAATGGCCATTATGAACCGTGGATAGAGTATCCAACGGTTGGCAGTTAGTTTTTGAGCCATATCTTTGAGCTCTGAAAATATAATTCTGAAAAGTTTAGTGGTTGTTGCTCAAGGATAGAATACATTACCTGCTGCCATTTGGTGGACATTTGATCCCAAGACGACGTCTTAGGGGCCAAACATACATTTACCATGTGAAAAATCAGGCGCTCAGCGTCATTAAAGTGTTTCTTCATGATGGTTGTGGCACTGAGATCGCCTTGATATCCATGCTGAGCAAATGATAGATCTATGGTGCCCTTCGGATATCCAGCAGAGAAGTAGCATCACTCAGTTGAAGAATTTTACGGATTGTTGCAGGAGTAATGACTACTTCTTTGTTGTTGACGACTGACCGGAGGGATGGTGTGTTGCTCTCCTCAGTGGTAACAGTAACGTTCATCCAAAATTGGTTCAAGGATTCGGCATGTAAGACGGGGTTCAGAAGGAATGCCTTGTTGTATTGGGACTGAACCATAAGATCGATAGCAGTATCGAACTTAGTCCAGATCGGCGATTTTGTGAGGTAGGCAACACAGTTGTGTCGCGGTTTAATTTGCATAGACGCCATGGAGAAGAGGGAAGTTTTGGAGAGGAACATTAGGTTTGAAGAAGATGAAGCATGGAGAGCTCAGGTTAGGGGTATTTATAGGGTACGGGTAAGGAAACGACTGAAGGATGTGGTGTTAGTCATCAGTAGTTTTAAACGACCGTTGACATGGTATTATCCTTTCAGACGTTGAAACAGCTGAAGTCGTGGTGTTAGGCATCAGTAGTTTAGAAAACTACTGAAGACCGTGGTTTTGACTTCAGATGACTGAAACAACTGAGGACATGGTGTTTGTCATCAGTAGTTATGAAACTACTAAGACAGTGGTTTTGTCATCAGCTGTTGTAAACAACTGAAGACTTGGTATTAGTCATCAGTAGTTATAAAACTACTGAAGACGTGGTTTTGCTTCGGTTGTTTAGAATGAAACAGCAGTTGTACAAACGACTGAAGAGAAGATTCTTTTCAGCTATTTTCGTCAATTCTTAGCTTTTCAGCTGTTTCAAACTGTCCTCAACACATTCATCAGTCTTTTTGGCTAATTTCAGTTGTTTCATAGGACATCAGTACTTATCTGTTTTTACTGATTGCAGTAGTTGTGACTGCATCTGTAGTTGTAACTACATCAGTAGTTTAGAACAGATGAAGTACTTCAGTACTGGTGAGACATTTAGCTTTCAGTAGTTATAAAAACTACTGAGGTTAAAAGAGCTCATCAGTACTTATATGTGACATAGGTACTCATGATCATCAATATGAATTACTAAGATCATCAGTAGTTGTCACTTATTCTAGCTACAGCATACGAAGCCTTAACACCAGGTTTTGGAAAGTTGAACTATCCAAAGGCTTAGTAAAAATGTCTGCAAGCTCATCAGCACTAGGCACAAACTTAGGATCAATCAGACCTTTTTCAAAACAATCCCTTATAAAATGATGATCTCTTATCTCTATATGTTTGGTCCTAGAGTGCTGGACTGGATTTTTGACAATGCAAAGAGCTGAAGCACTATCCATTAACAATGGAGTCTTAGTCTCTGTAATGCCATAATCCAAAAGTGGTTTTGAAGCCAGAGTACCTGAGATGTACAACTTGCAGCAGCAATGTACTCTGCTTCAGCAGTGGATGTAGCAACTGAGGTCTGTTTCTTGCTCTGCCAAGAAATCAAGCAGTTGCCTAGGAATTGACATCCACCAGAAGTTGATTTCCTGGTCAACTTACACCCTGCATAGTCACTGTCAGAAAAAGCAACTAATTTACCAGAATGTCCGGTAGAATACCATAAACCTAGAGATGGAGTGCCTTGTAGATATCTAAAGATCCTCTTGACTGCAATCAGATGAGACTCTTAGGTGCAGCCTGAAATCTAGCACAAACACATGTAGCAAACATAATATCGGTCTAGAAGCTGTTAAATACATCAAGGACCCAATCATACATCTGTAAAGTGTTTCATCAACACTTTACCTTTCTGATCTGAGTCCAGTTGTGTGGTGCTGCTCATGGGAGTAGAACAGGGCTTACAGTTTTGTAAATCAAACTTTTGCAAAAGATCTTTTGTATATTTGGACTGATGAATAAAAATTCCATCAGCTTTTTTTTTGATTTGCAACCCCAGAAAGAACTGTAATTCTCCCATGGCACTTATTTCAAACTTCTGTTGCATCAACTTTGTAAAGGCATCACACAACTTTGGATCAGAGGATGCAAAAATGATATCATCTACATAAATTTGAACAAGTAGATTATGCTGCCCAGCTTTCTTAATAAATAAAGTCTTGTCTATGGAGCCTCTAGTGAAATTGTTTTCCAGAAGAAAGTTTGATAATGTCTCATACCAGGCTCTGGGAGCTTGTTTTAACCCATAAAGAGCTTTATCAAGCTTATACACCCAATTAGGATGTTTATTGTCCTCAAAGCCTGGAGGTTGACATACAAACCTCTTCTTTAACTTTTCCATACAAAAATGCACTTTTGACATCCATTTGAAAGACTTTAAGTTTGATAAGCAGCATAAGCTAAAAACAATCGAATTGCTTCCAGTCTGGCTACAGGGGCAAAGGTTTCATCATAATCAATACCTCTTTTGTGCAAAACCCTGAACAACCAGTCTGGCCTTGTTCTTAACAATAAGCCCATTTTCATCAGTTTTGTCCTAAACACCCATTTAGTGCCTATTGCACACTTACCTGGAGGTAGAGGAACCAGTTCCCACACTTGCTGTTTCTTGAACTGAAGAAGCTCAAGCTGCATGGCATCAACCCATCCATTGTCCTTTAAAGCAATGTGATAGTTCTTTGGCTCTTGCTGACTGATGAAGAGAGCATAGAAGCAGAAATTGGACAATTGACTTCTTGTTGATACTCCAGCAGTGATATCACCAATGATTTGAGACATAGGGTGATTCTTCAGGTCTTGATACACAATGAGATCTGTGCAAGTGTTTGTAGCCGGTTCAGCAGCAACAGATGGTGATGGTGAATCATTTCCTTGAAACCAATCAGTGGATGGTAATTCAAAGGAAGTTGAATTCGAAGAAATCTCATCAGCATTTGTTGTGGATGGTGCTGCTGGCGCTACAGGAACATCAGGTCTAGCTGAGTCAGGCAGCTGATCACTAAGCCTGAAGAGGTGAGTACTGCAATCATCATCATCATCAGCAGTACCACCAGGTGGTGAACTGTTGACAGGAGCAACAGCAGGAGTTTGATAAGGAACATATTGCAGTATGTCCAAATCAAATAACTCCACAGGGCTTTGTGGAATCTTGTCCTTTGGAGATTCATTAAACTTAACATGTAGAGTTTCTTCAACCATCTTTGTTCTGCAGTTGAAGACTCTGTATGCCTTGCAAGTAGATGAATAACCAACAAAGTATCCTGCATCCACCTTAGGATCAAATTTGTGGAGTTGATCCTTGTGTTGAGAATAAAACAGGGACACCCAAATGCTTTGAAAAATGAAATCAGAGGAGCCAAATGATGGAGAACTTCATATGGAGTTCATCAACCTCTGATTTACTAAAACTCTATTTTGCACATAACAGGCTGTGTTAACCGCTTCGGCCCAAAAGGTCAATGGCAAACCTGAGTCAGCCAGCATGGACCTTGCAGCTTCAATGAGGGTCCTGTTCTTTCTCTCCACTACTCCATTTTGTTCTGGAGTCCTTGGAATGCTGAACTGCCTTTTGATTCCCTTTGAAAGATAGAAGTCATCAAGTGTATGATTTCTGAACTCAGTTCCATTATCACTCCTAATACACTTGACTGGAAGGGAATACTGCTTCTCAATGTACAGCACAAAGTGGATAATCTTCTGAGTAGCCTCATCCTTTGAATGTAGAAAGAAAGTCCATACAAATCTGGAGTAATCATCCACAATTACCAGACAGTATTTCTTTTTTGCCATGCTCATTACTCTCACAGGACCAAATAGATCCATATGCAGTAATTGCAAGCAGGCAGTGGACTTGGACACTTCAATAGGAGGGAATGAAACTTTGTGATGTTTTCCTTTTAAGCAAGCAGTGCAGGTTTCATCACAGTGGAACTCCTTTATTGGTAAGCCTGTCTAAACTATTGTGGCTAAGCTGATTCATGTTTTTGAGATTAACATGACCAAGCCTCCTGTGCCACAGTTTAGATTCTTGAGAAGAGGCTTTGGAAAATAGGCAAGGATTGCCTTTGAGATCTATCTTCTTAGAGAGATCTAAGGCATACACTCTTCCTGTCCTGTTGGCTTTCAGGAGAGTGTGATCATCCAACACCTTGTCAATCAAGTGCAAAACTTTGGATGACAGAATCCTACAGTTTTGACTTGTGAAAAGGGCAACATGGCTTTATCACACATTTGACTGACACTCAAGAGGTTGTACTTGAGATTTTCCACATGATTAACATCATCAAATTTGATTTCTCCATTGGAGACAAAGCCCTTACCGATGATGTAACCCCTAGCATCATTCCAAAAGAGACAAATCCCTTCTTTCCTTGAGAGTAGTCATGAAGAAGAGAGATGTTCCCAGTCATGTGCATAGATCCCCCACTGTCTACATACCAGATGCTACTTTGGCATGTTGAAGAACCCTGCAATAATAAACAATCAGTTAGTTTTAGAGACCCAAACCTTTTTGGTTTGGGCCTGTCTCATCAATAGATGGTAAACTAACATGTTTATTGTAACAACAGCCTGAGAAGAAGAAGATGGTATAGAAGAGGAGTCCTTTGGCTTAGACCTCCTTTTCTGTGGTTTCAACATAGGAGAATCTAGTTGGTTAACTCTACCCAACAGATGTTGTACCATCATCACCAGCTGTGTCTGATTTTGTGATAAGGCTTTCAGCTCATCAGACACATTGCTAGTGGAGTTAGATAAGGTCCTATGTTGCACCTTCTTCTTGAGCACCCTCAGCTGTCACCTGTTTAACTCCTTCCTTTTTGGATTTCTTTAAGGACTTAAGGGTTACAGGATTTGATGTTGCTGATACAAATGTGGTCTCAAACTCAGTTTTCATTTTACCATTTTCTCATTAATTTCTTCCTTTTGTTTGAGTTTGGAACCTCTTTTGTACCAACAATCATCTGTAAGATGATTGAACAAACCACATACTTCACATGGTTTCTTCTTCATCTTAGGTTGATCATCAACTAAAGATGGTGAAAACTTGTTCTTCAATGCTTTGGAAGCATTAGTTGCTTTCTTGACAACCTCTTTAGTAGTAGTCTCAAACTCTTTCTACTGCCAGTTTTCTTCTCTTCAGTACTAACAGCAGTTGAAGTTTGAACTTCAGGTGTTAAATCCTGCTCTCCAGTCCTTTCAGGACCTTCAGGATTAACTCCTGAGTTGATCAACCTATTGATCATGTGAATGTCAGCATTTGGACCATCAACATCAGCTGATAGGTTCAAAGAGGGCTTGATGCTGACTGCTACTTCTGATTGTGCTGTATCAGAAGGTAGATCACATGATGTGATGGATTGGTATCACTCTCACCATCAGATTCTACCTCTGCTCTTGGGGTAAAATCTGTAGTGGAGCAGTGTGATTGTAGCCAATCCAAACTTCACATTTGAAGCAGATTGCTTACTAAGAAGCATTTCAAAACCTTTGCATGATTGTACCCATCTATCACACTCGACCTGGGTAACTGCAAGGGTTTCTTTGAGATCTTTGTACTTCTCTAGAAGTACATCTTCTCTAGCCTTATCATCAATTATTTGGCAATTCAGTTTATAAACCTCATCATTTTTATCTTTGAGCACAACTCAAACTCAGCTTTGTTTTTGGAAATATTTGTTCTAGCTCAATGTTCTTATTAATTAAAGCTACATTTGCTCTCTAATGGAAGCAAATGCTGCTATGCATGGTTCAGAACATAATTGGCTTTTGCCTCAGAGGATACCTGTGATACCTGAGGTGTAGAGGCATTGGAAGATGAAGTATCAGCAGACTCCAAAGCCATAAGAGCTAGATTCCCAAAGGGACTGTCACCACCATGTGTGACCAGCACCTGAGAACAGTTGATCATGACCAGAAAGTCATCTGGTAAACTGCTCCAGTCAACAACTCCTGGGGTGAAGAAGCTGTGTTGTTGAGATTGAGGTTGTGATGAGATGGGAAGGCTGAGGTTCTGGTAATGCATGAGTTGTGGTGACATAGGAACTTGAACTTGATTTGACTGTGGCATGTAATAACAAGGGTACTGATATGGCATTTGACCCTGAGAAACAAAATATGCCGGAGATGTTGTTGAGGATGATGACTAGAGGTGACAGGATGTTGCCCTCTGTGTTGTTGACTATTGCCAGGAAAAGTCACAAAGGGTGCAGTAGAGTTAGATCCAGTTGATCTACACTCTCTTGCAAAGTGTCCAAGCCGTTGGCATTTGTGACACCTCAACTTGCTCTTGTCAAAACCAACTTTGGTTTGCCAGAGAGTCCTGGAATTTTCTTCCAGTTCTTTTGTAGAACTTCTGAGATCTGATATTTATCAAGGCCATTTGGCTCAAAAATCCATCTCTTCTAAGTCATCATCAGCAATCCCCTTGAGATCATCCATAATGAAAATATATTGTCATTTTACACCCAGTAAACTGACCATCAACACTTACAAATGCAGAATCAGAAGTGCTTGAAGAGAAATTAATATGCTCATCATACTGGCATTCAGTTGAAGCATATTCTGACTCATGAACCACCAAGGCAGTGTTGCCTTGTATAAAGTCTTCAGTGAGCTTTCAGATGAAGACAACTTTCTCTTCTTCTATCCTCTTCTCAAAAGTGAGCATTTCCCATGGAGTTGGGTGAGAGATAGTTTGTCCAAACTTGCACTGGAGCGTAGGACAATAGTATATGTGTCCCATCTCTCAGGCAGTGATCTGAGAAATCTGTTATTCATCTGAATATTGGTGTATTCAAATTTGACCATTTTTAGTTCAGAGATCAAACAAGAAAACCGCTCATATTGTTGAGTCAGTGTCTCACCCTTTCTATGAGAGAATGTCTCATATTGTTGGGCAAGAATTTCTCTATTATTTGCCAAGACCTCATCTGTTCTTCCAAATTGTTCTTCAAAGCAATCCAGAGGTCATGGGCAGTTTCATGATGCATTAGCCCAGAATAGATTTCATTGGGCAATGCCATGGCCAGAATTCCATGGGCTTTTGCATCAATCTCAAGCAATCTTATCCTCATCTGAGTATTGCTCCCTCCTCTTTGGAACCATTTGATTGGTTTCCGGGTTATTCACCATAGGCTTGTGTGGACCATGTACCACTGATGTCCAACACCCTGCGCTGTTAACAGACAGGTGATGGAGCATACGTCTTTGCCATATGTTATACTCATTCCTAACCAGCATAGGTGGCTTGGTTGAGGAACCAGTTTGTGAGGATCATTGGAGGGAGTAGTCATTTTCAGTTCAAAAACAATTTAGTTCAAGCTTTTAAAAGTTTTAGACAAACCACAACAAACTCAATGAGAACCAAGAAAAGATCTCAGGATGAATGAGCAGAAATACAGAAAATTCAATCTCTATAACCGTTTCTTGCAAAAACAAAAGCTAATTCAATCAAACTTAGATCTTGAATAGCAGTTTCAATGATCAATTATTAGATCGATCAATGATTAACCTGCTCTGATACCATTTGACAGGATCAGTGATCACAAGTTTGATGTATCAGAATACAAAGCAGCGGAATACAAACTAGAATTAGACAAATTGTAGCAAGCAATCGATATTGTAAGCATTAAGATCGCATACGGTTATGGGGAGAGAATATGATATCTGTTTTCTAGGAATATTTATAGATGTAGAATATTTCTAATCAAATCAATCATTCATTCCATTCAATTACTCATTCCTCACTGATTACAATAGGTTGTCACTCCTTATATAGAGTGCAACAGTCACTGCTGTTATCACGGAAAGTGACAACTGGCAGATCCAATACAGAAATAACTAATTCTTAACAAACTACTGAAATGTTCACAACTACTGAGAACATATCAGCATGTTAAGTACAAAAAATATAAAACTACTGAAACTACAACGACTGAAGAACAAGCTCTTCAGTCGTTTACAAAACTACTGAAACATAAAATATAAAACTACTGATATCACAACTACTGAAGAAGTACTCTTCAGCAGTTGTGAAAACTACTGAGGCTTCAGTACTTGATCTTCAGACTTTGACCTTCAGGTGTTTCATCAGCTGATGACTTCAGTAGATATCATCAGCTGATGTCTTCAGTCTTTGTCTTCAGACTTTGTATATCAGTTGTTGATCTTCAGCACTTGTGAACTCTTCAGCTGTTGTACTTCAGTACTTGGTCTTTCAGCTTCAGCACTTGTGTTCTTCAGCTGTTGTACTTCAGCACTTTGGTTCTTCAGCTGTTAAGGTCTTCAGCACTTGATCTTCAGCTGTTGGAGTCTTCAGCACTTGTCAAACTACTGATGAGGTTTTCAGCAGTTGTTGTGATACCATGTGGGACTTAGAGGTTTTCTGATCTGGCTCATTGGTTCTTTTGGTCCAACATATAGTATACCAGACAAGAGAGTTTATAACAACTCAACATGTCAGGTAGAAGTGTGGTGCAATGTTGACGTCCAAAGATACACCACCCCCTTGCTAGAAAAGGACCTTCATTCTTCTTTTGCTATGATGAAATTTCAAGTCCGTCAATCTACCTCCTTCTCATCCTGATGATGGGTTACTGCTAGAATGATGTACGATGTTCTGAATACTCCTACACTAGACTCGACATCATCGGTTCCATTAGACAATACTTCTAGCCCTTCAGGGGGAGAGCTTGAGGTAAGTCAGTCTTCCTCTAATGATGAAGCAGTTGAGACTGCAAATGTGGACCAGGAGGAACAGGTTCCCACTACCAAAAGTACACAATCATTTGACCTTGATGCCACTAGAACTTTTGAACCCCATACGCCAACAGCCACAAAAACTAAACCTGGGATTCAAAATCTGGATAATGAGGTAGCTGTTCTCACCACTCCCAGAACTCGAGTTAATGTACATCATCCCCTAGACAATATCATCGGGGATATTCTATCAGGAGTTCAGACACGAATCAGGTATACTCAACTGACTACGTAGCAGTCATGGAAAAGGATATCTACATGATGGTGCTTATCAATCTTTTTGTCTCAATTTGAGCCAAAATATGTAAGTGAAGTTTTAAACAATGTGGCATGGGTTAGTGCTATGCAAGAAGAACTCCTTCAGTTCAGGAAGTTAGGAGTATGGACTCTTGTGGATAGACCAAAAGGTGCAAAGGTGATTGGCACTAAATGGGCTTTTAGGTGTACGAAAGATGACCAGGGGTTATAATCAGAAACAATGCTTGGCTTGTCGTCTAAGGTTTAGACAAGTCAAAGGCCTTGACTACAATGAAGTGTTTTCACTTGTGGCAAGGATAGAAGTAATTCGTATCTTCTTAGCCTATGCATCCTACATGAAGATCAAAATATATCAATCGGATGTGAATAGTGCATTTCTTCATCGTGAAATCTGTGAAACGGTGTAGGTCAGTCAACCCAAAGGATTTGAGGATCCTTATCATCGGGATAGAGTTTATAAACTGGACAAGGCTCTTTATCGGCTTCATCAAGCCCCTCGAGCCTGGTATGAGAAAATCTCTACTCATCTACTAAAACATGGTTTTCGCAGAGGAGTTATTGACTGCACGTTGTTCATCAAAGAGAAAGATGGTGATTTACTACTGGTATAGATATATGTGGATGACATAACCTTCGGTTCCAAAAATGAAGCATTGTGTAAAGAATTTTAATCTGTGATGAAAGTTGAGTTTGAGATGAGTTCCATGGGAGAGATGAAGTTCTTTCTTGGGATACAAGTGGATTAGACACCAAACGGAATCTTCCTGCATCAGTCCAAATATGAAAGAGATATCTTTAGTCGGTTTGACATGGAGAATGCAACGGTTGCTGGGACTCCACTTGCCACGAACCATGATGTGGCAATCGACGAAAATGGTGATCTAGTAGATGCCACTATGTATCGAGGAATGATCAGATCTCTGATGTACCACATAGCCTCTCGTCCTGTAATATGTACCCCATGTGTCTCCGTTCCATATATCAGGCTAAACAAAAAGCGAATCATCTAATTGTGGTAAAAGGATCCTTTGTTATCTGAAGGTTACTCCAACACTCGGGTTGTGGTATCCTCATGATGATGACTTTGAGCTTATAGCGTATAGTGACTCGTACTATGGTGGTTGCAAGATGAATTACAAGTCAACATCAATAGGATGTCAGTTCTTTGGAAAACGCTTAGTCACCAGGCAGTATAAGAAGCAAACATCCGTTGCTCTATCAACATATGAAGCTGAATATGTTGTTGCAACAAGTTGTTGTTCACAAATTATTTGGTTAAACAGCAAATGCGAGACTACGGTTAGAAATTTTCTAACACCCCTATCTTTGTAGTTAATTCTGCTGCAATAGCTGTCACTAAAAAACTGCTCCAACACCCAAAAACTAATCACATTGGTATTAAATATAACTTTATACATGACTGTTTTGAAAAGCAATTAAATGATGTTGTTAAAATTAATATGGATTTTCAATGCGCCGACCTCTACATGAAAGCTTTTGACAAACCTCGGTCTTTATATCTTTTGAGGTCAATTGCGTGAAAAAGAAAAGTGTTGTGATTCCAGAAGAATCGAGTTCTTAGTCTGACAAATTTTTCTTATTTTTTAATTTTATTTTCCTGTCTTTTAAATCCAAAAACACAAAACATTTTCGGTTTTAGAATTTTAGGGGATAATAGTTAGTTTCAGTATTTAATTACATAAAACAAGGGGGCAGGTAGATGAGCTGAAAGCAATGAAATCAAATCTGTGATATTGAATAAAAAATTATAGAAAATGATAGTACACAGGGAACTAATTGTTTGGTACATCAAAAGGATTAAATAATCAAAATACTATTTTCAAATTACAAGTCTGAGAAGTCTAAGCAAAATAAAAGAAAAAAATAGCAAACTAGTCTGCTACTAATGTAACATAGAGAAAGTAGGCCTAGGGGTTGCTAGTTTATTATATGATGCGTCGGTAGATTTAACACAATAAACGAGCAGACTTCATTGGTGAATCAAATTAAAACTAATTTGTACAACTTGCTGTGGGTTTTCATCTAATCCCTAGTTAACACAATAACCATATTTCCAATAAGGGGTGATGAGCAAAATAAATGCCACAAATATGTGCAGATGACCATAAAAATGAGCAATGCACATGGAAAAACTGTTAAGCGCAATGAAGCTAATAACTAATGTTGTTGGTGCATTATGTGCAAAAGAAAAAAGTGCTCTAACAAGAAGATAGGGCGTGTGCCTCTCTGTTGTGAGATGACACTGACCTGAGGATAAGCATAACCTAAATATTCTAGAATTCATTGTTGTTTGCACCTCTCTAAAGTGCGATGGCATTGACCTGAGGCTATGCATCTCTTTGAAAGCTCCTAGAAAGTTTCTTCTTATCAAATATCCGTAGAGCGTTCAAAAATCTCCTGAGGAATGATGATTACCGAATAAGTGTGGGATCCACAAATGTTGGTTCAAATAACAAAACCTAACTCATCACCAATGTGAGTCAAAATCTGTGCATGGATTTAAGTGTACAAATATACTCACAATCATTGTGGCTACAACTCTCGATAGTAAAAATCATTGTGTGCATCTTATAGCTGTAGTATGATTTCGTGCAAGTGCTATTGACTCTCAAAAAAATAAGTATCTAGTATCCGAGTACATGTAAAAGGGTCCCAAATGATTATGATATACCTGTATCAATCCATATGAATCTTTCAAAAAATGATAAAAATAAATCAAAGTTGTTCTACTTAGGAGGAAAAATCGGTTAAATGTTTTTTAAAAGGTTTCAATCCACCTCAAACCAAAAACACAAAAATACGTCTTGTTTTGCTTTAATTCAAGTTGTTTTTTGTTTTCGTTATCTTCTTTGTGTCGATGTTGGACTATATAAGTAGATGAACTCTGGAAATCACAAATTAAAAAGGTCACGGTTGAGGTGACCAATCGGCTCTCAATTAAAAGGATCATGTCTGAGGTGATCAAATGATTTTATGTTAGAAAATGTCATGTCTGAGGTAATCATTGGTCATAATGTTTGTAAGGAATACATGTTAAGGTGATGCAACACAAACACTTAAAGTCTCCTGCATGCATGCATAAGTACATTGAAGAAGAATGCTACGGAAGTTTCATACATGCAACAGAAATATTCTAAGTGTGAAATCTTCCAAAGCCAAGACCAATATCTTTCTAAGCCAAAGATGAAGTCTTCCGAATCTTCAGAGACAAAATATTCTGAAGCCAAAACTTGTAGACAGATTTCTTCTGAAGACTTTTAGTATACATGCTTTATCTGATGTACTTTACATAAAGCTGAACTCCTTTCCGCTACAACTCAGTAAAGTCACCAACTTGCATGACTTGGTGAAAAGGTCCATGCTTTTAGTAACTGTACATTGAGGTCTTGAGTCTGTAACTTTCTACTTCATGTACTTTATCCTTTTTGTAATATATTAAGATGTGAGCTATGGCATGTCATAGTCACAAGTCAAAAGGCAATATGCCTTTTGACTCTACAATTGATTTTGTTTCGTGTCTAATCAATTGTATCCGGCTGGCCTTCAAACTATGGCCAGCTATAGGATGTAGTATACGTATCTCAAGTACTTGTAACTTCCTTTATGCTTTGTAACATTTAAAATAGAACTTGAGAAGGCAATATACTGCAATCTTGAAAACCATCTCCTTGTGTATTTTGCTATCTTGTTCTGTCTCTTATTCACTTGTGTTCTTTAGAAAGAATGGACATTGAGGACTCACCATCCTCACTTGCAACTGGAATTCTTAGCAACCTCCTCAAATTCAGATTGATGTGGACTATATTGACTCCTTCAAACACAGTCTGTTTGAGGAAGGGATACCAAGGGCAATGTCATCTCCACCATCTTCTAATCACATCATTGGGTGGAGGTATGACAGCCACAGGAGATCCCTAATCATCATTAGAGTTCAAGGGTAGCAGGAGATCTTCAACTTTGAGACCTTGAACTTCTATGAAGGTCTGGATTTAGTCAACATGCCACTTGTTAATCCAAGCAAATCAAGACAAGCTGACAAGTTGGCCCAAAGAATTCAAGACTGGATCACTGCAGAGTTCAGCCTTAGAAGAAGACTATTGTAATCAGGCAATGTCTTTGGTTAACTAGATGTTGAGGCACACCCTAAGATTAGCTTCATAGGAGAAACCTTGACTGAAGGCCCAGTGAAAGAACCTGAGAGCCCTATCTTATCACCAAAAACTGCTGCAAAGATCAATTCCATTTTTGAGACACTTTCTTGTCAAGGTGCTTCTCAACCTCTCTCGTGCTAGAGCTTGGAAGCTACATCAAGCAATGAAGGCCAAAGCTCTCTCCACCCTGACTCACAAAGGTATGTGAGTGACAAAGGGAAAAGAAAATTGACTTCTGAGGAGATTGAGGAGGAAAAAAGAGAGAGGAAAAGGAAGTTGAGGGGAGAAAGTTCCTCTTCTAGGTCTGCAAGACTCATTGAGACTGCAATCATGGCTGCCGCCAGACCAGATAGTTAGAATGATGAGTTACGACGTAGATAATGTCATCTCTCTTTCCTTGGAGGAACTCAATGAAGTGGTTCACCTGGAAAGGTCAAGGGAGAAGAAAGAGGTAGAAGATACAGAACTGCTAGTACAAATCAAAGAAGACAGAAGAATGAAAAGATTATGCAAGCATGTGCCTCCTCTCTTCGTAGTTCAAGAAAGCCCTGTATATGAGGATGTGGTTTAACAACAACCTCATCTAGATAAAGAAGAAGAAAGGATCAAGATAATCAACTACCTGAGTGGCATAGGCCTCTATTAGTTAGAAGCACTTCTTCTCTTATCCTTTGACTATATTGAGCTTGAGTATCTTAAACAACTTGAACTTAAGATAGTCAAGGAAAGAAAGACAACCAAAAGAAAGCTAAGGGAAAAGCTGCTAAGTCAAGAGCCATCATCCACAAAAGCATGAAGAAATCTGCTTAGAGGCAGAGGATGATGAGCTTCTTGAAGCTGTATGGATTCTCCGAAAGGAGACTTGGCCCTATGTCTCTATCCACTATGTATGAGCATATAGGGGTGATCAAGTAGGAGATAAAAAGTGGAGAGCTTGTTGACTTACATTCTCCTCTAAGTCAAGCCCCACCTGAAGTGGAGGTTAGGGTTGAACAACCAGAGACATCACAACCTGGACTTCTTGCTGAATCTTAGCAAGCTTCATCTTCTGATCCACAACAGGGTTAGACTCACTCTCAATCTGAACTTGTGAGACTAGAAGACCGAACTGAGAAAGACAATGAAGATGAATCCTGTATTGCATGCCAGTCTACTCAGTTTAAAGTTGTGAAGAGAAAGAAAATGATGGCTTCTAAACTAAAGCCAAGAAGAAGATGAAGAACGCATCCTTTTCTGAACCTCAGGATGAGTCAGAACATCCTGAGGATTTGCAGCCAGAGGATGCTCCATCATATCCCATTCCTATAGCTCCTCTAGCATCAGAAAGACCCATCCTGTCTTGGACATACACTACAAATCCAGAAAGGTGGCATGTCATTAGAGATCATGGCATTGAGAATGTCTACAAGGCAAGACATATTTTAGTTGCCTATGCATGATCTCTTTGACATGAGAAGATAATGTGATAGTCTAAAGGATCCTGATCATCTTATGAAGAAAGGGTTGGTTATTATCCTGATGAGGACTATTGATATATGAAGTCTTCAAGAGTTTTGGTAGCATCAGCCTAGGGGGAGTTTGTAGAGAATATGTATAGAGGCTAAGCAAGCAAAGTCTTTCTGCATGCATGCTACACAAGTACTAAGAAGAATGCTTCAGAAGTTTCACACATGCAACATAAATATTCTAAATGTGAAATCTTCGGAAGCCAAGACACATATCTTCCGTAGCCAAAGATGAAGTCTTCCAAAGCTTCAAATATAAAGTCTTTCGAAGCTCCACACTTGAAGACAGATTTCTTCCGAAGACTTTTTACAACATGCTTTATCTGATGTACTTTTCCATATAGCTAGATCCCTTTCTGCTACAACTTTGTAAAGTTACCAACTTACATGAGTTGGTGAAAATGTCCATGGGTTTGGTAACTATACATTGAGGTCTTCAGTCTGTAAACTTTCTACTTCGTGTACTTTATCCTTTTTATAACAAGATAAGGATGTGAGCTATGGCATGTCATAGTCATAAAGTCAAAAAGGCTTTACCAATATGCTTTACCAATATGCTTTGTAACATTTGTAATAGAACATTGAGAAGCAATATACTACAATCTTTAAAACCATCTCCCTATGTATCTTGCTCTTGTGTTCTGTCTCTTAATTGCTTGTGTTCTTAGTGTCTTTAGTTGTGGTTAATCCAGTTCACTATTTGATTAAGTTTAGTTACTCTCTTCTTTGTGTTGTTGTGTTGTATTTGATCACCCTTAAACGGTCCTGCATAGCCATTTCTAAAAGTGATATGGAAACTGGAACCATGAACAAGACCCACTGATCACTCTTGATGAGTTTGACACCTGGTGCCAAAGAATGGAAGGTTTCTTCAGGTCTCTAGATTCAAGAATATGGGAGTCTTTTGAAAATTGACCTTATATACCAAGCACCCCTCTGCTACAGGTGGTGGTATGATCACCAAGGTTGTGGCTAACTACTCAGATGAAGATAGAAAGAGAGTATAGATTGACCAAAAAGCCATGACAACCCTTCAGACTGCTCTTCCAAACTCTGTGTATAGAGGTTTCAAGAAATGCAAAACAGCTAAGCAGCTGTGGGATGCATTGAAACTGATGTATGAGGGTTCCTCTGAAGCGAAGGGGAACAAGAAGGATCTCCTGAAGCAGCAATTTGAAAATTTCACCTTTAAAGCAGGTGAGACCATGACTCAATGATAGTTCAGGTACGTTGAGATTATGGATAACCATGGGGATAGAGGAGTTGCTTTTGAAAACAGAGACATTGTAAGGAAGTTCATGTCCTCACTTCCTAGGCAATGGATACACTACTGTGTGGTTATCAACAGAACTGAGAATCCGAAAACTCTCACTCTGATAAAGTTATATGGGATTCTCAGTGGCTACCAGATGGAGATGAACATGCAAGGTTCATCAGGAAACTCCAACAATCAAATAGGTTCAACCCTTCATGTGGTTAAAAGGGATAGCATAGAACCATAACACCATCTCATATGCTACCCTAACAAATCATAAAAGGGTTCTTTCATCACCTTCCCTGAGACACCAAAGGAGAACTACACTTAAGGAAGCCCGTTCCAAGAGACAAGTCTTCTCAAGCATGTGTGTCTTCTGATGAAAGTTGTGGCAACTCTCATTTCACCCTTGAAGACCTTGACTTTATCCATCCAGATGATCTGGAATATGTGGAAACAGTCCAGCAGATGGCTTTTCTCTCTCACAGAGCCAAGAAGTTCTACAAGTGGACTAGAAGGAATTTCCCTCACAATGCAACCAGTTGAAAGTTTGTACTGGACAAAAGCAAAGTCAAGTGTTACAACTATAACCTGATGGGCCACTTTACTAAGGAGTGTAGGGCACCAAGAAAAAGTGGTGGCCAAGCACAATCCAGACCAAACTACACTAACAAGGCTACCAGAATGAGAAGCCAAAACAACAAGCTGCAGTTGTTGTTGAAGAAAGAGGCTTTGACTGGAGCTTTCAGGTGGAAGATGCTTCTCCATACCAAGCATTGATAGCAGATCATGATGAAGCCAAGGTATTGGAACATCTCTGTACCCCTAAATGCAATGCTAAAGTCAACAGATACAGGTCCCACAACTTAGAAATGACATCTGATCTTGAGTCCTTAAACATCTTAAAACCTAATTTTAGAACGTCTGAAAATATTATAAACTAAAGATAGAGGACTTAGAGAAAACCATTTCAGTTCTAAAACATGAGCATACAATTTTAGGACTCAGATCAAGGATCTCATAACTAAGCTGACTGAGTGCCAGGCTGAGCTTTTGATCAGCAAAGCCAGGGTAGAAAAGTGTGTTATTAAAGAAGAGACCTTCAAGAACATGATATCCTCATCCCTGCACAACAAGGTGTGCTATCAAAACAAGTAGGGACTAGGATCTAATGAGATAGCTCCTCCACACATAATCTTGTCTGTAAGATCACCCAGGTATGGAACTTGTGAAGACGAGCTTCCTCTCATAGATCCTTTTAGTGAAGAGGATGAAAAGTGATAGTGAAAAATTCCTCTAAGAAGAGTAAAGAGGAGGATTCTAAAAAGGGCCACTATCCTTTTGAGGAGAAGAATAAGACTGTGATGACCAAGTGTTGGACCAAAAGAACCAATGAGCCAGATCAGAAAGACCTTAAGTCCCACAGACATCAAAACAACTGAAGTGGTCTACAAAAACTGAAGACAAAGTCTGAAGACAACAGCTGAAGACAAAGTCTGAACACAAAGTCTGAAGACAACAGCTAAAGACAAAGTTTGAAGATAAAGCCTAAAGACAAAGTCTGAAGACAACAGCTGAAGAGAAAGTCTGAAGATAAAGTCTAAAGACAAAGTTTTCAGAAGTTGTCAAAACAGCTGAAGTAGTTCTCTTTAGTAGTTGTGATGGTTTACATTTTAGTAGTTTGTAATGAGTAGTTTTATATTATGTAAAACATTTGAAGTTCTTACACTTTAGATGTTATAACACAGTAGTTTAGTTTACTTTCAGTTGTTTGTATAAATCAGTTAGCTGTCACTATGTTGGATCAAAAGAACCAATGAAACTGATCAGAAAAACCTCTAAGTCCCACAGACATTACAACTACTGAAGAAGATCACAACAGCTGAAGACATCAGCTGATTACAAGGTCTGAAGACAAAGTCTGAAGCCATCAGCTGAAGACAAAGTCTGAAAGTAAAGTACTGAAGAACAAAGACTGAAGACAAAGACTGAAGACAGACTGAAGACCAAAGTGATGAGTAGTTGTCACAACAGCTGAAGTAATTAACTTCAGTACTTGTGATGGTTTCCTTTCAGTACTTGTAATTTACTTTTCAGTAGTTATAGTTTCAATAGTTGTAGTTCAGTAGTTTTATGTTTTTGTACTTAAGCATTCTCTGAGATGTAATCAGTAGTTGAGAACATTCTCAGTAGTTTGCATAGTTTCAGTAGTTTGAATAATTCTGTTAGATGTCACTATCAAGTGACATCAGCAGATGTCACATTTCCTATATAAGGCATGTTGACCTAGTTGTAACGTGTGACATTGAGCCACCACGAAAGCATATGAATGAAATATTTCATTTGCAGAATTCTCTCTTTCTATAACCGTTTACTGTTACATTGAATATCAATTGTGTTCTTGTCAATTGTTTAATTCATTGTTCGAATTCCGCTGCAATACACTCTAATTAATTAAACTTAGATCACTGATGCTAACAAATGGTATCAGAGCAGGTTAATCATTGATCGATCTAACAATTGATCATTTAAACTACTATTTCGATATCTAAGTTTGATTGAATTAGCATATTTCCAAGAATTGGTTATAGATCATTGAATTTCTGCTGCTTTCGGTTATTTGCTTTGAGTTTTCTCTTGGTTCATATTCGTTGGTTATGTTTTATTCTAAATCAGTTAAAACTTAATTGAATTTGGTTGAATCTGAGAATGACTACTCCTTCTAATGACCCTCCGAATACCGGTTCCTCAACCATGCCTCCGATGCTGGTTAGGACTGAGTATAACATATGGCAACGAAGAATGCTTCATCACCTGTCTGTTAACAGTTCAGGTTGTTGGACATCTGTGGTACATGGTCCACACAAGCCTATGGTGAACAGTTCGGAAACCAACCAAATGGTTCCGAAGAGGAGGAACAATACTCAGATGAGGATCGAAAACTGTTTGAGATTGATGCTAAAGCGTATGGTATTCTGGCCATGGCTCTGCCTAATGAAATCTATTATGGGCTTATGCATCATGAAACTGCTCATGACCTCTGGAATGCATTGAAGGAACAATTTAGTGGAACAGATGAGGTCTTAGCAAACAACAGAGAAATCCTTACCCAAAAATATGAGACATTCTCTCATAGGAAGGGTGAGTCACTGACTCAACAGTTTTAGCATTTTTCCTGTTTGATCTCTGAGCTGAAAATGGTCAAACATGAATACACTAATAGTCAGATGAACAACAGATTCCTCAGATCACTGCCTGAGAGATGGGACACATATACCAGTGTCCTACGCTCCAGTGCAAATCTGGATAGCCTATCTCTCGCCCAACTCCATGGGTAACTACTTACATTTGAAAGAGAGATACAGCAGAAAAGAAAACTGGCATCATCAGGAAAGCTCACTGATGACTTTGTACCAGGCAACACTGCCTTGGTTGGTCATGAGTCAGAATATGCTGCATGAGAAAGCCATTATGATGAGCATATAGATTCTCTTCAAACAGTTCTCATCATGTATTTGTTAGTGTTGACAGTCAGTCAGGCTGTAATAGTGACAATTTGTGTTTCATTATGGATGATTTAAAGGGTATTACTGATGATGACTTAGAAGAGATGGATATTCTGAGCCAAATGGCCTTGATTAATATCAGATCTCAAAAGTTCTACAAAAGAACTGGTAGGAAATTTCCAAGACTCTCTGGCAGAACCAAAGTTGGTTTTGACAAGAATAAGTTGAGGTGTCACAAATGCCACAGGCTGGGCACTTTGCAAGAGAGTGTAGATCAACTAGATCTAACTCCTCTGCACCCTTTGTGACTTTTCCAAGCAATGGTTCACAAAACAGAGGACAACATCCTGCTAGTTCTAGCCATCATTCACAACCTATATCTCTTGCATATTTTGTCCCTCAGGGTTCAATGTCATATCCATATCCCTGCTATTACATGCCTCAGCCAAATCAAGTTCAAGTTCCTATTGCACAACAACCTCAAGCCTTACCTTAGCCTCTACCATCTCAATCATCTAAATCACAACCTCATTACAGCTTCTTCACCCCTGGTGTTGTTGACTGGAGCAGTTTACGAGATGATCTCTCTGGTAATGAGCAATTATTTGCTGGTGATGGTCAACATGGTGGTGAACATCCTTTTGGGAATGTAGCACTCATGGTCCTGGAGTCTACTGAGAGTTCATGCTCCAATGCATCTTCATCACAGATAACCCAGGTATCCTCTGAGGCTAAGGCCAAGCTATGTTCTGAATCTTGCATAGCTGCATTTATCTCTATTAGAGAGGCAAATGTAGCTTTAATTAATCAAAATCTTGAGCTTGAGCAAACTAGTTCCAAAAGAGAAGCTGAATATGAGTCTGTCCTTAAGGATAAACATGATGAGATTTATAAGCTTAAATTCCAATTAAATGATGAAAAGGCTAAGCTAGAGGTCATTCTTGAGAACCACAGAGAACTCAAAGAAAAACTTGCAGTTACTCAACTTGAGTGTGACCGCTGGGTATCATCCTGCAAGGGATTTGAAATGTTGCTCAGCAAGCAATCTGCTTCGAATGTGAAGTTTGGAATAGGTTACAACCACATTGCACCACATACAGATTTTACTCCAAAATCAATAGTAAAACCTGAAGGTGAAAGTTATTTCCAAACCACATCATCATGTGCATCATCCTCAAGTGATCACCCAAAATCACAAGATGAAATCAGTGTTGATACCTCAGCAAATCAATTGCCTGATGGGTCAACTACTGTTAAGCACATGAAGCTGAGTACTTCAGATGTTGTCCCTCAAAGTATCTCAAGCACTGAAGGGAAAGACACAACATCTGAAAAGCATTTCAAATCAGCTGAAATAAAAGGATTAACAACTGCTGATAAAGAACAGCTGAAGAACAAGTCTTCAGTCGTTACAGATCCTTCAGTACTTAACACAAGTACTGAAAGGAGGAAAGTACTGAAGAGCACACCTTCAGTAGTTTCCACATCAGTAGTTGATCAATTCAAGATGAAGAATAAGCCATGTGAAATATGTGGTAAATTCAATCATCTTTCTGATGAATGTTGGTACGGAAAGGCTTCCAAACTCAACAGAGATAAGCTCATTAAAATCCAGATGGATAAAATGCAAAATGAGTTTGAGACCAGTTTGTACCATAGTCATCCCAATGTGATAAACCCAAGCTTTCATCCAAATCCAAAAAGAAGGATAGGGTTTATCATAAAACAGCTGATAGTGCTCCTCATGATAAACATCAGACTAAGTCTGTGAATTTCAAGGAGGAAATGGTGGGTCACACGAATGATGGGTTTGATAGAACACAAAATAAACAAGTTTAACCTTTTAAACTTTCTGAAAAACGAAGCGGAAGTATAGCATTATAACATGTTATAATCTGAAATTTTCATGTTCTTAATGATGTTCTAAGATGGAAAAACAAACCCAATCAAAAGGATCTTTAATATGTGAATGAACAAGCTATGAAGAAAATGTAAGAGACATAAAATCACAGCTTCATAAAGCTGTGATGAACTACCTTTCTCCAGCCAAAATGTCGACCAAGGAGGCTTAAATGATGCTTTTGAATCGGCCAAGACTCCAAGAAGGACCCCTCAAGTTTGTATACCCCAAGCTTGTGTGCAAACACTCTTCTTGTTAGGGAGATGAACACCAAAAACCAAAGAGAAGACCCCAATGTGCTGCTAATTGCCGAGAACTAGAGAGACAAAGGAGAGTGTTTTTGGTTTCTTAGTTTTGCATGTAATGAGAGTGGTGCAAGGATTCTAGTCAATGACATGCTTTTGTGTGTGTGTTCAAGAAAAGAAAAGGGCCAATCCTTGGATGGGCGGCCGAAAGTTTTTAAAAGGGAAAATCATTTTCCCTCTCAAATACACACACACAAATTAAATTAGTCATCTAATAATTTATACAATTAACTATTTAATTGTATAAGTTATAAACCCCTTTATTATTTGATGTTATCTAATTTGTTTAAATAACATTACAAATAATAATCATGAACAAAATATTCTAATAAGTTGTTCCATTTCATATGCAACTTATTTAGAAAAACCATTTTATAAATTGGTGTAATATTTAATTGCATAATCATATCATCAATTAAATATTTATTGGTGTTTGCTAAGCTTGTTATTGGGTAGAACCCGACTTGGATCATTACGTACTAACCGCATCAATATTCCATGTGTCTTGGGCACATAGAATCCAACAATCTCCCACTTGCCCAAGATTCATAGAAGATTGATGCAAGCAGTAAATACCTCCTAACAACGGTTTACTACCCTTAATACGCATGACATAGCCATTCAATAACATCATCCCTTTCAAGTACCCTACATGAAATGATTTAGGTGAATCAATAACTTATCCTTTTGTTATAGATGTCATGTTAAATCCAAGGACACAGAATGATCATTCCTTGTTGATTTAACTTAATCAGGCCTTAGACATCTAACTCTCAACGAATAAGAGGAACAAATTCCATCTTGACCACATACCTGAACATACCCTTATGTATTGTCCACTATTTCAGGACAGTGAAGAACAAGCTCAAGGTATAACACTTGGTGAATATCAAAACCCAATATGTATATCCGGTCTGAGGATACCAAATGATATTCGCGTTTACTCAAATTTACTTATGATCAATCAATAAGATTCCATGTAGTAAAATTGAGATGTGGGTTAGTCCAATATTTGTATCCCACAAATATCTATGAACCTTGGTAGCAACCCATTGCTCTATATTCATCCTTATGAATATCAACCAATCCAAGTTCATAATAATCTTTCCCTCACACTTGTTCCCACAAGTATGAACGACTACGGACATTTAGAGTAAACAATTTACTCATGGATTAAACATGCTAAATTGGAACATTAATTGAAACATTATAACCAAATAATTTTATTCAAATAATAAAGAGTTCCACATATCCAAATACAAAATTTACAGATCAAATCCAATCACTAGAATATCGAAGTCCCATGGCACAAGTAAGACCTTCATGCTTTCCTTTTCAAGGAGCTTTATGAGAGGATCCGCAATGTTCTGATCCGTGTGAACTTTACGAATACATATCTTTCCCTTTTCAACTTCATCTCGTATGTAGTTGAATCTCCCCTCAATGTGCCTAGTCTTTTGATGAGCACGAGGTTCCATGATTTGAGCAATCGCACCCTCGTTATCACAAAAGATCTCTAGGGGTTCGTGAATGGAAGGGACAACCCCGAGATCGGCAATGAATTTCTTTAACCATGCAGCTTCTTGAGCTGCCAATGAGGCGGTGACGTATTCTGATTCTGTAGTTGATAGAGCCACCACATCCTGTTGGAGCTTTTCCAAGAGACCACTCCTCCATTCAGAATGAAAACATATCCCGATTGTGATCGAGAATCATCACGATCGGTTTGGAAACTCGCATCCGTGTAACCTTTTACAACGAGTTCCTCATCACCAGATCCATAGATTAAGAACATATCTCTTGCCCTCCTTAGGTACTTAAGTATGTTCTTAACAGCCATCCAATGACTGTTTCCGGGATTTTGCTGGTAACGGCTTGTCATGCTTAAGGCGCATGACACATCCGGTCGAGTGCATATCATCGCATACATGATGGATCCAATAGCAGATGCGTATGGGATTGCCTTCATTTTATCTTGCTCATCCTTGAGCTAGGACATTGAGTCGTACTCAATATCGTTCCTCTTTGAATAGGTACGGTACCTTTCTTAGAGTTCTCCATCTTGAACCTTTTCAAGATTTTATCAATATACGCACTTTGATTTAAACCAATCGACCGCCTTGATCTATCCCTATAGATCTTTATTCCCAGAATATTGGCGGCTTCTCCAAGATCCTTAATGGAAAAACAACTTCCAAGCCAGGTTTTTACACCTTCCAAGGTTGGAATGTTATTTCCAAATAGTAGTATGTCATCAACATACAATACTAGGAAAGTTACTATGCTCCCACTAGCCTTCTTATACACACAAGCCTCATCTGCGTTTTTTATGAAGCCAAATTTCTTTACCTCCTCATCAAAACGATGATTCCAGCTTCTCGACGCTTGCTTCAATCCATAGATTGATTTCTTTAACTTGCATACTTTATTTGGATGTTTTGGATTGACAAAACCTTCAGGCTGAACCATATAGACATCTTCCTGAAGATATCCATTTAGGAAAGCGGTTTTGACATCCATTTGCCAAATCTCATAATCATAATGAGCAGCTATGGCAAGCAATATCATTATAGACTTTAGCATCGCAACAGGTGAGAAGGTTTCATCATAATCACCCCTTGAGTTTGAGTGAAACCCTTTGCTACAAGTCTAGCCTTGTAAGTATCCAAGTTTCCATGCATATCGGTTTTCTTCTTGAAAACCCACTTGCTTCCAACTACTTTGGAGTTAAGAGGTGGAACAACCAAGTCCCATACTTGATTTTCATGCATGGATTGCATCTCAACGCTCATGGCTTCGAGCCATTTGTCACAATCCGAATTGGACACTGCATCATGGTATGTGGTTGGTTCATTTGAATCTACCACATAGCATTCATCCATAAAAAATTCGTATCTTTCAGGTGGATTACTAGTTCTACCACTTCTGTGAACGTTTTATGTGTATTGATCAACCATTTGATCATCTTCAACATCCTCATGTTGAGTGCTAGTTTCAACCAAACGTGCATCGGGTTGTGGTTCTTGATCCTCCTCAAGATCCACTGTTCTACTGCTAGTTCCTTCCATAAGGAACTTTGCTTCTAAGAACTCACCTTTTCTGGAAACAAACACCTTTGTTCCAGATCATAGAAATAATATCCCATAGAATCTCTAGGGTATCGAACAAAGATACACTTGGTGGGTCGGACTTCCAATTTTTTTGGGGTGGGAGTCTTAACATAAGCCTCACAACCCCAGACCCGTAAGTATGATAGGGATGGAACTCTTCCATGCCATATCTCAAAAGGTGTCCTTTCCACCTTTTTGGTTGGGGCCATATTTAGAATACGGGCCACGGAGAGCAAAGCGAAACCCCAAAATGATAGAGGTAATGTGCTTCTAGCCATCATAGATTGAACCATATCCAATAAGGTTAGATTCCTCCTCTCAGACACACCATTATGTTGTGGTGTTCCAGGTGGAGTGAGTTGTGAGACAATCCCACAATTCCTAAGATGATCTTGAAAAGCATCACTTAGGTATTCACCTCCTCTATCGGTGCGGAGAACTTTAATCGAGTTGTTGAGTTGATTTTCTACTTCATTCTTGAAGATTTTGAGCATTTCAAATGCTTCATCTTTGTGCCTTAATAAGTACATATACCCATAGCGACTATAATATTCGGTAAAGGTAATGAAGTATCTTTCACCATTCCTAGTCATTGGTTTAAAAGGACCACATACATCCGAATGTATGATTCCTAATAAATATTTTGCCCTTTCGTTAGTTCCACTAAAGGGTGCCTTAGTCATTTTACCTTGTAAACAAGATTCACATATATCAAATGAATCACATTCATTCGTTTTTAAAAGACCATTCTTTTAAAGTGTTTGTATACGTTTCTTGTTTATATGACCAAGACGGCAATGCCAAAGATAGGTAGCACTCAAATCTGACTTGAGTTTCTTAGTGTTAGTATGGTACAATGAACTATTTAAAGCATTTTCATGAACCAATTCATAAATACCATTAATGGGTATAGCTTTAAAATAGAACATATCATTTAAAGAAACATGAATATCATTTTCAATAAAAGATAGTACATAATCATAAAGTCTTAATTTGGATACAGAAATAATGTTCCTAGTCAAACTAGGAGCATACAAAACATTCTTCAAAATAACATCCAAGCCACTTGGAAGTTTCAAGATGTAGTCCCCACGAGCTTCAACTTGGACTTTGGTTCCATTGCCCATGAAGAGGCTAACATCCCCTTGATTGAAGTCCCTACTTCTTTTGAACCCCTACAACAAATTGCAAATATGAGTTCCACATCTGGTATCTAATACCCATGTGTTTGAAGATGTAACATTAAGATCAATATGAATCATGTATATTGTACCTGAGGTCTGCCCGACATCCCTCTTGGCTTTCAACTCTATAGATGAACAGGAAAATTTCTTGCCCAATGTCCAATCTCCCCACACTTGAAGCATTGGTCATTGGTAGTAAACTTTTGCTTCTTCTCTTGTGGGTTGGGTGGCACCCTTGCCACCCCTTTCCCCTTTCCCCAAACGGGTCCTTTACCTTTGGCAACCTTTGCCTTGGGTGCGGGATGAGGCCTTTTCTTGTTCCCACCTTCATTGATGGTGAGAACGGGTAAAACCCTTTTACCCATGGCCGCCTCGGCCATTTTTAGCATTGAGTGAAGCTCACCAATGCTTTTGTCCCAAGCATTCATGTTGTGTAGTTCAACACGAATGTCTCGAACTTCTTGGTAAGGCCATTAAGGATCAAATCCGTGGCCAATTCCTTTGAGACAGGACAATTAAGCCTCTCGAGGCGGTCAATATGACTTTTCATCTTATGTACATAAGATGAAACAGATTGGTTGTCGTCCATACGACATGCATGGAATGCTCGAACCGTTTCGAAGCGCTCAACCCTTGCTTGCGTTTGGAACGTTTCCTTTAGCTGGGTTATCATGTCATATTCTCCGTGATGTTCATACTCCTTTTGGAGATCCGGAGTCATGCTCGCTAGCACGAGACAAGACACTTGGACAGAGTCCTCAGTGTACTTGAGCCAATCGTTGTAGGCCTCCTCATCATCCTCAGTAGGTTGATGGGGGATAGGGTCGTCTAAAACATATGATCTTCTCTCTTGCTTGAGAACGATTCTCAAGTTTTGATACCAATCATAAAGTTGTTATGATTTAGACGTTCCTTTTGGAGGATCACTCGTAATGATTGGTTGGACGGGATGAGTTATCGTGATTTTCATTGTTGGTGTCCATCTACAAAATTTAACAAAGATCTATTTTAGTATTTTCGATATTGTTATTTTTAATAATGATTGCCTTTTAAGGTCATTTTTATATTAAAATCTAGAACCCAACATTACATTTAAATTGTGGTTAGGTGACCTTTATCCCATGATTTAAATTAATAAGGTGGTCAACGTTTGACGATTGCAACCATTTGCAACTTCTAGAAATATGGGATTGATTTAAACATCATATGTAAAGTCGGCATGTTAATCCCATTAACACCATTGGGAAACCACACCGTAGGTGATCCATTTGACATGGTTTGCAAATCAAGATATCGTACTTACACCTACGTGTGAGTTTGCCAAAATAAGTAGTTACGTGATCTTTATCCCACAAATAAGGCATTCTCACCTCAAGTCGCAAGTTCCCTCAAAATGATTAGGTGACCTTTATCCCATTAAGAGTTCCCAAGTGACTCAAGTGTTGTGTAAAAGGACGGTGTTGATCTTGTTAAAATTTTTAGAGATTTCATAATACAAGTTTTAGAAAACTCTATGTACTTGTATTTGTATGCTTTCAAATACAAGGTACCCTATGGTCCTTTGATTAAAACCAATTTTAATCTTTAAAATCATTAAATCATTTTAATAACCTTTTATTACATTTTAATGATTAAGAACCATCATTTTTATAACTTGTTAAGTTTGTTAATTAGTTTGTAATGCATGTCAAAATTTCAACCATACAATCAAATAACAAACATTCAAACAAGCATAAACATACAAACATGAGTGCATAACCATAGCCACTAAGTTGACAACACTTGTTTGCCATCACAAGTGTCATCATAAGGTCTTTCTTAAGGGTTAGTAATGACACATTACATGTGTCCATGGACTCCCACTTGAATCCATATCCAAATACTTCAAGGTCCATGTTCTTGATGTCCATCTTTGGGTCTTGATCTTGTGCATCTTCCTTTTACAAAATTGTATCCTAATACATTTTTTCTAATAAAATAAATGCACCTAATCAATTAATTACATAAGCAATGAACAAATAATTACAACCCAAATAATAAAAATAAAAATTACAACCCAATTGAATGAATAAAACCAACCATTCCAATCATCCAAATCAAAAGGGCCAAAGGCTAGGTTATGCACACTAACATCCAATGATCATATCATCCAAACATATAATGAAACCCCACTTAAAACCACCAAATTTCAGCCAACATAAACTGAAATTTTGGGTTTTAAACATTGTCCAAACAATCAACATTTCATAATATATATCTTTCAAGGTCTAATCACTAGCATGTGTGATATGACCTTGAAAGTTTGTGGAATCATTCATACAAAATATAGCAGCCCAAAATCAGCCTATAATAAGTGATAATACTTCTTTAAAACCGATTTTAAAGACTAAGATCAAGCAAGTTATCCACATAACCGGCTCTTGATGCCATTGATGGGTTTGATAGAACACAAAATAAACAAGTTTAACCTTTTAAACTTTCTGAAAAACGCAGCAGAAGTATAGCATTATAACATGTTTATAATCTGAAAATTTCATGTTCTTAATGATGTTTGAAGATGAAAAAACAAACCCAATCAAAAGGATCTTTAATATGTGAATGAACAAGCTATGAACAAAATGTAAGACATAAAATCACAGCTTCATAAAGCTGTGATGAACTACCTTTCTCCAGCCAAAATGTCGACCAAGGAAGGCTTAAATGATGCTTGTGAATCGGCCAAGACTCCAAGGAAGGATCCCTCAAGTTTGTATACCCCAAGCTTGTGTGCAAACACTCTTCTTGTTAGGGAGATGAACACCAAAAACCAAAGAGAAGACCCCAATGTGCTGCTAATTGCCGAGAACTAGAGAGACAAAGGAGAGTGTTTTTGGTTTCTTAGTTTTGCATGTAATGAGAGTGGTGCAAGGATTCTAGTCAATGACATGCTTTTGTGTGTGTGTTCAAGAAAAGAAAAGGGCCAATCCCTTGGATGGGCGGCCGAAAGTTTTTAAAAGGGAAATCATTTTCCCTCTCAAATACACACACACAAACTAAATTAGTCATCTAATAATTTATACAATTAACTATTTAATTGTATAAGTTATAAACCCCTTTTATTATTTGATGTTATCTAATTTGTTTAAATAACATTACAAATAATAATCATGAACAAAATATCCTAACAAGTTGTTCCATCTCATATGCAACTTATTTAGAAAACCCATTTTCTAAATTGGTGTAAATATTTAATTGCATGATCATATCATCAATTAAATATTTATTGGTGTTTGCTAAGCTTGTTATTGGGTATAACCCGACTTGGATCATTACGTACTAACCGCATCAATATTCCATGTGTCTTGGGCACATAGAATCCAACAAGGAACTCATCATACACAAGTACTGATATGTCACAAGAGCTTAAAGCTTTGGCTACAAATCAAACACAACTTCTTATGATGGTTCAACATTAGTTAGGGAGAGTTAACCAACTAGATGCACCTGTCAGCAAACCACTGAAAAGGCATTCCAAGCCGAAATCCAAGGAATCCATTTCAGCACCATCTCCTTCTTCATCAGCTGTTAATCATAAGAAACAAGTTATGGTTAAATCTGTTGATGAAAACAGACCCAAAACCAAAAAGGTTTGGGTCTCAAAACTTAACTAGTTCTTTATGATAAATGCAGGGTTCTTCAGCATGCCAAATGAGCATCTGGTATGTAGACAGTGGAGGATCAATGCATATGACTGGGAGCAGTTCTCTTCTTAATGACTACCCTCAAGGAAAGAAGGGATTTGTTTCATTTGGAAATGATGCCAAGGGTTACATCATCGGGAAGGATATGTGTCTAATGGAGATATCAGATTTGATGATGTTAACCATGTGGAGAATCTCAAGTATAATCTACTGAGTGTCAGTCAGATGTGATAAAGGGCATGTTGAACTTTTCACAAGCCAGAACTGCAAGATTCTGTCTTCCTAAGTTCTGAGGCTGATTGACAAGGTATTGGATGATCATACTCTCCTAAAGGCCAACAGGATTGGAAGAGTATATGCCTTGGATTTGTCAAAGAAGATTGACTTGAAGGGTCATCCTTGTCTGTTCCCCAAAGCCATTCCTCAGGAATCTAAACTGTGGCATAGAAGGCTGGGTCATGTTAATCTCAAAACATGAATCAGCTGATCCACAATAGTTTAGTGAGAGGTCTACCAATAAAGGAGTTCCACTTTGATGAAACCTGCACTGCTTGTTTAAAAGGAAAACATCACAAAGTCTCATTCCCTCCTATTGAAGAACCTAAGTCCACTGCCTGCTTGCAGTTACTGCACGTGGATATATTTGGTCCTGTGAGAGTGATGAGCATGGCAAAGAAGAAATACTGTCTGGTAATTGTGGATGATCACTCCAGATTTGTATGGACTTTCGTCTTGCATTCAAAGTTTGAGGTTGCTCAGATGATTATAAACTTTGTGTTGTATGTTGAGAAACAGTATTCCATATCAGTCAAGTGTATAAGGAGTGATAGTGGAACTAAATTCAGAAACCATACACTTGATGATTTTTATCTATCAACAGGAATAACGAGGCAGTTTAGCATCCCAAGGACTCCAGAACAAAATGGAGTAGTGGAGAGAAAGAACAGGACCATAATTGAAGCTGTACGGTCTATGTTGGCTGACTCTGGTTTGCCATTGACCTTTTGGGCTGAAGCTGTTAACACAACTTGCTATGTGCAGAATAGAGTGTTAGTCAATCAGAGGTTGATGAAGACTCCATATGAAGTTCTACAACATTTGGCTCCTCTAATTTCATTCTTCAAAGCCTTTGGGTGTCCTTGTTTCATTCTCAACACAAAGGATCAACTCCACAAATTTGATCCTAAGGTGGATGCAGGGTATTTTGTAGGTTATTCATCCACATGCAAGGCTTACAGAGTCTTCAACTGCAGAACAAAGATAGTTGAAGAAACCTTGCATGTGAAATTCAGTGAATCTCCTAAAGATAAAATTCCCCAAAACCCTGTGGAGTTGTTTGATCTGGACATACTGCAATATGTTCCTTATCAACCTCCAACTGTTGCAGATCATGTGGATAAATCATCTTGTACAGCAAGTCTTCCACCTCAGGGTACTGAAGATGATGATGATATCAGTACTCACCTTTTCAAGTTTAGTGACCAACTGCCTGAGTCTGCTAAACTTGATGTTCCTGTAGATTCTGTAGCTCCATCCACAACAAATGCTGATGAGATTTCTGACTCCTCTACATCATTTGACTTGTCATCTAATACTTGGTTTCAAGAATCTAGATCACCATCTGCTGCTGTTGAATCGCCTACAAACACTTGCACTGATCTTATAGTATACCAAGAGCTGAAGAATCACCCCATGTCTTAAATCATTGGTGATATCAATGCTGGTGTCTCACCCAGAAGTCAATTGTCTAACTTCTGCTTCTATGCTCTCTTCATCAGTTAGCTAGAGCCAAAGAACTATCATGTTGCTTTAAGAGACAATGGATGGGTTGAAGCCATGCAGCTTGAGTTACTTCAGTTCAAAAAGCAGCAAGTGTGGGAACTGGTTCCTCTACCCCCAGGTAAGTGTGCAATAGGTACTAAATGGGTGTTTAGGAATAAAATTGATGAAAATGGGCTTATTGTCAAGAACAAGGCTAGATGGTTGTACAAGGGTTTTCACAAAAACAAGGTATTGATTATGATGAAACATTTGCCCCTGTAGCCAGACTAGAGGCAATGAGATTGTTCTTAGCCTATGCTGCATTCCACAATCTTAAAGTTTTTCAAATGGATGTCAAAAGTGCATTTTTATATGGTAAAATAAAAGAAGAGGTTTATGTGTGTCAACCACGAGGTTTTGAGGACAATAAACATCCTGATTGGGTGTATCAACTTGATAAGGCTCTTTATGGGTTGAAGCAAGCTCCTAGAGCCTGGTATGAAACACTTTCAAATTTTCTTCTTAAAAATAATTTCACTAGAGGCTCCATAGATAAAACTTTGTTTATTAAGAATGTGGATCAGCATAAGCTACTTGTTCAAATTTATGTTGATGATATTATTTTTGCATCCTCTGATCCCCAGTTGTGTGATGATTTTACAAGTTTAATGAAACAAAAGTTTGAAATGAGTGCAATGGGAGAATTACAGTTCTTTCTAGGCTTGCAAATCAAACAAAAGGCCCTGTTCTCCTCCCATGTGCAACACCACACAACTGAATTCAGATCAAAAAGGTAAAGCTATTGATGAAACACTTTACACATGTATGATTGAGTCCTTGATGTACTTAACAGCTTCTAGACCAGATATCATGTTTGCAACTTGTGTTTGTGCTAGATTTCAGGCTGCTCCTAAAGAGTCTCATTTGATTGCAATCAAGAGGATCTTTAGATATCTGCAAGGTACACAATCTCTAGGTCTTTGGTATTCCACTGGACACTCATGCAAATTAGTTGCTTTTTCTGATAGTGACTATGCAGGGTGTAAGTTAACCAGAAAGTCAACTTCTGGTGGATGTCAATTCCTAGGCAACTGTTGATTTCTTGGCAGAGTAAGAAACAAACATCTATTGCTACATCCACTGCTGAAGCGGAGTACATCGCTGCTGCAAGTTGTACATCTCAGGTACTCTGGCTTCAAAACCAATTATTGGATTATGGCATTACAGAGACTAAGACTCCATTATTAATGGATAGTGCTTCAGCTCTATGTATTGTCAAGAATCCAGTCCAGCACTCTAGGACCAAACATATAGAGATCAGACACCATTTTATTAGGGATTGTTTTGAAAAAGGTCTGATTGATCCAAAGTTTGTGCCTAGTGTTGATGAGCTTGTGGATATATTTACTAAGCCTTTGGATAGTTCAACTTTCCAAAACCTTGTGTTAAGGCTTGGTATGCTGCAGCTAGAATAAGTGATAACTACTGATGATCTCAGTAAACCAGTACTGATGATCATTAGTAAACATGTCACAAATATGTACTAATTTTGTTAAAAGAAACTAATGCAATTACCACTATTGATGTAGTTATAACTCCTGATGTCAGTAAAATCAGATAAGTATTGATGTCCTATGAAACAACTAAAATCAGCTAAAAAGTCTGATGAGTAAGTGTTGAGGACAGTATGAAAGAGCTGAAAAGCCAAGAATTGACGAAAACTACTGATGAGAATTTTCACTTCAGTCGTTTCCCCAAACTGCTGTTTCACCCTAAACTGCTGATGATAAAACCATGTCTTCCGTAGTTTCACAACTACTGATGACTAATACCAAGTCCTCAGTTGTTTACAATAGCTGAAGACAAAACCAAGGTTTTCATTAGTTTCACAACTACTGATGACTAAAACCAAGTCTTCAGTTGTTTTCAAACGTTTGATAGTTAAAACCAAGTCTTTAGTTGTTTTCATAACAACTGATGCCAACACCAATACTTTCAGTTGTTTTTCAAACCTTTTCTCTCTCAAGAATGGCGACCATGAAACTCAAACCCCGACACAACTGGGTTGCCTACCTTTCGAAATCGGCTTTCTGGAACAAGTTTGACAATGCCATCGATCTTATGGTGGATTCCCAATACCAAACAGCCTTTCTTCTGAATCCTACCATATACCCTGATTCCATAGCCCAGTTCTGGACCAACGTCTATGTAATAACTGGTGAGAATGATAGCCAACTCACTCTCCAGTCGTTGGTGAACCAGAAACAGGTGCTCATCACCCCCGACATCATTCGCAAAACCCTAAATTTGCATGATGGCACCTATGTTAAAGAATACCCGAAAGGCACCACTGATATGTCTTTCATCAATAACGGGTATGAAGGCGACTTAAGTGCTACAACCATACTTAAAAAGCACTTCCATGATGTCAAACGACTTATCTTTCATATGGTGAATGTCTGCCTTGCATCAACGACATCTTCTTGGGATCAGATGTCTTCCCGATGGCAACAGGTATTGTACTCTATCTTTGAATGCCAAAATATAAATTTTTCTCAGATAGTGTTCATGGAACTAAAGGATCTGGCTTAGAAACCTGTGGCAAACAGATGGCTACTTTATCCCAGGTTTTTGATGGCCATAATTTTGAATCAATTAAAATCTGATGGCCTTGTTGGTCTTGGAGTCCCTGCTCCAGCTGTTTTAGCTGAGGTATACTCCAGACATAACTCAGACCCTACTCTAAAGGGGTTGCCCGGATGCTAAAACACAAGCAGAGGGAACCCACAGCCTCCACTTCCAGATCCAAAGTCCCCACAAACCCAAATCCAAAAAGCCCAAAAAGGCTACTTAGGGAGATGAGTCCCCTGAGGATGCCCCTGTCCCACAACACAAGAAATACATACTGGTTCTAACCCCCCAGTTATGTCCAAGACTCAACCCGCTGAAGCCGGCAGGTATCCTCTCAACAGGATCCTGTTGCAACCACAATTGGGGATCCCACATTTCTAGAACCTATCTCAATTGAGAGGGTTACCATTGAAGAGCACCTCTCACCCTGGGTGCAATCTGCTTCAGACCAATCTCCATATGCAACCGCCCCTCAAAGCCCAACATTGATAGTTTCTAAAGTGCTGAGTCAGTTGCATTCCTCACCCCTCCCCAGAAACCACTTACCACTAGGAATACCTCAACCATGAGGGGGAATACCTCAACCATGAGGGGGAGGACCAAAATGCTTCTGATAACCCACAGCATAGGGATGTTCAATCTCCAAGTGTAGAAACGGAGGTTAGAACATCTGGTAAGGCTGCCATTTCTACTGATTCAGTAAATGATCAGGATGAAGTTGGTAACATCATAAGACCTTACCAGAGGCAACTGCCAATGAAGGACACAGTCCTGAGGCAGGAAGTCCCCAGTACTAAGAACAAGGGGCACATGCTTCTACTGATCTACACTCAGAGCATGTACATCCTGATTCAATCAGGAGGTCAGGAGATTCAGCACAGACTGATGATGACCTGGGCTTTTTCTATGATGTATTAGCCATAATACCATCCTAGGACTGAGGTGAGCAGACTCAAAGAGCTGCTAGCCAAAATGTCTTAGGATCAAAGTCCATCTACCCTAAAAACCCTACAGATGGCACCTTCAATTCATGGTTCACCAAACACTGAGCCTACACACTTAACTGAGCCACCAACCACTACTTTTGGCACCACCTCTCAGGGATAGAGCCCCTTTGAGTAGATGGTTTCTCTCTTTCAAAACTCCTTACCCCTCATCACTCCCATCATCAATGACATAGTGCATAAAGCCATTGATGAGAGGATCTCCTCAAATCTACAAACCCTCATTGATGATGCTGTTCACAAATCTCTTTCTGCCTTTCAAGCCCCTGATCCCAATGCAACCAAAAAGTGGGAGACTTCCAAGTCTAAGGCAGCGAATGAAAAGAAAAGAAAAGGAGTTGATGATGAGAAAGAACCTGCAAAAGAGAAGGAGGTGGAGAAAGAACTGATCTCAGAACAACTGATCACAGATAAAGAGAAGGAAGATCAGCTGATCACATATAAAAGAAAGAAAAGTGCTAAGTCAAAAGCTGATGAAGATAAATCCTTAGAAGATCTTGTCAAAGATGCTGATGAAGCACACAACAAATCCATGGATAAAATTGTAGATCAGCTCTTTCGACAAGGTCATGACACAGCCACACTAGACACTGAGATCAGAAGGCTGGAAATAGAAGAGATTCAAGCTAGATGGGCTGGTTATACTGTGTTGGAAAGGAAAAGATTGGAGATAATGATCAGATTCATTGCAAAATACCTTGGAAGATCATTGATAGAGATAAAGGCCTAGTCCAGAGACAGTATCGTGGAGATAACAAAGAAAATCTGCTTTGCTGGAGGCTATAATAAAGGGTTGATCATCGAAGCACTGGATGAAACAGGTGCAGGGAAAAGAACTGAAATGGCAAAGCTCTCCAAAGCCAAACTCACCACCAAAATGCTAAGTCAGTCTTCTCACACTCCCACTCAAACACAACCCTTATCTCTAAATTCTCCCGAATCTATCCCTAAACCAAAGCCACCCACAACTCAACCCACAAAATCAACTCCTTTACCCCAAAAACCACCTCAAACCTTACCCAGTGATACACCCAGAAGGAGGAGAAGGGTGTTGAGGGTAGAAGAAGATGAAGAAGAGGATGATGATGAAGATTGTCTACCAATCTCTGCTGTTCTCAACCTTAAAACACCTGAGCACAGAAGTCAACAAGTGATTACACCTGACTTGCAAATGCAGATGATGAAGGTAAAGATTGAAGAAGCAGAACAGCAGAAGGAGCACGATGATCAGTTTCTCAAGATGGTTGACAAGGATTTTCCACGGTCCTCATCCATTCAAGAAATGAAGAAACAGGCTCTGAGGCTGTACACTCTTAGACATACTTTTCAACATCAAAGAGAAAGAGTGCGGATCTGGCCAGACCCCAGGGTAAGTTCTGGATTCATAAGAAGAATATACCAAGCAGATATCATGGCGAAGTGAAGAAGACCTTGAATGCTGCAATTACGTTGGCCATGGTAGTCTCACCCTGGGAAATCATTGAAGAATTTAAGAGAGCTCACAACTCCAAGACAACCCCTCAATCTATTGTGAGAACAAAATGATCAAGAAGGGGTTGTTGTACAAAAGACTTGAAGATCTTCACAAGAGTGAACTCCAATTGTTGCTTGAAGGCTCTCACACTGATAAATTTGCTTACAGAGAGATAACAACTGCGGAGTTGAAAAATGGAAAGACAGTGAGATACCTGTCTGAGTATTATGGCCCAGAGTTCTTTTGCGAGGGAGAAGCAGAAGAACTCACCAAGGAAGAACAAGTTGTTCTCCTTGAGGCCTATGCTAGTGAGTCTTATAGACTCATTAATGGGAATTAGGTTTCATGGTTGGGACAAGACTCTGTGTCCAGTTTCCCCAAGACAGAGTTCCCTTCCATATTTAGCCAATCAAAAGATTAGAAACCTTTTCCCGGCCTGTGCTTAACTGATTACCTCTGAAGCTGATCAAGAGGGTTTTTCTGCCAAGAATAAGTGGGATCATCAATAAGTTTAGAGGTTTTGGCTGCATTGGTTCAGGGGGAGTTGTCATAACAAAGACTGAAGACCAAGTGATCAGTAGTTGTCACAACAGCTGAAGTAATTAACTTCAGTAGTTGTGATGGTTTCCTTTCAATACTTGTAATTTACTTTTCAGTAGTTATAGTTTCAGTAGTTGTAGTTCAGTAGTTTTATGTTTTTGTACATAGCATTCTCTGAGATGTAATCAGTAGTTAGAACATTCTCAGTAGTTTGCATAGTTTCAGTAGTTTGAATAATTCTGTTAGATGTCACTATCAAGTGACATCAGCAGACGTCACATTTCCTATATAAGGAATGTTGACCTAGTTGTAATGTGTGACATTAAGCCACCACGAAAGCATATGAATGAAATATTTCTTTTGGAGAATTCTCTCTTTCTATAACCGTTTACTGTTACATTGAATATCAATTGTGTTCTTGTGAATTGTTTAATTCATTGTTCGAATTCCGCTGCAATACTCTGTGGTTAATCAAACTTAGATCACTGATCCTAACACACTATCAAGTGACGTCACTGATGTCACATTCCTTTATAAAAGGAATGTTGACCTAATTCCTTGTACTGGAAGCATGTGCGTGAATGAAAACATTCTTTTTGCAGAAAACTTTCTCTCTCTATAATCGTTACTGTTTGATTGAATATTCATATTATTCTTGCTAAAATTTTGTCTAATTCATGTGCTATTCCGCTGCAAATCTTAATCTAATTGATCAAACTAGATCTCGATCCTTTCAAATGGTATCAGAGTAGGTTAATCATTGATCGATTTAACAATTGATCATTGAAACTGCTCTTTTTATATCTAAGTTTGATCGAATTAGCAAATTTGCAAGAATTGGTTATCTGTTGCTTCCGGTGAATTAATTTGAGATTCGTCTTGTTTTAAACTGTGTTGTTGAGTTTTTGGAGCTAGATCTGTTAAAATCTCATTGAACCTGGTTGAATTGGTGAAAATGGCTACATTAATCAATGATCCTCACAATACTGGCTCCTCAACAAAGCCTCTGATGCTTGTTAGGATGAGTATAACATATGGAAATGCCGAATGCTCCATCACCTGTCCGTCAATAGTTCAGGTTGTTAGAAATCTGTGGTTCATGGACCATATAAGCCTATAGTGAGTAATCCAGAAACCAATGAGATGGTTCCGAAGAAGAAAGAGCAATACCCAGATGAAGATCTGAAACTGTTTGAAATTGATGCTAAAGCCCATGGAATTCTGGCCATGGCACTGCCTAATGAAATCTATTCTGGACTTATGCATCATGAAACTGCTCATGACCTCTGGGTTGCTCTGAAAGAACAATTTGGAGGAACTGATGAGGTCTTGGAAAACAATAGAGAGATCCTTGCCCAGCAATACGAGACATTCTCTCATAGAAAGGGTGGGTCACTGACTCAACACTTTGAGCGATTCTCCTATTTGATATCTGATCTGAAAATGGTTAAACATGAATATACAAACAGTCAGATGAACAACAGATTCCTCAGATCCCTGCCTGAGAGATGGGACCATATACTATTGTCCTACGCTCCAGTGTAAATCTGGACAATCTATCTCTCACCCCACTTCATAGGAAACTATTAACATTTGAAAGAGAGATAGAACAGAAAAGGAAACTGGCTTCATCTGGGAAGCTCACTGATGATTTTGTACTAGGGAATACTGCTGTGGTTGGTCATGAGTCAGAATATGCTGTATTAGAAAGTTCTTATGATGAGGATATAGATTTCTCTTCAAACAGTGGGGATCCTGCTTTTGTTGGTGTGTTGATAGTAATTCAGGATGTAATAGTGATAATTTGTGCTTTTTGATGGATGATTTGAAAGGAATTACTGATGATGATTTGGAAGAGATGGATATTTTGAGCCAAATGGCATTAGTCAATATCAGATCTCAAAAATTTTACAAAAAGACAGGTAGAAAATTTCATGGTGTCTCTGGAAAAACCAAAGTTGGTTTTGACAAGAGCAAGTTGAGATGTCACAAGTGCCATAGACTTGGACATTTTGCAAGAGAGTATAGATCATCTGGATCTAACTCTTCTGCACCCTTTGTGACCTTTCCAGGCAATAGTTCACAATACAAAGGGCAACATTCTACCAGTTCTGGTCATCATTCACAAATCCAATCATCTCCTGCATATTTTGTTCCTCAAGGTCAAATGCCATATCCTTATCCCTATTTTTACATGCCTCAGTCGAATCAGATTCTAGTACCCATAGCTCAACAACCACATGCCCTACCTGAGCCTCAACCATGTTAATCAAGTCAACAATCTCAATCTCAATCACATCAAAGTTTTTTCACTCTTGGAGTTGTTGACTAGAGTAGCTTACCAGACGATCTTTCTGGTTATTCTGAACAGGTGTTTTTTGGTGCTGGTCAACATGGTGGTGAAAATCCTTTTGGAAATCTTGCTCTTATGGCCCTGGAGTCTACTGATGGTTCATGCTCAAATGCTTCATCATCACAGGTACCACAAGTATCTTCTGAGGCTAAGGCCAAGTTGTGTTTTGAGTCATGCATAGCTATTTTTGCCTCAATTAGAGAAGCAAATGTAGCTCTAATTAATCAAAATCTTGACCTAGAGAAAGTGATTTCCAAAAGAAAAGCTAAGTTTGAGTCTATTTTAAAGGAAAAAGATGATGAGATTTACAAATTAAAATGCCAAATCACTGATGAAAAGGCAAAGGTAGAGGTCATTTTAGAAAATCATAAGAATCTCAAAGAAACACTTGCAGCTACTAAGGTAGAGTGTGAACGCTGGGTAACATCTTGCAAGGGGTTTGAAATGCTTCCCAGTAAGCAAACAGCTTTAAATATGAAGTTTGGGATTGGGTATAATCACACTGTACCTCCTACAGATTTTACTCCCAAGACAGAAGTAAAATCTAAGGGTGAAATCAATTCCCAAACCACATCATCATGTGTCTCATCCTCAAGTGATAATGTAAAATCAAAGGATGAAGTCAGTAATAGTATCTCAGCTAATCAATCTACTAATGGTCTTACTGCTGATAAACATATGATCAAAGAAAAGCTGAGCACTTCTGGTGTTGTCTCACAAAGTATTCAAAGTACTGAAGAGCAAGTAACAACACCTGAAGAACATTTCAAACCAAATGAAAACAAAACATGGTTTGACAACTGCTGAAGTGTTTATCAAGAAATCCAAATGTACTGATAGAAAACTTCTGAAGAACAAGTCTTCACTTGTTACAAATCCTTCAGTACTTCACATAAGTACTGAGTGGAAGAAAGTACTGAAGAACACACCTTTAGTAGTTTCATCTTCTTCAGCAGTTGAACAACAGAAGATGATGAAAAACCCATGTGAAATATGTGGTATATTCAATCATCTCACTGATGAATGTTTGTACAGAAAGGGTTCCAAATTTAACAAAGATAAAATCATTAAAAACAAAATTAATAAAATGAAAGATGAATTTGAAACCAATTTTGTGCCACAAACATCTCAAACTGATAACCCAAAGTTTTCACAAAAATCTAAAAAGAAGGAAGGGGTTTATCATAAAACAACTAAAAATATTCCTCAAGGAGTATCAAAACACCAGATTAAGTCTGTGTCTTTCGAAAAGGAGGACATGGTGAGTCACAGGAACCAATCAAAACAAGTACTGATGTGTCTGCTGAACTGTAGGCTTTAACAACCAATTAAACACAACTTGTTATGATAGTTCAACTTGTTAACCAAATAGATGTACATGTGATTAAACCACTGAAAAGGAAAACTAAGCCAAAACCAAAGGAATCCTTTTCAGCACCATCTCCACCTTCAAAGGCTGTTAATCATGACAAAGCAGTTAGTATAAAATCTGTTGATGAGAACATACCCAAAACCACAATGGTTTGGGTCTCAAAAGCTAACTAGTTTGTTGTGACAAATGCAAGGTTCTTTAGCATGCCATAGAAGCATTTGGTATGTGGACAGTGGAGGATCTATGCATATGACAGGGAGCAGTTCTCTTCTTCATGACTACTCTCAAGGAAAGAAGGGATTTGTATCTTTTGGTAATGATGCTAAGGGTTACATCATCGGCAAAGGCTTTGTGTCAAATGTTGAGATAAGATTTGATGATGTTAACCATGTGGAGAATCTTAAGTACAACTTGTTGAGTGTAAGTCAAATGTGTGATAAAGGGCATGTTGCACTTTTCACTAGCCAGAACTGTCGGATTATGTCTTCCAATGTTTTGAGAATGATTGACAAGATATTGGATGAATATATTGGATGGGTTGAAGCTATGCAACTTGAGCTTCTTCAGTTTCAAAAGCAGCAAGTGTGGGAACTGGTTCCTCTACCCCAAGGTAAGTGTGCAATAGGCACTAAATGGGTGTTTAGGAATAAAACTAATGAAAAAGGCCAAATTGTCAAGAACAAGGCCAGACTGGTTGTACAAGGGTTTTCACAAGAAGAAGGTATTGATTATGATGAAACCTTTGCCCCGGTAGCCAGACTGAAGGCAATCAGATTGTTCTTAGCTTATGTTGCTTTCCATAATCTTAAAGTTTTTCAAATGGATGTCGAAAGTGCATTCTTATATGGTAAAATAAAAGAAGAAGTTTATGTGTGTCAACCACCAGGTTTTGAAGATCATAAACATCCAGATTGGGTGTATAAGCTTGATAAGGCTCTTTAGGGGCTAAAACAAGCTCCTAAAGCCTGGTATGAAACACGCTCTAACTTTCTTCTTCAAAATATTTCACTAGAGGCTCCATAGATAAAATTTTGTTCATTAAGAAAGTAGGCATGCATAAGCTCCTTGTTCAATTTTTGTAGATGACATTATTTTTGCATCCTCTGATCCACAGTTGTGTGATGCCTTTACTGAGTTGATGCAACAAAAGTTTGAAATGAGTGCCATGGGAGAATTACAGTTCTTTCTGGGGTTGCAAATCAAACAAATGGCTGATGGAACTTTCATTCATCAGTCAAAATATACAAAGGATTTCTTGAGAAAGTTTGATTTACAAAATTGTAAGCCCTGTTCTACTCCCATGTGCAGCACCACACAACTGGATGCTGATCAGAATGGTAAAGCAGTTGATGAAACTCTTTACAGATGTATGATTGGTTCCTTGATGTACCTTACAACATCTAGACGAGACATTATGTTTGCCACTTATGTCTGTGCTAGAATGCAGGGTGCACCTAAGGTATCCCATATGATTGCAGTCAAACGGATATTTAGATATTTGCAACGAACTCAAACTCTAGGACTTTGGTATTCCACTGGGCACTCTTGCAAATTAGTTGTTGTCTCTGATAGTGACTAGGTGTAAATTAACCAGAAAAGCAACCTCTGGTGGATGCCAATTTCTAGGCAATTGTTTAGTTTCTTGGCAGAGTAAGAAACAAACTTCTGTTGCTACATCCACTGCTGAAGCAGAGTACATTGTTGTTGCAAGTTGTACATCTCAGGTACTCTAGCTTCAGAATCAATTACTCGATTATGACATTACAGAGACTAAGACTCCTTTACTGATGTCACATTCCTTTATAAGAGGAATGTTGACCTAACTTCCATGTACTGGAAGCATGTGCGTGAATGAAAACATTCTTTTTGCAGAAAACTTTCTCTCTTTATAACCGTTACTGTTTGATTGAATAGTCATATTATTCTTGCTAAAAGTTCGTCTAATTCGTGTGCTATTCTGCTGCAAATCTTAATCTAATTGATCAAACTAGATCTCGATCCCTTTCACCAAGTCTTTGAGAATGAACTTGATCAGAAAGAGCAAAAGAAAAGCTAGGAAGGCTCAAGAGATCAAGGCCACTTTTGATTCCAAGTAGAAACAAGTTTTTATCTCTGTAGGATTTGAAGGGGTGAAGACTAAAGATATCAACCTCAATTCTTCTGCTAAGAGTTCTACTTCATGTTCAAACCATCTCGGCACCAAGAAAAAGGTTGATCTGTTATGTACCACTACTACATAGCTAGGACCATCCAACTCCAAGAACAGTCCTTAGCCTAAAAGGACTGTCTCAGCATCTGAAAAGATGAAGGTGGAGAAAGGATGTGATCAAAGTCGGTGTTGTTCTCAGCAGAAGGCTCTTGGGAAGTAGAAAATGATGTGTGTCGTGTGTGAAAGTACTGCTCATCTTGCTAAGGATTGTCCATACAATCCTAAAAGTACTCTTCACATGACCAAGAAAAGGACTTCCAAAAGTTCCAAGAAGATTCAAGCTTCGAAAGGAAAATTTGTTTCCTTCGGAAGCTCCAAAACTAAGAAGAAGGCAAGTGGAAAATTGCCTTCGGAAGAAAAATTTGTCTTTGAAGGAAGGAATACTTCCGAAGCACTGAAGTCTACTCCTGTGCTTGAGAATCTTCCGAAGGTCCAGTCATCAAAACTTCCGAAGTATCAAAAGCTTCCGAAGTATTGAAGGTCAAGTCTAAACTTTGAAAGGTGGTGTGGAAGTCAAAGAAAGACCAAGTGACTGGATGTTCTACATCAATAACAGCTCAAGATTCTCATAGCACAACTATAGGATCTATTACTGTTACATTATCTTTTGTTTCTCTCAGTGAGCCTAAGATAAGTAAGGCTTGGGTTTCCAAATGTAACTAATCATTTTCTTTGTGCAGGGACAACTCAAGACAATCAAGAGTATCTGGATCATTGATAGTGGCTGTTCTAGGCACATAACAGGCAATAGGTCATTACTCTAGAACTTTGAAAGGATTGATGGAGGGCCAGTTGCTTTTGGAGGAGATGAAGGTGGTTACATTTCTAGAAGGGGCAATGTCACAAATGTTAAGATCAACATTGGAAATGTAAACTTTGTCAAGGATCTTGGGTAGAATCTTCTGAGTGTATCCCAATTTTGTGATCAAAGTCATAACATGCTCTTTACTAAGCATGAGTGCATTTTCTTAAGCCCGGGGTGGTCATTCCTCATGAGCATAGCCTGCTTAGAGCCCCCAGGAAAGGGAACATGTACAAGATGGACTTGTAAGAGACCTCTCCTTTGGAGAAGTTTCATGCTTTCTATCTAAAGCCAACAGTAATGAGTCTTTCCTATGGCATAAAAGAATGTGCCACGTAAACTTGAAAAACATGAATAAACTTATTAAGACTTTGTCTTCAGCTGTTGTCTTCAGACTTTGTCTTCAGCTGTTGTAGACCACTTCAGTTGTTATGATGTCTATGGGACTTAAAAAAACTCCCCCTGAACCAATGCAGCCAAAACCTTTAAGATTATTGAAGTCCCACTTATTAGGAGAAACATTTTCTGGATCAGCTCAGAAATTACCAAATTAAGCTCAGGCCAGGGATGAGGTTTCAGAAAATTTGATTGGCAAAGGATGAATGGAAACTCTGTCTTAGGGAATTGGACACAGAGCTGTTACCCCATCCATGAGACCTACTTCCCAATGATGAGTCTGTAAGACTCTCTAACATAGGCCTCAAGGAATACAACTTGTTCTTCCATTATGAGTTTTTTCAGCTTCACTTCCAAAGAAGAACTCAGGCCCATAGTACTCTGATAGGTATTTAACATTCTTTCCATTCTTTAGCTCCACAGTAGTTATTTCTCTGTATGCAAACTCATCAGGATAAGTACCTTCAAGTAATAACTGGAGCTCATTTCTTCTTATTTCTTCAAGCTTCTTGTAGATCAACCCCTTCTTCACCATTTTGTTTTCTAGTAAAGTTTGTGGAGTCATCTTAGACTTGTAAGCTCTCTTGAAGTCTTCAAGGATTTCCTAGGGTGACACTACAATGGCAAGCATTATCACAGCATCTACAGTCTTCTTTACTTGGCCATTGTATCGACTTGGAATATCCTTTTTATGAATTCTGTCACTTACTCTGCGGTCAGGCCAAATTCTCACTCTCTCTTTCTGATATTTAAATGTGAATCTGAGAGCATACAACCTCTGAGCATGTTTCTTCATAGCTTGTATGGATGAAGACTTAGGAACCTCTTATCAACCATCCTTAACAGTTGCTCATCATGTTGTTTGTGATGTTCTTCTTCTTCAAGTTTGACTTTTACCATTTGCCTTTGGATGTCAGGTGTGATTGTTGTTGGTTGACTCCTGGGCTCAGGCATCATTGTTTTAAGAACAACAGAGATTAGCAGACTATCATCCTCATCATCATCTTCTTCTTCTTCTTCCATCCTCAACACCCTTCTCTTCCTCTTCGGTGCATCATTGGTAGTGGTTTGAGTAGGTTTCTTGGGTAAAGGAGTTGGTTTTGAGGGTTGTGAAGTTGGTTGTTTTGGTGTAGGAGAGTGTACAGGCTGCTCTAGCATCTTGGTTGTGAGTGAGGCTTTGGATAACTTTGCCATATCAGACCTTTTCCCAGCACCAGCTTCATCAAGAGCTTCTATGATCAATCCTTTGTTGAATACTTCAGAAGAACAGATTCTGGTGGTTATCTCCAAAATACTGTCTCTGGACCATGACTTCACTTCAATGATTGATCTTCCCAAATGCTTTCATATGAATCTTATCATAGCTTCGAGTCTTTCCCTTTCTTTCTCACTACAACTTCCCCATCTATGCTCAATCTCTTGAATCTCTAGCCTTCTAATTTCATAGTCAAGTTTGGTTGTGTCAAAACCTTGTCTGAAGAGTTGATCAATGATCTTATCCATAGATCTGCTATGTTGCTCATCAGCTTCTTTGATCAGTTCTTCTAAATTTTTCTCCTCTTTAGTCTGTTCAGCACTCTTCTTTCTCTTGTATGTGATCATCTCCTTTTCTTCTTCTCTTTTTCTTCCTCCTCTTCAACTCTCTTTCTTTTGTCTGCTTTCACTGACTAAGACTCCCCCTTTTTGGTTGCATTGGGTCTAGGGGTTGAATGTTAGAAAGTCTCTTAGAAATAACATCATCAATTAAGGTTTGAAAATTTGAGGAAAGCCTCTCATTAATGGCTTGATGAACAATGTTAGTGAGGAAGGAAATGATGAGAGGTAAGGAGGATTGAAAAGCAGCAACCATTTGCTCAAAGGGGTTCTGTCCCTGAGAAATGGTGCCTGAATCAGAGGCTAGTGGCACAGTTGTTGGGAGTGGCTCAGTGTTTGGGAGACCTTCAGAAGAAGTTGCCATCTGTGGGTGAATTTGGGCAGATGGACTTGATTCTGTGATAATTTGGCAAGCAGTTCTTGTAGTCTACATACCTCAGCCTTAAGAATGGTGTTATGGGCTAGAACATCAAAGAAAAAGCCCAGGTCATCATCAGTCTTTGTTGAATCATCTGACCTCCTGATTAAATCAGGATGAACATGTGCTGAGTGTAGATCAGTATTCACATGTGCCCCTATTTCTTGGAACTAGGGACTTCCTGCCTCAGGATTATGTCCTTCATTGGCAGTTGCCTCTGGTGAGGTCTTAGAGAAAATACCACCTCATGTTGTTCATGTGCTGAAACAGGAGAAGAAGCAGCCTCACCAGATGTTCGAATCTCCTCCTCTACACAGGGTGTTGGACCCAAAGAACCAATGAGCCAGATCAGAAAAACTTTAAGTCCCACAGACATCAAAACAACTGAAGTGATCTACAACTGCTAAAGACAAAGTCTGAAGACAAAGTCTGAAGACAACTGCTGAAAACAAAGTCTGAAGACAACTGCTGAAGACAAAGTTTGAAGACAAAGTCTGAAGACAACTGCTGAAGACAAAGTCTGAAGATCAAGTTCTCAGAAGTTGTCACAACAGCTAAAGTAGCTCTCATCAGTAGTTGTGATGGTTTATATTTCAGTAGTTTGTAATTAGTAGTTTTATAATATGTAAAACATCTGAAGTTCTTATACTTCAGATGTTATAACTTCAGTAGTTATAATGTTAGTTTATACTTAGCTTCTAATTATGGTGTCCTCTGTTGTTGTGGACATCTTTAGTAGTTAGTTTCATTTCAGTTGTTTGTATAAATCAGTTAGATGTCACTATCATGTGACGTCAACTGATGTCACATTCCTTATAAAAGGAATGTTGACCTAGTTTCCCTTTACGGGAAGCTTGTGCATGAATGAAAACATTCTTTTTGTTGAAAACTCTCTCTCTATAACTGTTACTATTTGATTGAATATTCATATTATTCTTGCTAGAATTTTGTCTAATTCGTGTGCTATTCCGCTGCAAATCCTAATCTAATTGATCAAACTAGATCTCGATCCTTTCATAGGGAGATTGAACTCTGTAATCCCTGTGCTGTGGGTTATCAGCCACATTATAATTCTCTCCCTCAACTATTAAGGTTTTCCAAGTGGTAATAGGTTCTGGGGAGGGGTAGAGGAATGTAGTTGAGTCAGTACTTGTGCAATAACCACAGTTGGGCTTGTAGCGGTGGCTTCAGTGGGAGATAAGTGTGAAGAAGATTGCACATGGGGTGAATGGTGCCCTTCAGTGGCAATCTTCTCAAGTGAGAGAGATTCCAGTAATGTGGTTTCCCCATTTTTGGTTGCATCAGGATCCTGTTGAGAGGATACCTGAGCGGTTTCAGCTAGTTGAGTCTTGGAAACTACAAGGCGATTACTACCAGTAGTTTCATCCTGCCTTTGTGTTCGAGGGGCATCATCAGGGGACTCAACTCCCTGAGTAGCCTTTTTGGTTGGTTTGGATTTTTGTTTGGATCTGGAGGATGAGGCTGTGGGTTCCCTCTACTGGGTTTTAGCAGTTTGGCAGCCTCTTTGAGTTGTGGGTCAGAGTTGTGCCTTGAGTATACCTCAGGCAAAACTACCACAACAGGGACTCCAAGGCCAACAGGGCCATCAGTTTTTAATTGATTGATGATTATGGCCATAAGAAACCTTGGAGATAATATCCATCTGTTAGCCACAGGTTTCATTTCCAGATCTTTAATTCCAAAAGTATAACTTTAGAAAAATTTAAGATTTGGCGTTCAAGGATAGAATACAATACCTGCTGCCACTGGATGACATTTGATCCCATGAAGAGGATTTGGGGGCAAGGCAGACATTGATCATATGAAAGATTAGACGTTCAGCATCATGGAAGTGCTTCTTCAGAATGCTGGTCGCACTTAGGTCGCCCTCATACCCATGGTTGATGAATGATAGATTAGTGGTGCTCTTCGGGTATTCGGTGACAAAGGTGGCATCATTCAGATCTAGGGTTTGGCGAATGATAGCAGGAGTGATGACCACCTTCTTCTGGTTTACAAACAACTGGAGAGTGATCACGACATCATTCTCACCAGTATGGACAGTGACATTTGTCCAGAATTGGCAAAGGGTATCGGGATAGATGGTTGGATTCAGAAGAAAAGCAGTTTGATACGAGGAATCAACCATAAGATCTATGGCAGCATCAAACTTAGTCCAAAAGGCCGACTTTGTGAAGTAGGCAACATAGTTGTGTCATGGTTTGATTTGCATGGTCGCCATTAATGGAAGATGAAAGTTCTGAAAACGACTTATGAAAAGTTTGATGTTAGGGTTAGGTATTTATAGGTTATGAAACAGCTGAAAGAAAAAAACTGAAAGTTTTGGTGTTAGTCATTAGTTGTTAGAAAACGACCGAAGACATGGTTTTAACTTTCAGATGTTGTAAACAACTGAAGACTTGGTATTAGTCATCAGTAGTTTGAAACAACTGAAGACTTTGTTTTGGTTTCAGTTGTTTTGAAATGAAACAACAGTTGTTTGAAACAATTGAAGAGTAAAATTTCTCATCAGTGTTTGTCGTCAATTCACAGATCTCAGTTGTTTCATTGACCTTAACACTTACTCAGCAGACTATCTGATTTTTAGATGTTCATTGGTCATCAGTACTTATCTGTTAGAACAGACATCAGTAGTTGTAACTACATCAGTACTTTTCAACAAATAAAGTACTTCAGTACTTTTAAGAAATTTAGTCTTCAGTAGTTATGAAAACTGCTAAAGATAAAATAACTTATCAGTACTTATTTTTGACAGTTGTATACTAATGCTCATCAGTACTTGTGAACTAAGATCATCAGTAGTTGTCATATCATTTTAGCTGCAGCATACCAAGCCTTAGCACTAGATTTTGGAAAGTTGCACTATCCAAAGGCTTAGTAAATATCTCTGCAAGCTCATCAGCACTAGGAACAAACTTTGGATCAATCAGACCTTTTTCATAACAATACCTGATAAAATGAGGTCTGATCTCAATATGTTTGGTCCTAAAATGCTAGACAGGATTCTTAACAATACAAAGAGCTGAAGCACTGTCCATCAGTAAAGGAGTCTTAGTCTCTGTAATGTCATAATCCAGTAATTGATTTTGAAGCCAGAGTACCTGAGATGTACAACTTACAGCAGCAATGTACTCTGCTTCAGCAGTGGATGTAGCAACTAAAGTTTGTTTCTTACTCTGCCAAGAAACTAAACAATTGCCTCGAAATTGGCATCCACCAGAGGTGATTTTCTGGTTAATTTACACCCTGCATAGTCACTATCAGAGAAAGCAACTAATTTGCAAGAGTGCCCAGTGGAATACCAAAGTCCTAGAGATTGAGTTCCTTGAAAGTATCTAAAGATCCTTTTGACTGCAATCATATGGGATACTTTAGGTGCAGCCTGAAATATAGCACAAACATAAGTTGCACACATAATGTCTGGTCTAGAAGCTGTAAGGTACATCAACAAACCAATCATACATCTGTAAAGAGTTTCATTAACTGCTTTACCTTTCTGATCAGCATCCAGTTGTGTGGTGCTTCATAAGGGAGTAGAGCAGGGCTTACAATTTTATAAATCAAACTTTTTCAACATCCTTTGTATATTTTGACTGATGAATGAAAGTTCCATCAGCCATTTGTTTGATTTGCAAACCCAGAAAGAACTGTCATTCTCCCATGGCACTCATTTCAAACTTTTGTTGCATCAACTTAGTAAAGGCATCACAAAACTGTGGATCAGAGGATGCAAAAATAATATCATCTACATAAATTTGAACAAGGAGCTTATGCATGCCTACTTTCTTAATTTGCAAGAGTGCCCAGTGGAATACCATAAACCTAGAGATTGTGTACCTTGCAAATATCTAAAGATCCTCTTGACTGCAATCAGATGAGACTCTTTAGGTGCAGCCTGAAATCTAGCACAAACACATGTAGCAAACATAATATCTGGTCTAGAAGCTGTTAAATACATCAAGGACCCAATCATACATCTGTAAAGTGTTTCATCAACAGCTTTACCTTTCTGATCAATATCCAATTTTGTGGTGTTGTACATAGGAGTAGAACAGGGCTTACAGTTTTGTAAATCAAACTTAGTTAAAAGATCTTTTGTATATTTAGACTGATGAATGAAAATTCCATCAGCTTTTTGTTTGATTTGCAAGCCTAGAAAGAACTGTAATTCTCCCATTGCACTAATTTCAAACTTCCTTTGCATTAATTTTGTAAAATCATCACACAAATGGGGATCAGAGGATGCAAATATAATATCATCAACATAAATTTGAACAAGTAGCTTATGCTGATCCACCTTCTTAATAAACAAAGTTTTATCTATGGAGCCTCTAGTGAAATTATTTTTAAGAAGAAAATTTGAAAGTGTTTCATACCAGGCTCTAGGAGCTTGTTTCAACCCATAAAGAGCCTTATCAAGCTTGTATACCCATTCTGGATGTGTATTATCCTCAAAACCTGGTGGTTGACACACATAAACTTCTTCTTTTATTTTACCATATAAAAATGCACTTTTAACATCCATTTGAAAAACTTTCAGATTGTGGAGTGCAACATAAGCTAAGAACAATCTAATTGCCTCCAGTCTGGCTACAGCGGCAAAGGTTTCATCATAATCAATACCTTCTTCTTGTGCAAACCCCTGAACAACCAGTCTGGCTTGTTCTTAACAATAAGCCCATTTTCATCTGTTTTATTCCTAAACACCCATTTAGTGCGTATGCACACTTACCTGGGGGAAGAGGAACAAGCTCCCACACTTGCTGCTTTTTGAACTGAAGAAGCTCAAGCTGCATTGCTTCAACCTAGCCATTATCTCTAAGTGCAACATGATAATTCTTTGGCTCTAGCTGACTGATGAAGAGAGCATAGAAGCAGAAATTGGACAATGACTTCTGGTTGAAACTCCAGCATTGATATCACCAATGATTTGAGACATTGGGTGATTCTTCAGCTTTGAATAAACAATGAGATCAATGCAAGTGTTTGTAGAACCTTCAGCAGCAACAGATGTTGATGTAGACTATTGAAACCATGTAGATGGTGGCAACTCAAATGAAGTTGAAGATGCAGAAATCTCATCAGCACTTGTTGTGGATGAAGCTACTGAGGCTACAGGAGCATCAGGTTTAGAGGACACATGCAGTTGGTCACTAAACCTGAAGAGGTGAGTACTGCTATCATCATCATCATCAGCATCAGCAGTACCACCAGGTGGTGAACTGTTGACAGGAGCAACAGCAGGAGTTTGATAAGGAACATATTGTAGTATGTCCAAATCAAATAGCTCCATAGGGCTTTGTGGAATCTTGTCCTTTGGAGATTCATTAAACTTAACATGTAGAGTCTCTTCAACCATCTTTGTTCTACAGTTGAAGACTCTGTATGCTTTGCAAGTTGATGAATAACCAACAAAGTACCCTGCATCCACCTTAGGATCAAATTTTTGGACTTGATCCCGTGTGTTGAGAATGAAACAAGGACACCCAAAAGCTCTGAAGAACGAAATTAGAGGGGCCAAATGATGAAGAACTTCATATGGACTCTTTATCAACCTCTGATTTACTAGAACTCTATTTTGTACATAGCAAGCTGTATTGACAGCTTTAGCCCAAAAAGTCATTGGCAGTCCAGAATCAGCCAACATGGACCTTGCAGCTTCAATAAGGGTCCTGTTTTTTCTCTCCACTACTCCATTTTGTTCAGGAGTTCTTGGAATGCTAAACTGCCTCTTGATTCCCTTTGAGAGGTAGAACTCATCAAGTGTATTGTTTCTGAATTCTGTTCCATTATCACTTCTAATACACTTGACTGAAAGGGAATACTGCTTCTCAACATACAACACAAAGTTGATAATCTTCTGAGTTGCCTCATCCTTTGAATGCAAGAAGAAAGTCCATACAAATCTGGAGTAATCATCCACAATTACCAGACAGTATTTCTTCTTAGCCATACTCACTCTCACAGGACCAAAGAGATCCATGTGAAGAAGTTGTAAGCAGGCAGTGGACTTAGGTTCTTCTATGCAGGGAAATGAAGCTTTGTGTTGTTTTCCTTTTAAACAAGCAGTGCAGTTATCTTCACATTTGAACTCCTTCATAGGCAGTCCCCTTACTAAACTATGGTTTATCAGCTGATTTATGTTTTTCAGATTAACATGACCCAGCCTTTTATGCCATAGAGTAGATTCTTGAGGGGAAGCCTTGGAAAATAGGCAAGGATGGCCTTTGAGATCCATTTTCTTGGAAAGATATAAGGCATACACTCTTCCTGTCATGTTGGCCTTCAGGAGAGTGTATTCATCCAACACCTTATCAATCAATCTTAGAACTTCGGATGACAGAATCCGACAGTTCTGACTGGTGAAAAGAGCAACATGGCCTTTGTCACACATTTGACTGACACTCAAGAGGTTGTACTTGAGATTTTCCACATGATTAACATCATCAAACTTTATTTCCCCATTGGAAACAAAGCCTTTGCCTATGATGTAACCCTTTGCATCATTGCCAAATGACACAAACCCCTTCCTTCCATGAGAGTAGTCATTAAGAAGTGATCTGTTTCCTGTCATATGCATGGGTCCTCCACTGTCTACATACCAGATGCCTCTGTGGCATGTTGAAGAACCCTGCAAAACACAACAAACTAGTTAGATTTTGAGACCCAAACCTTTTTGGTTTTGGGCCTGTTCTCATCAACAGATGGTAAACTAACAGGTTTGTTGTAAACAACAGCCTGAGAGGAAGAAGATGGTGAAGAAGAGGAATCCTTTGGCTTGGACCTCCTTTTCTGTCGTTTCAACATAGGAACATCTAATTAGTTAACTGTTCCTAATAGATGTTGAACCATCATAACCAGCGTGTGTCTGATTTTGTGATAAAGCTTTCAGCTCTCCAGACACATTGGCATTGGAGTTTGATAAGTTCCTATGTTGCACCTTCTTCTTTTGAGCAATCTCAGCTGTTACCTGTTTAACCCCTTCCTTTTTGGATTTCTTTTTGGACTTAAGGGTACAGGATTTGATGTTGCTGGTACAAATGTGGCTTCAAACTCAGTTTTCATTTTAACCATTTTCTATTTAATTTCCTCTTTATGTTTGAGTTTGGATCCTCTTTTGTACCAACAATCATCCGTAAGATGATTGAACAAACCACATATTTCACATGGTTTCTTCTTCATCTTATGTTGATCATCAACTAAAGAGAATGAAACTACTGAAGACTTGTTCTTCAGCACTTTGGAAGCACTATTTGCTTTCTTGACACTCTCTTTAGTAGTCTTCAAACCCTTTCTACTGACAGTTTTCTTCTCTTCAGTGCTGATAGTAGTTGGAGTTTGAACTTCAGGTGTTAAATCTTGCTCTCCAGTCCTTTCAGGACTTCCAGAAAAAACTCCTGAGTTGATCAACTCTTTGATCATGTGAGTGTCAGTATTTGAACCATCAAGATCAGCTGATAGGTTCACGAGGGAATAATACTAACTTCAACTTTTGATGGTGCTCTATCAGAAAGTGAATCACATGATGAGGTGGATTGGTTATTGCTTTCTCCATCAGATTTCACTTCTGCTCTTCAAGCAAAATCTATAGGAGGAGTAGTGTGATTATAACCAATGCCAAACTTCACATTGGAAGCTGATTGCTTACTAAGAAGCATTTCAAAACCTTTGCATGATTGTACCCATCGATAACACTCTACTTGGGTGACTGCAAGGGTTTCTTTGAGGTCTTTGTACTTTTCTAAAAGTACCTCTTCCCTAGCCTTATCATCAGTGATTTGCATTTAAGTTTATAAATCTCATCATTTTTTCCTTTAAGCATAGACTCAAACTCAGCTTTTCTTTTGGAAATGATCTTTTCTAGCTCTATGTTCTTATTAATTAAAGCTATATTTGCTTCTCTAATAGAGGCAAATGCTGCTATGCATGTTTCAGAACATAATTTGGCCTTAGCCTCAGAGGATACCTGTGATACCTGTGATGAAGAGGCATTTGAGGATGATCCATCTAGACTCTAGAGCCATAAGTGCCAGATTCCCAAAAGGACTAACACCACCATGTTGACCAGCACCTATGAACAGTTGTTCATGACCAGACATGTCATCTGGTAAACTGCTCCAGTCAACAACTCCAAGGGTGAAGAAGCTGTGTTGTTGAGGTTGAGGAGGTTGATGAGATTGAGATGGTTGAGGCTCAGGAAGAGCATGTGGTGTTGAGCAATGGGTGCTTGAACCTGACTGGTTTGTGGCATGTAATAACAAGGGTAAGGATATGGCATTTGACCCTGAGGAACAAAATATGCAGGAGATTGTGGTTGAGAATGATGACCAGAATTGACAGGATGTTGCCCTCTGTGTTGTTGACTATTGCCAGGGAAACTCACACAAGGGTGCAGAAGAATTAGATCCAGATGATCTACATTCTCTAGCAAAGTGTCCAAGCCTGTGGCATTTGTGACACCTCAACTTACTCTTGTCAAAACCAACTTTGTTTTGCCAGAGAGTCTGGGGAACTTTCTTCCAGTTCTTTTGTAGAACTTCTGAGATCTGATATTTATCAAGGCCATTTGGCTCAAAATATCCATCTCTTCTAAGTCATCATCAGCAATCCCCTTGAGATCATCTATGATGAAGCATAGATTGTCATTATTACACCCAGTAAACTGACTATCAACACTCACAAATGCAGAATCAGAAGTGTTTGAAGAGAAATCAATATGCTCATCATACTGGCATTCAGATGAAGCATATTCTGACTCATGACCAACCAAGGCAGTGTTGCCTGGTACAAAGTCTTCAGTGAGCTTACTAGATGAAGCCAGTTTCCTTTTCTGCTCTATCTCTCTTCCGAATGAAAGTAGTTTCCCATGAAGTTGGGTGAGAGATAGGCTATCCAGATTTGCACTGGAGCGTAGGAAAATTGTATATGTGTCCCATCTCTCAGGCAGTGATCTGAGATATCTGTGGTTCATTTGACTTTTGGTATATTCATGTTTAACCATTTTCAACTCAGAGATTAAACATGAAAACCGCTCAAACTGCTGAGTCAGAGTCTCACCCTTTCTATGAGCAAAAGTCTCATACTGTTGGGCGAGGATTTCCCTGTTGTTTGCTAAGACCTCATCAGTGCCACCAAATTGTTCTTTCAGTGCATTCCAAAGGTCATGAGCAGTTTCATGATGCATAAGCCCGGAATAGATTTCATTAGGTAGTGCCATGGCCAGAATTCCATGGGCTTTAGCATCAATCTCAAACAACTTCTTGTCCTCATCAGAGTATTGTTCCTTCTTCTTTGGAATCAACTGATTTGTTTCCGGATGATTCACCATTGGCTTATGTGGTCCATGTACCACGGATGTCCAACAACCTGAACTATTGACAGACAGGTGATGGAGCATTCTGCATTGCCAAATGTTATACTCATTCCTAACCAGTATCGGAGGCTTGGTTGAGGAACCAGTATTGTGTGGATCATTAGAAGGTGTAGTAATTTTCGAAAATTCAGACAAATTCAAGATAAGCAAAATAAATTATCTCAAAACCACTAAGAACCTCAATTAAAATAGCCAAAAGCGACAGAACTTCAATCTCTATAACAGATTCGTGCGAATTTACTAGTTCGATCAAACTTAGAGCAAATGAGCAGTTTCAATGATCAATTGTTAGATCGATCAATGATTAACCTGCTCTGATACCATTTGATAGATCTCAGCATCTAGTTTGATCGATTCAAATGATTTCAGCAGCGGAATAGAGTACCAACTAGCACAATTCGAGCAAGAATACCAAAGATATAGCAATGAACAGAATTAGTTATAGGAGAGAAAGTTTCTACAAAAGGAATATTTCATTCAATCACACACGCTTTGGCATGGCTTTCGCAAAATTACAATTTAGGTCATTCTTCCTTATATAAGAAAATGACATAGGCTCATGTCACTTGATAGTGACATCTAACCGTTATTTAACAAACTACTGAAACACTAAAACTACTGAAGATGTCTAACAGCTGATGTCTTCTTACAAGAAGCTAAGTGTTTACTTATTACAAAACTACTGATAAGAAACTATTGCAACTACAACCACTAAAGAACAAACTCTTCAGTCATTTTACAAAACTACTGAAAGTAAAAACAAAACTACTGATAAACACAACTACTGAAGAAGTACACTTCAGCTGTTGTGACAAACTACTGAAACTTCAGCACTTGGTCTTCAGACTTGAACTTCAGACGCTTCATCAGCTGATGACTTCAGTAGATGTCATCAGCTGATGTCTTCAGTCTTTGTCTTCAGACTTTGTACATCAGTTGTTGATCTTCAGCACTTGTGGACTCTTCGGCTGTTGAACTTCAGTACTTTGGTCTTCAGCTTCAGCACTTGTATTCTTCAGCTGTTGACCTTCAGTACTTTGGTCTTCAGCTTCAGCACTTGTGTTCTTAGCTGTTTGACTTCAGCACTTTAGTCTTCAGCTTCAGCACTTGTGTTCTTCAGCTGTTTGACTTCAGCACTTTAGTCTTCAGCTGTTTAAGTCTTCAGTACTTGATCTTCAGCTGTTGAAGTCTTCAACACTTGTCGAACTGCTGATGAAGCCTTCAGCAGTTGTTGTGATATCATGTGGGACTTAGAGGTTTTCTGATCTTGGCTCATTGGTTCTTTTGGTCCAACAACTGATGTTGATCCAGACTCTTGAAACCTAGAATAAGATGGCAATTCAAAAGAAGTAGATGATTCAGAGATCTCATCAGCATTTGTTATGAATGGAATGCTGAAGCTACAGGAACATCAAGTTTAGTAGACTCAAGCAGGTGATCACTAAACCTTGCATTGTACCTCCAGATGGATGACTAGTTGCACCAGATGTTGAATTCACAGAATCTGCAACAACTGGAGACTGATAAGGAACATATTGCAGTATGTCCAAATCAGATAACTCCACAGGGTTTGTGGGATTTTGTCCTTTGGAGATTCATTAAACTTACATGCAAGGTTTCTTCAACTATCTTTGTTCTGCAATTAAAAACTCTGTATGCCTTGCAAGTAGATGAATACCCAACAAAGCACCCTGCATCCACCTTTGATTCAAACTTCTAAAGTGGATTCTTTGTGTTAAGAATGTAACAGGGACACCCAAATGCTCTAAAAAAGGAAAATAGAGGGGCCAAATGATGTAACATTACATAAGGAGTCTTCATCAACCTCTGATTTGCTAACACTCTATTTTGCACATAGCAAGCTGTGTTGACAGCTTCAGCCCAAAAGGTTAGTGGCAAACCAGAATCAGCCAACATTGACCTTGTGGCTTCAATAAGGGTCCTGTTCTTTCTCTCCACCACTCCATTTTGTTCAGGAGTTCTTGGAATGCTATACTGCCTCTTGATTCCCTTAGATAAATAGAATTCATCAAGTGTGTGGTTTCTAAATTCTGTGCCATTATCACTCCTCACACACTTGACTGGAAGGAGTACTGCTTTTCCACATACAACACAAAGTAGATGATGATTTGAACAGCCTCATCTTTTGAATGTAAGAAGAAGGTCCATACAAATACGGAATAATCATCCACAATTACCAGACAGTATTTTTTCTTTGCCCATGCTCATCACTCTTACTGGACCAGAAAGATCCATATGCAATAATTGCAAGCAGGCAGTGGACTTTGGTTCTTCTATTAGAGGGAATGATACTTTTTGTTACCTTCCTTTTAAACAAGCAGAACAGTTGTTATCACATTTGAACTCCTTTAATGGTAGACCTCTCACTAAACCATGATGGATAAGCTGGTTCATGTTTTTAAGAATCACATGACCAAGCCTTCTGTGCAATAGTTCAGATTCCTGAGGAGAGGCCTTGGAGAACAGACATGGATGGCCTTTTAGATCAATTTTCTTTGATAAGTCTAAGGCATATACTTTTCCAATCTTGTTGGCCTTTAGGAGAGTATATTCATCCAATATGTTGTCAATCATTCTCAAAATATTGGAAGACAGAATCCGATAGTTCTAGCTGGTGAAAAGTGCAACATGCCCTTTATCACTCATTTGACTAACACTCAACAAGTTGTACTTGAGATTCTCCACATGGTTAACATCGTCAAATCTTATCTCACCATTTGACACAAAGCCTTTGCTGATGATGTAACCCTTAGCATCATTACCAAAAGATACAAATCCCTCATTTCCTTGAGAGTAGTCATGAAGAAGAGAACTGCTCCCTGGCATATGCATAGATCTCCATTGTCCACATACCAGATGCTTCTATGGCATGCTGAAGAACCCTGCATTTGGCACAAGAAACTAGTTAGCTTTTGAGACCCAAACCATTTTGGTTTTGGGTCTGTTCTCATCAACCGATTTTATAATAACTGATTTGTCATGATCAACAACCTTTGAAGGTGGAGATGGTGCTGAAAAGGATTCCTTTGATTTTGGCTTAGTTTTCCATTGAGTGGTTTAATCACAGGTACATCTATTTGGTTAACTCTCCCTAACAGATGTTGAACCATCATAACAAGTTGTGTCTGATTGGTTGTTAAAGCCTTCAGTTTAGCAGACACATCAGTACTTGTTTTTGATTGGTTTCTGTGACTTACCATGTCCTCCTTTTTGAAAGACACAGACTTAGTCTGGTGTTTTGATACTCCTTGAGGAATATTTTTACTTGTTTTATGATAAACCCCTTCCTTCTTTTTAGATTTTTGTGAAGACTATGGGTTATCAGTTTGAGATGTTTGTGGCACAAAATTGGTTTTAAATTCATCTTTCATTTTATTAATTTTCTTTTTAATGGTTTTATCTTTGTTAAATTTGGAACCCTTTCTGTACAAACATTCATCAGTGAGATGATTGAATATACCACATATTTCATATGGCTTTTTCATCATCTTCTGTTGTTCAACTGCTGAAGAAGATGAAACTACTGAAGGTTTGTTCTTTAGTACTTTCTTCCTCTCAGTATTTATGTTAAGTACTAAAGGATTTGTAACAACTGAAGATTTGTTCTTCAGAAGTTTTCTATCAGTACTTTTGGATTTCCTGATAGACTTTTCAGCAGTTGTCAAACCATGTTTGTTTTCATTTAGTTTGAAATGCTCTTCAGGTGTTCTTACTTGTCCTTCAGTACTTTGAATACTTTGTGAGACAACACCTGAAGTGCTCAGTTTTTCTTTGATCATGTGTTTATCAGCAGTGAGACCATCAACAGATTGATTAGCTGAGGTACTAATACTGACTTCATCCTCTGATTTTGGATTATCACTTGAGGATGAGACACATGATGATGTGGTTTGGGAATTGCTTTCACCTTCAGATTTTACTTCTATCTTGGGAGTAAAATCTGTAGGAGGTACAGTGTGATTATACGCAATCCCAAACTTCATATTTGAAGCTGTTTGCTTGCGGAGAAGCATTTCAAACCCCTTGCAGGATGTTACCCAGCGTTCACACTCTACTTGAGTAGCTGCAAGTGTTTCTTTGAGATTCTTATGATTCTCTAAAATGACCTCTACCGTTGCCTTTTCATCAGTGATTTGGGATTTTAATTTGTAAATCTCATCATCTTTTTCATTTAATACAGACTCAAACTCAGCTTTTCTTTTGGAAATCACTTTCTCAAGGTCAAGATTTTGATTAATTAAAGCGACATTTGCTTCTCTAATTGAGACAAAAGCAGCTATGCATGATTCAGAACACAACTTGGCCTTAGCCTCAGAAGATACTGTGGTACCTGTGATGATGAAGCATTTGAGCATGAACCATCAGTAGACTCCAGGGCCTTAAGAGCCAGATTTCCAAAAGGATGTTCACCCTCATGTTGACCAGCACCAGAAAACAATTGTTCAGGATAACTAGAAAGATCATCTGGTAAGCTACTCCAGTCAACAACTCTAGTGTGAAAAAGCTTTGATGTGATTGAGATTGAGATTGTTGATTTGATTGAGATGGTTGAGGCTCAGGTAGGGCATGTGGTTGTTGAGCTATGGGTACTGGAACCTGACTGGACTAAGGCATGTAAAAACAGGGATAAGGATATGGCATTGGACCTTGAGGGACAAAATATGCAGGAGATGATTGAATTTGTTAATGATGACCAGAACAGCTAGAATGTTGCCCTTGTTTTATGAGCTATTGCATGGAAAGGTCACAAAGGGTGCAGAAGAGTTAGATTCAGATGATCTACACTCTCTTGCAAAATGTCCAAGTCTATGGCCCTTGTGACACCTCAACTTGCTCTTGTCAAAACCAACTTTGGTTTTTCCAGAGAGACCAGGAAATTTTCTACCTGTCCTTTGGTAAAATTTTTGAGATCTAATATTGATTAATGCCATTTGGCTCAAATATCCATCTCTTCTAGATCATCATCAGCAATTCCTTTCAAATCGTTCATCAAAAAGCACAAATTATCAATACTACACCCTGAATTACTATCAACACCAACAAAAGCAGGATCTCCACTATTTGAAGAGAAATCTATATGCTCATCATAAGAACTTTCTCCTGCAGCATATTCTGACTCATGACCGACCAGAGCAGTATTCCCTGGTACAAAATCATCAGTGAGCTTCCCAGATGAAGCCAGTTTCGTTTTCTGTTCTATCTCTATTTCAAATGTTAACAGTTTCCCATGAAGTTGGATGAGAGATAGATTGTCCAGATTTGCACAGGAGCGTGGGACAATAGTATATGTGTCCCATCTCTCAAGCAGGGATCTGAGGAATCTGTTGTTCATCTGACTACTTGTATATTCATGTTTAACCATTTTCAGCTTAGATATCAAATGGAAAATCGCTCAAACTGTTGAGTTAGTGACTCACCCTTTCTATGAGAGAATGTCTCATATTGCTGGGCAAGGATCTCTCTATTGTTTGCCAAGACCTCATCAGTTTCTCCAAATTATTCTTTCAGAGCAACCCAGAGGTCATGAGCAGTTTCATGATGCATAAACCCAGAACAGATTTCATTAGGCAGTGCCATGGCCATAATTCCAAGGGCTTTAGCATCAATCTCAAACAGTTTCAGATCTTCATCTGAGTATTGCTCTTTCTTCTTCGGAACCATCTCATTGGTTTCCAGATTACTCACCGTAGGCTTATATGGTCCATGAACCACAGATTTCCAACAACCTGAACTGTTGACAGACAGGTGATGGAGCATTCGGTGTTGCCATATGTTATACTCACTCCTAACAAGCATCCGAGGCTTTGTTGAGGAGCCAGTATTGTGAGAATCATTGATTGATGTAGCCATTTTCACCGATTCAAACAGGTTCAATGAAATTTTAACAGATCTAGCTAAAAAACTCAACACCTCAGTTTGAAACAAGACGAATCTCAAATTAATTCACCAGAAGCAACAGAAAATCAAACTCTGTAACCAATTCTTGCAAATTTGCTAATTCGATCAAACTTAGATATCAAAATAGCAGTTTCAATGATCAATTGTTAATCGATCAATGATTAATCTAGCTCTGATACCATTTGAAAGGATCGGGATCTAGTTTGATCAATTAGATTAAGATTTGCAGCGGAATAGAACAAGAATTAGACAAAATATAATCAAGAATAATATGAGTATTCAATCAAACAGTGACGGTTATAGAGAGAGACAGTTTTCTGCAAAGAGAATATTTTTATTCACGCACAAGCTTCGGCTACAAAAAAATTCGGTCAACATTCCTTTTATAAAGGAATGTGACATCAGCTGATGTCACTTGATAGTGACAGCTAACTGATTTATACAAACAACTGAAAGTAGACTAAACTACGGAAGATGTCCACAACAACTGAGGACACCTTCCCAAAAAGCTAAGTACAACCTAAAATTATAACTACTGATGTTTTAACATCTAAAGTGTAAGAACTTCAGATGTTTTACATAAAATAAAACTACTGATTACAAACTACAGAAAAAGTAAACCATCAGAACTACTGAAAAGAACTACTTCAGCTGTTGTGACAATTTCTAAGAACTTGGTCTTCAGACTTTGTCTTCAGCAGTGGTCTTCAGACTTTGTGTTCAGACTTTGTCTTCAGCTATTGTCTTCAGACTTTGTCTTCAGACTTTGTCTTCAGACTTTGTCTTCAGACTTTGTCTTCAGACTTTGTCTTTAGCTGTGTCTTCAGACTTTGTCTTCAGCTGTGTCTTCAGACTTTGTCTTCAGACTTTGTCTTCAGCTGTTGTAGACCACTTCAGTTGTTATGATGTCTGTGGGACTTAAAGGTTTATAGACTTGGCTCATTGGTTCTTTTGGTCCAACATCAACTAAATCTTTTTAGAGGCAACAACAGAGGGTACATGTTATCTAGGGTGACAGATTGGATTTCCTGTCTACCAAGGATCTGTACAAACTTCTCAGCACTACATCAGGGAAGAACAAGGAGACAGACAAATATTTACTCTCCTTGATGCTGAAAGTTTTGAGAAGCAGAAACAAGTGAAGTTTTGGTAGCATCAGCCTAGGGGGTTTTTTGGATCAAGAAGAAGGCTAATGCAAACAAAACTAAGTCACATAGATAATTTTGGCGCTGCATGCAAAGGCTTCCAAAGCTTAACATGGAACTTCCGAAGTTGTAGAGCTCTTCTGAAGACAAAGTGAAAGATCAACTTCCAAAGACTGAACTTTACTTCCAAAGTCAAGTGTATACTTCCGAAGTTCAAGTATTAGAAGAATAAGCTGAACACCACTTCCAAAGTATGATGAAAGAAGAAGTCTCCAAGCCTTGGAAGAAGCAGCCTCTTCCGAAGTATAAGTGGCTTCGGAAGTACATACTCTTCCGAAGCCATTTAACATTCGGAAGACACTACTATGAACTATTTGACACAAGTATGGTCCCTAACACTCCGCTGCAGACCTTTGATACTGTATGGCTTCTTCCTAAAGAGCCATGCAATTGACCATACTTTATTCCACTATTCACCTTTTTATGATAATACAAGTTACCATCTTTAGTTGGCGGCAAAAGGTAAGTCAGGGACATGTCTTGACTACCAAATCTCAGATAAGACTTTATTCGAGATACCTTAAACTTTATTCTTGTAGTATAAACTTTAGCTATAGGATCCCAGCTGGTATCAAAGTATATTTGGTTGTAGGTAGTATTATATATAGGTTCTTTTTGTAACTCATTCCACACTACTTGTAAAAGTCTTCTATTATTGAGTTGAGAAGCAATATATAAAAGTACCTTGAAAATTACTTCCTGTGTTCTTTACTACTTTCTATATTATGATCAACTCTTACAAATTATATCTTAACTTGAGTGTTGTTCTAGGTGAGTTTGAGAGAAAAACAAAGTGTTAAGTGACTAACATTGATCCTGCAGATGTGATTGACCTAACTCCTAGCTCACCTATGCAAGTGGGTGATGCTACCAAAAAGGGGGAGAAAGTCATTACAATCATTGAACCTGGGAGTTCTTCAGAGAGTGTGCACATTGAGGACTCACCATCCTCACTTGCAATTGTGCACATTCAGCAACTTCCTCAAGTTCACATTGATGTAGAGTCCATAGTCTGGTTGAGGAAGGAATGCCAAGGGCTATGTCATCTCCACCAACTTCAAATCACATCATTAGGTGGAGGTATGATAGCAATAGAAGGGCCCTAATCATTCTTAGAGTTCAAAGGCAGCAAGAGGTCTTCAATTTTCAGACCTTGAACTTCTGTGAAGGTCTGGATCTAGTCACATGCCACTTGTCAATCAAAGCCAATCAAGATAAGCTGACAGGCTGGCTCAAAGAATCCAAGATAGGATCACTGCAAAGTTCAACTTCAGAAGGAGACTAAGGTAATCAGGTAATGTTATCGGTCAACTAGATGTTGAGGCTGACCATAAGATTAGTTTCATAGGGGAAATCTTGACTGATGGCCTACTGGCAGAACCTGAGATTCGTGTCTCATTATCATGAAATGTAGAGATTTATACCCTTTTTGAGACACCTGCTGGTGAAGGTGCTTCTCAACCTCTCCCTGGCCAGAGCTTGGAAGCTACACAAAGCAATGAAGGCCAAATCTCTCTCCACCCTAAGTCACAAAGGTCTGTGAGAGACAAAGGAAAAAGAAAGATGACATCTAACGAGATTGAGGAGGAGGAGAGAGAGAGAGAGGAAAAGTAAGCTAAAGGGAGAAAGTTCCTCTTCTAAGACTGCAAGACTCATGGAACTGCTATCCGGACTGCCCCCCAAACCAAACACTCAGGATGATAAGTTGAGGGCAGTCAGGATCAATTACTTACAGACCAGGAACTATGACATTAACAATGTCATTTGTCTTCCCTTAGAGGAGTTAAATGAACTGGTTGACAGAGAAAGGTCAAAGGAGAAGAAAGAGGCAGAAGATGTAGAGCTACTGGTACAAATGAAAGAAGAAAGAAGAAAGAAGAAAGAATAAAGAAAAGATTATATAAGCATGTGCCTACTCTTTCCCCAGTTTAAGAAAGTCCTGCACATGAGGATGTGGTTCAACAATAACCTCAGGTAGACAGAGAAGAAGACAGGATCAAGATGATCAACTACCTAAGTGCCACAGGCCTCTATCAGGCAGATGCGCTTCTTCCCCTATCCTATGACTATGTTGAGTTTGATTATCTCAAAAAACTTGAACTTAAGACAGTCAAGGAAAGAAAGACCACTAGAAGGAAGCTAGGAGATGAAGCTGCTAAGTCAAGACCCATCATCCAAAAGAGCATGAAGAAATCTGCAGACAGACAAAGGATGATGAGCTTCTTGAAGCTGTATGGATTCTCGGAAGGAGTCTTGGCCCTATGTCTCTATCCACTATGGATGAACATATCAGGGTAATCAAGTAGAAGATAAAGAGTGGAGAGCTGATTCACTTACACTCCCCTTAATGTCAAGCTCCAACTAAAGTGCAGGTTAAGGTTGAGAACCTAAGACAAGACAACCTGGACCTCCTGCTAAATCTCAGCAAGCTTCATCTTCTTATCCATAGCAGGGTTAGACTCCTTCTCATTCAGAACCTATAAGAGAGAAAGACCCAACTGAGAAAGGCAAAGAAGATCAATGAGGTGCTATAGGCCAGTCTTCTCGGTTAAGAGGAACAAAAAGAAAGAAAAGTGTTGGACCAAAAGAACCAATGAGCCAGATCAGACAAACCTTTAAGTCCCATAGACATCAAAACAACTGAAGTGGTCTACAACAGCTGAAGATAAACTCTGAAGACAAAGTCGGAAAACAACTGCTGAAGACAAAGTCTGAAGACAACTGCTGAACACAAAGTCTGAAGACAAAATCTGAAGAAAAAGTCTGACGACAAAGTATGAAGATAACAGCTGAAGACAACAACTAAAGACAAAGTCTGAAGACCAAGTTCTCAGAAGTTGTCACAAGAGCTGAAGTAGTTCTCTTCAGTAGTTGTGATGGTTTACTTTTCAGTACTGTGTAATCAGTAGTTTTATATTATGTAAAACATCTGAAGTTCTTACACTTCAGATGTGATAACTTCAGTAGTTGTAATGTTAGCGTGTACTTAGCATTTTGTGAAGGTGTCCTCAGTTGTTGACATCTTCAGTAGTTTAGTTTACTTTCAGTTGTTTGTATAAATCAGTTAGATGTCACTATCAAGTGATGTCAGCTGATGTCACATTCCTTTATAAAAGGAATGTTGACCTAATTTCCTTGTTGTGAAGCATTTGCGTGAATGAAAACATTCTTTTTGCAGAAAACTTTCTCTCTCTATAACCGTTACTGTTTGATTGAATATTCATATTATTTTTGCTTAAATTTCGTCTATTTCGTGTGCTATTCCGCTACAAATCTTAATCTAATTGATCAAACTAGATCCCGATCCCTTTCAAATGGTATCAGAGCGGGTTACTCATTGATCGATTAAACAATTGATCATTGAAACTGCTCTTTTGACATCTAAGTTTGATCGAATTAGCAAATTTGCAAGAATTGGTTATAGAGTTTGATTTTCTGTTGCTTCCGGTGAATTAATTTGAGATTCGTCTTGTTTCAAAATGTGTTGTTGACTTTTTGAGCTAGATATATTAAAATCTCATTGAACCTGTTTGAATTGGTAAAAATGGCTACATCAATCAATGATCCTCACAATACTAGCTCCTCAACAAAGCCTCTGATGCTTGTTAGGAGTGAGTATAACATATGGCAACGTCGAATGCTCCATCACCTGTCTGTCAACAGTTTAGGTTGTTGGAAATCTGTGGTTCATGGATCATATAAGCCCATGTTGAGTAATCCGGAAACCAATGAGATGGTTCCGAAGAAGAAAGAGCAATACTTAGATGAAGATTTGAAACTGTATGAAATTGATGCTAAAGCCCATGGAATTCTGGCCATGGCACTGCCTAATGAAATAATTTCTGGACTTATGCATCATGAAACTGCCCATGACCTCTGGGTTGCTCTAAAAGAACAATTTGGAGGAACTGATGAGGTCTTGGCAAACAATAGAGAGATCCTTGCCCAGCAATATGAGACATTCTCTCATAGAAAGGGTGAGTCACTGACTCAACAGTTTGAGCGATTCTCCTATTTGATATCTGAGCTGAAAATGGTTAAACATGAATATACAAACAGTCAGATGAACAACAGATTCCTCAGATCCTTTCCTGAGAGATGGGACACATATACTATTGTCCTATGCTCTAGTGCAAATCTGGACAATCTATCTCTCACCCAACTTCATGGGAAACTGTTAACATTTAAAAGAGAGATATAACAGAAAAGGAAACTGGCTTCATCTGGGAAGCTCACTGATGATTTTGTACCAGGGAACACTGCTCTGGTTGGCCATGACTCAGAATATGCTGCATCAGAAAGTTCTTATGATGAGCATATAGATTTATCTTCAATCGTGCTTTTGTTGGTGTTGGTAGTAATTCAGGGTGTAATAGTGATAATTTGTGCTTTTTGATGGATGATTTGAAAGGAAATGCTGATGATGATTTGGAAGAGATGGATATTTTGAGCCAAATGGCATTAGTCAATATCAGATCTCAAATATTTTACAAAAGGACAGGTAGAAAATTCCTGGTCTCTCTCGAAAAACCAAAGTTGGTTTTGACAAGAGCAAGTTGAGCTGTCACAAGTGCCATAGACTTGGACATTTTGCAAGAGAGTGTAGATCATCAGGATCTAACTCTTCTGAAGACAAAGTCTAAAGACAACAGCTGAAGACAAAGTCTGAAGACAACAGTTGAAGACAAAGTCTAAACACAAAGTCTGAAGACAACTGCTGAAGACAAAGTCTGAAGACCAAGTTCTTAGAAGTTGTCACAATAGCTGAAGTAGTTCTTTTCAGTAGTTGTGATGGTTTACTTTTTATGTAGTTTGTATTGAGTAGTTTTGTTTTATGTAAAACATCTGAATTTCTTACACTTTAGATGTTATAACTTTAGTAGTTGTAATTTTAGCTTGTACTTAGCTTTTTGTGAAGGTGTCCTCAGTTGTTGTGGACATTTTCAGTAGTTTAGTCTACTTTTAGTTGTTTGTATAAATCATTTAGCTGTCACTATCAAGTGACATCAGCTGATGTCACATTCCTTTATAAAAGGAATGTTGACCTAATTTCTTTGTAGTCGAAGCTTGTGCGTGAATAAAAATATTCTCTTTGCAAAAAACTGTCTCTCTCTATAACCGCCACTATTTGATTGAATATTCATATTATTCTTGCTTAAATTTTGTCTAATTCTTTCTCTATTCCGCTGCAAATCTTAATCTAATTGATCAAACTAGATCCCGATCCTTTCAAATGGTATCAGAGCTAGATTAATCATTGATTGATTTAACAATTGATCATTGAAACTACTATTTTGATATCTAAGTTTGATCGAATTAGCAAATTTGCAAGAATTGGTTATAGAGTTTGATTTTCTGTTGCTTCCGGTGAATTAATTTGAGATTCGTCTTGTTTCAAACAGAGTTGTTGAGTTTTTGAGCTACATCTGTTAAAGTTTCATTGAACCTGTTTGAATCGGTGAAAATGGCTACATCAGTCAATGATCCTCACAATAATGGCTCCTCAACAAAGCCTCCGATGCTTGTTAGGAGTGAGTATAACATATGGCAACGTCGAATGCTCCATCACCTGTCTGTCAACAGTTCAGGTTGTTGGAAATCTGTGGTTCATGGACCATATAAGCCTATGGTGAGTAATCCGGAAACCAATGAGATGGTTCCGAAGAAGAAAGAGCAATACTCAGATGAAGATCTGAAACTGTTTGAAATTGATGCTAAAGCCCTTGGAATTCTGGCCATGGCAGTGCCTAATGAAATCTATTCTGGGTTTATGCATCATGAAACTGCTCATGACCTCTGGGTTGCTCTGAAAGAACAATTTGGAGGAACTGATGAGGTCTTGGCAAACAATAGATAGATCCTTGCCCAGCAATATGAGATATTCTCTCATAGAAACGGTGAGTCACTGACTCAACAGTTTGAGCGATTTTCCTATTTGATATCTAAGCTGAAAATGGTTAAACATGAATATACAAGTAGTCAGATGAACAACAGATTCCTCAGATCCCTGCCTGAGAGATGGGACACATATACTATTGTCCCACGCTCCAGTGCAAATAGGACAATCTATCTCTCACCCAACTTCATGGGAAACTGTTAATATTTGAAAGAGAGATAGAACAGAAAAGGAAACTGGCTTCATCTGGGAAGCTCACACATGATTTTGTACCAGGGAATACTGCTCTGGTCGGTCATGAGTCAGAATATGCTGCATCAGAAAGTTCTTATGATGAGCATATAGATTTCTCTTCAAACTGTGAGCCCTGTTCTACTCCCATGTGTAGCACCACACAACTTGATGCTAATCAGAAAGGTAAAGTAGTTAATGAAACTCTTTACAGATGTATGATTGGTTCCTTGATTTACCTTACAGCTTCTAGACCAGACATTATGTTTGCAACTTGTGTTTATGCTAGATTTCAGGTTGCACCTAAAGTGTCCCATATGATTGCAGTCAAAAGGATCTTTAGATATTTGCAAGGAACTCAATCTCTAGGACTTTGGTATTCCACTGGGCACTCTTGTAAATTAGTTGCCTTCTCTGATAGTGACTATGCAGGGTGTAAATTAACCATAAAATCAACCTCTGGTGGATGCCAATTTCTAGGCAATTGTTTAGTTTCTTGGCAAAGTAAGAAACAAACTTCAGTTGCTACATCCACTGCTGAAGCAGAGTACATTGCTGCTCCAAGTTGTACATCTCAGGTACTCTGGCTTCAGAATCAATTACTGGATTATGACATTACAAAGACTAAGACTCCTTTACTGATGGACAGTGCTTCAGCTCTTTGTATTGTTAAGAATCCTGTCCAGCATTCTAGGACCAAACATATTGAGATCAGACATCATTTTATCAGGGATTTTTATGAAAATGGTCATTTTCACCCAAAGTTTGATCCTAGTGCTGATGAGCTTGCAGATATATTTACTAAGCCTTTGGATAGTGCAACATTCTAAAATCTAGTGCTAAGGCTTGGTATGCTGCAGGTTGAATGACTTGACAACTACTGATAATCTCAGTTCACAAGTACTGATGAGCATTAGTATACAGCTATCAAAAATAAGTACTGATAAGTTATTTTATCTTCAGTAGTTTTCATAACTACTGAAGACTAAATTACTTAAAAGTACCGAAGTACTTTATTTGTTGCAAGTACTGATGTGGTTACAACCACCGATGCCTGTTCTAACAGATAAGTACTGATGCCCAATGAAACATCTGAAAATCAGATAATCTGGTGAGCAAGTGTTAAGGTCAAATGAAACAACTGAGATCTGTGAATTGACGACAGTAACTGTTGAGCAATTTTACTCATCAATTGTTTCAAACATCTGCTGTTTCATTTAAAAACAACTGAAGCCAAAACCAAGTCTTCAGTAATTTCAAACTACTGATGACTAACACCAAGTCTTCAGTTGTTTACAACATCTGAAAGTTAAAACCATGTCTTCAGTTGTTTCCTAACAACTGATGACTAACACCAAAACTTTCAGTTATTTTCTTTCAGCCATTTCATAACCTATAAATACCTAACCCTAACTTCAAACTTTTCATAAATCATTTTCCGAACGTTAATCTTCCATTAATGGCGACCATGCAAATCAACCACGACACAACTGTGTTGCCTACTTCACAAAATCAGCCTTTTGGACTAAGATTGATGAGGCCATTGATGTGATGGTTGATTCCCCATATCAAACTGCTTTTCTTCTTAATCCAACCATCTATCCCGATACCCTTCGCCAATTCTGGACAAATGTCACTGTCCATACTGGTGAGAATGATGTCGCAATCACTCTCCAATCATTTGTAAACCAGAAGAAGGTGGTAGTCACTCCTGCTATCATTCGCCAAACCCTAGATCTGAATGATGCCACCTTTGTCACTAAATACCCGAAGGGCACCATTGATCTATCATTCATCAACCATGGATATGCGGGTGACTTAAGTGCTACAACCATTCTGAAGAAGCACTTCCATGATGCTGAACGTCTAATCTTCCACATGATCAATGTCTGCCTTACCCCCAAATCCTCTTCATGGGATCAAATGTCATCCAGGTGGCAGCAGGTATTGTATTCTATCCTTGAATGCCAAAGCTTAAATTTTTCTAAAATTATATTTTTGGAATTAAAAGATCTGGAATTAAACCTGTGGCTAACAGATGGCTATTATATCCACGATTTCTTATGGCCATAATCATAAATCAATTACAATCTGATGGCCCTGTTGGCCTTGGAGTCCCTGCTGTGGTAGTTTTGCTAGAGGTATACTCCAGGCACAGCTCTGACCCACACCTCAAAGAGGCTGCCAAACTGCTAAAACCCAAGCAGAAGGAACCCACAGCCTCATCCTCCAGATCCAATGTACCCTCCAAAGCACAATCCAAACAAACCAAAAAGGCTATTCAGGGAGTTGAGTCCCCTGATGTTGCCCCTGCAACACAAAGGCAGGATGAAACTATGGGTAGTAATCCCCCTGTAGTTTCCAAGACTCTACCAGCTGAAACCGCTCAGGTATCCTCTCAAAAGGATCCTGATGCAACCAAAAATAGGGAAACCACATTACTGGAATCTCTCTCCCTTGAGAAGATTGCCATTGAAGAGCACCGTGCAATCCTCTTCACACTTATCTCCCACTTATCTCCCACTAAAGCCACCCCTAAAAGCCCAACAGTTGTTATTGCACAAGTGCTGACTCAACTATATTCCTCTAACCCTCCCTAGAAACCTATTACCACTGGGAAAATCTCAACAGTTGAGGGAGAGGATTATAATGTGGCTGATAACCCACAGCATAGGGATTACAGATTTCAATCTCCCTGTGTAGAGGAGGAGATTCGAACATCTGGTGAGGCTGCCTCTTCTCCTGTTTCAGCACATGACCAGGATGAAGATGGTATCATTTCTAAGTCCACACCAGAGCCAACTGCCAAGGAAGGACATAATCCTGAGGCAGGAAGTCCCCAGTTCCAAGAAATAGGGGCACATGTGAATACTGATCTACCCTCAGCATATGTTCATCCTTATTTAAACAGGAGGTCAGATGATTCAGCAAAGACTGATGATGACCTGGGCTTTTTCTTTGATGTTCTAGCCCACAACACCATTCTTGAGATTGAGGTATGCAGACTACAAGAACTCCTTGCCAAAATGTCACAAGAATCAAGTCCATCTACCCAAATTCACCCATCGATGGCAGTTTCTTCTGAAACTTTCCCAAACACTAACCCACTCCCAACAACTTTGCCACTAGCCTCTGATTCAAGCACCATTTCTCAAGGACAGAACCCCTCTAAGCAAATGGTTGCTTCCTTTCACTCATCCTTACCTCTCATCACTTCTATAATCACAAACATTATGCATCAAGCCATTGATGAAAGGCTTCCCTCAAATCTTCAATCCTTAGTTGATATTGTTATTTCTAAGAGACTTTCTGAAATTCACACCCTGAACCCAATGCACCCAAAAAGGGGGAGTCTAAGTCAGTGAATGTAGACAAAAGAAAGAGAGTTGAAGAGGAAGAAGAAAAAGAGAAGAAAGAAAAGGAAATAATCACCTACAAGGGAAAGAAAACCTCTGAACAGACTGAAAGTGAGAAAAAGTTAGAAGAACTGATCAAAGAAGCAGATGAGCAACATAGCAGATCTATGGAAAAGATTATTGATCAACTCTTCAGACAAGGTTTTGACACAGCCAAACTTGACTCTGAAATCAGAATGCTAGAGATTCAAGAGATTGAACATTGATGGGCAGGTTGGAGTGATAAAGAAAGGGAAAGGCTGGAAGCTATGATAAGATTCATATCAAAACATGTGGGACGATCAATCATTGAAGTGAAGTCATGGTCCAGAGACAATATTTTGGAGATAACCACCAGAATCTGTTCTTCTGAAGTATTTAACAAATGATTGATCATAGAAGCTCTTGATGAATCTGGTGCTGGGAAAAGGTCTGATATGGCAAAGTTATCCAAAGCTCACTCACAACCAAGATTCTAGAGCAGCCTGTACAATCTCCCAAACCAAAACAACCAACTTCACAACCCTCAAAACCAACTCCTTTACCCAAGAAACCTACTCAAACCACTACCAATGATGCACCCAAGAGAAAGAGAAGGGTGTTGAGGGTGGAAGAAGAAGAAGATGATGATGAGGATGATAGTCTGCCAATCTCTATTGTTCTTAAAATAAAGATGCCCGAGCCCAGGTTTCAATGAACAACAATCACACCTAACATCCAAAGGCAAATGGTAAAAGTCAAAATTGAAGAAGAAGAACAGTAAAAACAACATGATGAGCAGCTGTTAAGGATGATTGATAAAAAGTTTCCTAAGTCTTCATCCATACAAGCTATGAAGAAACATGCTCAGAGGTTGTATGCTCTTAGATTTACAATTCAATATCAGAAAGAGAGAGTGAGAATTTGGCCTGACCCCAGAGCAAGTGAAAGAATTCATAAAAAGAAGATTCCAAGTAGATACAATGGCCAGGTAAAGAAGAGTGTAGATGCTGTGATAATGCTGGCCATTGTAGTGTCACCCTGGGAAATACTTGATGACTTCAAGAGGGCTTACAAGTCTAAGATGACTCCACAAACTTTACTAGAAAACAAAATGGTAAAGAAGGGGTTGATCTACAAGAAGCTTGAAGAAATAAGAAGAAATAAGCTCCAGTTGTTGCTTGAAGGCACTCATCCTAAGGAGTTTGCATACAGAGAAATAACAACTATGGAGCTGAAGAATGGAAAGCATGTTAAGTACTTATCAGAGTACTATGGGCCTGAGTTCTTCTTTGAAAGTGAAGCTGAAGAACTCATAATGGAAGAACAAGTTGTTTTCCTTGAGGCCTATGTCAGAGAGTCTTACAGACTTATCATTGGGAAGTAGGTCTCATGGATGGGGTAATAGCTCTGTGTCCAATTCCCCAAGACAGAGTTCCCATTCATCCTTTGCCAATCAAACCTTCTAAAATCTCTTCCCTGGTCTGAGCTTAATTTGAAAATTTCTGAGCTCATCCAGATAATGTTTCTGCCAATAAGTGGGACTTCAATAACCGTAAAGGTTTTGGCTGCATTAGTTCCGGGGGAGTTTGTTGGACCAAAAGAACCAATGAGCCAAATCAGAAAAATTTGAAGACAAAGTCTGAAGACAACTGCTGAAGACAAAGTTTAAAGACAAAGTCTGAAGACAAAGTCTGAAGACAAAGTCTGAAGACAAAGTCTGAAGACAACTACTGAAGACAAAGTCTGAAGACAAAGTCTGAAGATAACAGCTGAAGACAACAGCTGAAGACAAAGTCTGAAGACCAAGTTCTCAGAAGTTGTCACAACAGCTGAAGTAGTTCTCTTCAGTAGTTGTGATGGTTTACTTTTCAGTAGTTTGTAATAAGTAGTTTTATATTATGTAAAACATCTAAAGTTCTTACACTTCAGATGTTATAACTTCAGTAGTTGTAATGTTAGCGTGTACTTAGCATTTTGTGAAGGTGTCCTCAGTTGTTGACATCTTCAGTAGTTTAGTTTACTTTCAGTTGTTTGTATAAATCAGTTAGCTGTCACTATCAAGTGATGTCAGCTGATGTCACATTCCTTTATAAAAGGAATGTTGACCTAATTTCCTTGTGGTGAAGCATGTGCGTGAATGAAAACATTCTTTTTGCAGAAAACTTTCCTCTCTATAACCATTGCTATTTGATTGAGTATTCATATTATTCTTGCTTAAATTTCGTCTAATTCGTGTGCTATTCCGCTGTAAATCTTAATCTAATTGATCAAACTAGATCCCAATCCCTTTCAAAAAGGATGGCTTCAAAGCCAAGCCAAAGAAAATGAAAGGAACACCCATTTCTGAACCTCATGATGAGTCAAAATATCCTGAGGAAGTGCAGCCAGAAGATGTTCCATCGACTCCCATTCAAACAACTCCTCTAGCATCAGGAAGACCCATTTTATCCTAGACATACACCACAAATCCGGAAAGATGGCCTGTCATTATAGATCAAGGCATTGAGGATGTCTACACATGGCAGGACATGTTGAATCTGCCTTTGCATAACGTGTTTTGTGGCACCCTGAAAGGATCATACATGCCAACTCAATGGGTGAATTGATGATTGTTCAGCTGGAATCCCACAAGTCTAAGATGCAATGCGGATAAAGATATGCAAGAAAAATAACAAGTGTTATCTTTCGCATTAGTCAATGCGGAAGACAAAAATCTGATGCGGACAAGTGTTTACTCTTCCGCATTAACTAATGCGGAAAACACAATACTTATGCTGAACAAGTTACTCTTCCGCATTGACTAATGCGGAAGAACAAAAGAAGATGCGGACAAGACTTTGATCATCCACATTGACAAATGTGGATGACCAACCAAATGCCCACAAGTATTTGTTCATCCACATTAACCAATGCGGATGACCAACTTACTAATGCTGATGATAAAGTGGAAATGCTGATCAAGATTATCTCATCCGCATTTGTCAATGCGAATGAAAAAGCAGAGATGTGGATCAAGACTTAGACTAGTTTCTGATGTAATACGTCAGGGGTAATTTAGTCATTTTGTAAAGGCATCTTGTCTTGTCTATAAATAGAATTGTTTACCTCGTACTGAGGTGACGGTTGATAGACAGAGGATTTTTGTTGTAATTATTCTCTGTAATTTGTGAACATTCATATATCAATACAAACAACATTTATGAGTAATTTTCTTGCCTTATTGTTCTTCGATTGTTTGTTTCCGCCACTCAATCATTGACTTGATTATCATATTCGATTCTAAGTAAGAATATCACTCTTACTAGGAAATGATATAGTTATAGTCATTATATCATTCACTGTGTTTAATTTCAAAATGTAAAAGACTAAAATGACTTACCAGATATGTTGGTAGGCTCAACTTGGAAGAAAAGATACATGCAGTGATGAATTAAAGACATATTCAATTGTGAAACACTCATCACAAAGTACAGGTATGTATTGGCTTATCTAAATGCATGTGTGTGTGGTAACCTAAACACACCAGGTAATGATACTTTATGAATCTCTTTCACCACATCATGTTTCATCTTTGTTTTGCTGAGCAAAGACCTGACGAAACTTGCACATTGTGCAGATGTCATGATCCAAAAGATTCCCAATATGGAACACATCCAAAATTGGATGAATCAACAAAGTAACACATTCCAAGTGAATCAACAAAAGAATCCTATCATGGATCACCTTCCAAAGTGAAGTGAAAAGAATCCCAATAAGGATCAACATGAAAAAGGATCAAATTAAAAGAATCCCAATGAGGATCAGTGAATATGAGATCTCATGACTTAAGTAACCTGGTAAGAAAAGTTGTGACAAAGTTCTACCATGCATTCTATAAGGGGGGTTGATCATTTCATGCTTATGTGTGGAGGTACACATTGAATAATAAATCAACCAAAACATGATAAAAGTCATTTGCATCAAAATATTAACCAGGTATGAGTTTAAGAGGACAAGCATACCTTCAATCTTCAAGTTCATAATCATGTCCATTTAATCATAAAGGATGCACATGTGTAATGTAAGATTGATATGATCCCTACAAAGAGATTTTTTACTTCATTAGTAATATAAATCAAAATAGTAATCAAAACTTTTAAAATATTTAAAGTTTTTCTCCAAATGTGTACATAAATTTAGTAGGAGTAATTTAAAATTTTTGAGTAAAGTTCAAATTTTACTTTATCAACTCAACTTTGAAAAACAAAACAAAAGGAATTTTAGTTGGTGTTGTTGCAATAAGTCAACCATTATATCTCAGCTTATGCATATTCTTAGAAGCTTGATAAGTTCAAGATCTATCAAAATTAGGAAACTTGTATTAGGTGTAACATACAAGTCAATCCAAGCAAAAATTGACAACTCCAACAGCCAACTTCATAAGAAAAATCAATCAAGGACACCTCTTCATAAGATGAATAATCAAGTCAATCACATGAACTTTTGATTAGTTCAAAAGGTAATGCAGGTAAGTGCATTAGTTAATGCGGGTGAATGTAACCAATGCTTATAACTAATGCGGGTAACAACATTTTTGAAGTGCATCTAATGCGGACAACGATTTTACTCTACCGCATTAGTGCGTGCAGTGAATGTGAAGTTTACTCTACCGCATTTGATACAGTTAACAAATGCGTATGAATAAGTCTATTGCATTTGATATAGTGATGTGTTGACTTGTCAACCGCATCTCTAGTTGTACACATGGAATTTGTTCTATCGCATTTGCTACTGTACATATTTGGATATGGTAAAACAAGCCATTCAACCGCATTTGCTACAATGTTATTCCGCATTTACTACAACCCAAATGCGGACAGCCAAAATTTCATGTTTAACTTCCGCATCTGCAACAGTGCACAAATGCGGATAGAATAAAATCAAGAAACAAAACTTCTGCATTTGTAACAGTAGAGTAATGCAGACAGTCAGTCAAAAATTAAGCCTTCCGCATTAGCTACAGCCACAAATGCTGATAACCAAAAGTAGTCAAATGCGGACTGTCAAAGTCAAAAGGTCGTCTTCCCCATCTGCTACAGTTAATAAATGCGGATCACCAAAATCAAACAAATTAACCTTCAGCATTTGCTACAATCTGCTTGTAAACTTGTCATATTTTTCAAATTGTATTTTTGACTCTTTAAAGGAATTCGAACAGGTCATTTAATACTTTTCAAATTTGAGAGAACTTATAGTGAGACGAGCGCAAAACTACAGTACACCACCATCAATCATCATCATCATCACAAACATTCAAAGATTTTGTTGTGTTTAAACATTCTTGTCATCGATTCAGAACAGCAGTCGTTTCGAAGATAAGGTATAACTTCTACCACAAGGGTAGCATATGCCATAATAGTAAGACCAACAATCTATGAGAATCCCATTAGGTCTTTCTGGGAATCAGCTGAAGTGATTGAAGAAAATGGAGTGAAAACACTAACCGACAAGATCAACACTGAACTCACTCTTAGAATCACATAAGAATTAGTTAGAAGATGTCTACAATTCAATGATAAGGCAGATGATCCTCTTGAATTGGATGAGGAGGAGATAACCACATTTTTCTCTGAAGTTGGTTATGAAGGGAGCTATGAAGCCAAACAGATAGTCAAAGGATTAGTGGATCTGCCATGGAGATTCCTAATTCATATGTTCCAACATTGTTTGTCTAAAAGGAAAACAGGATGGAATGACATTCCAGTCCTTACATCTTCTGCAATCTGTGCTCTCTGCACCAACAGAAGATTTAACATGTCGCCATATGTATTCGATGACCTAATCTCCAACATTCAAGAAGGGTTGAGATACAAGTTTCTAATGTACCCTAGATTTATTCAATGTCTAATCAATGAATCATTTCACGACATTGTTAATGAAGGACCAGTACTTAACATTCCTTATTATGATGCAAGATCTTATAAGTACATCAAGAAGAAAGACCCAAGGAACTTCTACAGTGGTGCCCTTTCACCCCTTCTTCCGTGGATGTTTGAACAAATACACCAAGCAGGTCAAGCACAACCAATACCACAACAAATACAACAACCAATACCACAACCAATACCATCACCTATACCATCACCAATACCACAACCAATACCATCCCCAATACCATCACCAATACCATCACCTATACCATCACCAATACCACAACCAATACCATCCCCAATACCATCACCAATTCCTTCACCACAACAAACACCACCAATGATCACTCAACCTACACCTAAATCACCACATCATCAATCTCCTATATCAGCGCACCAATCTCCTATTCCTCCTTACCATCCTTTACCATCATCCCATGATCACCCTGATGAAATAAAAGGATCAACAAGTGCATCTAAATCATCCAAATTATCTTCTGATGAGGAGGATCATCATGATCAAACCACAGCTATGAAAGAACCTTCTGAGGCAGCTCCTTCAAAGAGCTATGCTGAATCAAACATCAATAGGCCTGATGAAAAAGATGAATTAATAACTGAGTTGTTACTCAAAGTAGAAAGGATGGAAAGAACACTAAACAGGAGAGCACGAATTATAAATGACATAATCCTGGAACTTGATGAGAAAGAATGAGAATTGAACGATCTCAAAGAAAAATATGCAGTTGAAAGAATGGAACAAGCCAAAGCGATTGAAATTTAAAAGCTGCACTGATACACTCAAAAGAAGAAGTGAGTGGGCATATGAATACTATTGAAATAAAAACTATTGCCATGGAGGAACAAGAAAACATCATAGAGGAACAAGCTGATATCATCTCAAAACTAGAAAAGGAATTGAGAGCAAGAACAAATGAATATTTGAGCTTGAAATGATGATTAAAAGAACTGATGTGAAGGATGATGATGAGAAAGAAGAACAAAAGGTGGATGATGTGGACAACAATTTAATAGATGAGAATGAAGAACAGGTAGATGATGAAGGTGAAACTGAGATCAAAGACCATAGCTTAGACATGGTAGTGTATTCTGGAAACACTGATCATTCAGACTCAGAAAAGGGTGAATTTGAAGAACTCCTCAGTGCTTTGGATAGCTTTGCTTCTGAACAATTCAACATTGATGATGATTTTTGGGAGTTCATAAACAATCAAAGAACTGTGGCAGAGCCTATTGTATTTATTCCTAAATCACCAGTGCCATCGGAAAAGGAATTGTCTCTACAAATTGTCTCGGCCATATCTTTAACTGAAGAACAAAAAGTGGAACTAAACGAAGATATGAACAAGAAAGGAAAGAAGAAACTGTACCTGAACAAAGTGAAATGAAGGATCAAGAGCCAATTACACCTGAAAAGGTCCCTGAACCAGAAGATCAAACTGAAACCTCTAGCCCTCAACTTCAAACATACACATGAAAGAGGAAGTATTTGGCTGAAAAAGCTAAAGGCAAGAGACCAATAACTGAAAAAGAACCATCAAAGAAACAAAAAGCTGACCCAAGAAGTTTATCAGCAATTGCTGAATTTTTGGAAGAACATGAGCAGGTAGAAGCTCATTAAAACAGTTGGCCAGAGCAATTGATTTAGAAGAAGGAGAAATTGCTGATGAAGATAAAGTTAAAAAGGATGTTCTCATGGATAGTCCTATTAAAGAAGAACAGTCAGTAGAAGATATGGTAACCAAAGCTCAAACTAATGACTTGATGATTAAAGCCATGTTTTTGATCAATCAAGGCTATGATCCTGATGAAGTGTTTGCAATGACTTATGAGAAAATGAAAGAGGAGGAAGAGAAAGTGAAATTGTTGCTTGATCCAACAATAGACACTGACTATGAGAAGACAATAACAAAGGACACTCCAAAACTCAAAGACTCATCCTTGAAAAAACCCACAAGTATGAAATTCCACTACCAAGAAGGGGTCCTCTACAAAAGCTTTCACAAATGAAGAAATCAACCTCATCCCATGAATCGTTATTTCCTAAACCTTATAACATGTATGATATGGAAATGAAGGAATATCTCTCAAGTCAGGGATTCATAAAAAGAAAGATTGCCAATATGAAGACAAATTCATTAAGGGCTGCAACACTTCAATTGATCAATGAAAAGAAAGATAAACTCAAGAAACTGGAAGAAGAGTTGACTAAGACCAAACCCAGAAACAGAATGTTAGGTGAAGACATGCTGCTGAACATAAAAGATCAAGAACTACTTGCCCTGGTACTCCACAAATATCCTAATGGTTTGCAGAACCATCTCAGTTGAAGCTACATGAAGGACTAACCACTACTGAACTCATCAGAGGGGTATCTACTACCAAGGGGAAGATAGATCAGAAGATAATAGCATGGAAGTATGATAGCACCTAGAACATGTTCATAGTGAAGAGAATCTCAGGGCTAGTACAATTCTTCACAGAGTACTCAGCTCTAGTAAATGCCCTTGAGATTCATGATTTGAAGGAACTAGCTCAACTTGAACTGATCAATCATGCAGTTATGTTCAGGGGATATGAATTTGAGAATATACTTAAGATGTTCATAAGGACAAACAACTTCAATTCATTAAAGACAATTTGCTTAGAAAACATAAAACATTTGTCAATCCCCTAGATAAGAAGAAAAAGGTGAAAGCAGAAGAAATTGTGTTCCCTGAGTTAAAGGTAAAGCCAACTGAGTCTTTAAAGAGGAAAGTAGTGTCTGGTACTCATTCTTCCACTCCTATCTCAAATGTATACTATGATGAGAAAACCTATGAGCTGGTGATAGAATGGAAGTGGGGAGGAAAAGAAGGAGCTGACATTAGACTTTTCAGTGGATATGAAGTAAGACTACTTGATGAATCATACATCCACTACATTTATACCAGGCACTTCAGGGAATTAACAACAAATTGGTGAACAAGACATGCACTTCTTTTTGAAATGCATCAAGTTGTTAAAACTAGCCTATGACAGAATAAAGATTAAAAGAGACAAAAGAAAGAAGAAGAAAACACAACTGCAACTTGGAAACATTGTTAAGCTTGAAGTGGATGTGGGAGGGAGTTTATTGATTCATAGAGATGGTCTTTAAACAATCTCCATATGGAACCGATTTCTCTTAAAAAGTTACCAATGGAAGCCATCTACAACATGAGCAGAATGAAAATACATGTGCTGAGTAGAGACAGGATGTCCGAAGCAGCTGATTTTGTAAACATGATCAAGGCCATTCTGGATCCCACCAAAGTAGCATTCATACTACCTCCTCAAGACCCAGCTGAATCTTCACAACATCAATCACCTCCTAAACATTGAGGAAAACTAGGTTGTATAATCCTTAGGGGGAGTATTTTTGCACCGTGAAAGGATCATACATGCCAACTCAATGGGTGAATTGATGATTGTTCAGCTGGAATCCACAAGTCCAAGATGTAATGCGGATAAAGACATGCAAGAAAAATAACAAGTGTTATCTTCCGCATTAGTCAATGCGGAAGACAAAAATCTGATGCGGACAAGTGTTTACTCTTCCACATTAACTAATGCGGAAGACACAATACTTATGCTGAACAAGTTACTCTTCCGCATTGACTAATGCAGAAGAACAAAAGAAGATGCGGACAAGACTTTGATCATCCGCATTGACAAATGCGGATGACCAACCAAATGCGCACAAGTATTTGTTCATCCGCATTAACCAATGCGGATGATTAACTTACTAATGCTGATGATCAAGTGGAATGCTGATCAAGATTATCTCTTCCACATTTGTCAATATGGATGAACAAGCAGATATGTGGATCAAGACTTAGACTAGTTTCTGACGTAATAGGTCAGGGGTAGTTTAGTCATTTTGTAAAGGTATCTTGTCTTGTCTATAAATAGAATAGTTTACCTTGTACTGAGGTGACGGTTTATAGACAGAGGATTTTTGTTGTAATTATCCTCTGTAATTTGTCAACATTCATATATCAATACAAACAGCATTTATGAGTAATTTTCTTGCCTGATTGTTCTTCGATTGTTTGTTTCCGCCACTCAATCGTTGACTTGATTATCATATTTGATTTTGAGTAAGAATATCACTCTTACTAAAACCCAGTCATGTTTGACATGAGAAGACACTTTGAGAGTCTGAGTGATCCTCATCATCTCATGAGGAAAGGGATGGTCATCATCATAATGAGGATTGTTGATATCTGAAGTCTTCAAAGTGTTTTGGTAGCATCAGCCTTGGGGGAGTTTGTAAGGAATACATGTTAAGGTTGATGTAATTCAAACACTTAAAGTCTTCTGCATGCATGCACAAGTACATTCAAGAAGAATGCTTCAGAAGTTTCACACATGCAACAGAAATATTCTATGTGTGAAATCTTCCGAATCCAAGACCAATATGTTCTGAAGCCAAAGATAAAGTCTTCTGAAGCTTCAGAGACAAAGTCTTCCGAAGCCAACACTTGAAGACAGATTTCTTTTGAAGACTTTTAGTATACATGCTTTATCTGATGTAGTTTACATAAAGTTGGACCCCTTTCCGCTACAACTATGTAAAGTCACCAACTTGCATGAGTTGGTGAAAAGGTCCATGCTTTTAGTAACTGTACATTCAGGTCTTGAGTCTGTAACTTTCTACTTCATGTACTTTATTCTTTTGGTAATATATTAGGATGTGAGCTATGGCATGTCATAGTCACAAGTCAAAAGCAATCTGCCTTTTGACTCTACAATTGATTTTTTTGTGTCTAGTCAATTATATCCAGCTGGTCTTCAAAGTATGGTCAGCTGTAAGATGTAGAATATGTATCTCAAGTACTTGTGACTTTCCTTTACGTTTTGTACACTTGTAATAGAACTTGAGAAGGAAATATACTACAATCTTAAAAACCATCTCCTTGTGTAATTTGCTATATTGTTCTGTCTCTTATTCACTTGTGTTCTTTGTATCATCTCTTGTGGTTAATCATGTTTCACTGTTTGATTGGTCAAGTTAATCTCCTCATTTTGTTGTTCGGTTGTAAATGGCCACCCTTCATCGGTCTTGCATTTGGTATCATAGCATCTAGGCTCTTGATATAAGATTTCACCATCTTTAAATCCCTTTGACAACCAAAATACTTAACTTTTCAAATGGTGATCTGTACATGCCACTATGTATCAAGGAATGATCGAATCTCTGATGTACCTCACATCCTCTCGTACTGATATTATGTACGCTACGTGACTCTATTCCAGATATTAGGCTAAACCAAAAGTGAATTATCTAACTTGGGTAAAAAGGATCTTTCGTTATCTGAAGGGTACTCCAACACTCAGGTTGTGGTATGCTCATGATGATGACATTGAGCTTACAGTGTATCGTCACTCGGACTATGATGGTTGCAAGATGAATTACAAGTCAACATCAGTAGGAGACAATTCTTTGGAAGACGCTTAGTCACTTGGCAATGTAAGAAGCAGACATCTGTTGCTCTGTCAACATGTGAAGCTAAATATGTTGTTGCTGCAAGTTGTTGTTCACAAATCATTTGGATTCAATAGCAAATGCGAGACTACGGTTAGAATTTTTTAACACCCCTATCTTTGTTCATAATTCTGCTGCAATAGCTGTCAATAAAAATCCGTTCCAACACCCAAAAACTAAACACATTGGTATTAAATATCACTTTGTACGTAAGTGTTTTGAAAAGCAATTAATCGATGTTGTTAAAATTAATACGGATTTTCAACGCGCTGACCTCTGCACAAAAGCTTTTGACAAACCTCGATTTTTATATCTTTTGGAGGTTAATGACTTGAAAAAGAAAAGTGTTGTGATTCCAGAAGAATCGAGTTCTTAGTCTGACAATTGTTTCTTATTTTTTAAATTTATTTTCCTGTCTTTTAAAATCCAGAAACACTAAAACATTTTCGTTTTAGAATTTTAGGGGAGAACAGTTTAGTTTGAGTATTTAATTACTTAAAAAAAAGGGGGTCGGGCAGATAAGCTGAATGCAAAGAAATCAAATCTGTGATATTGATTAAAAAACTATGGAAAATGATAGTACACAGGGAACTAAAGGTTTGGGACATCAAAAGGATTTAAATGATCAAAATGCTATTTTCAAATTACAAGTCTAAGATGTCTAAGCAAAATAAAAGAAAAATGATAGCAAACTAGTCTACTACTGAGGTAACGTAGAGAAAGTAGGCCTAGGGCTTGCTAGTTTATCATATAATGTGTGGGTAGATTCAACACAATAGACGAGTGGACTTCAATGGTGAATCAAATTAAAACTTATTTGTTCAACTTGCTTTGGGTTTTCATCTAATCCCTGGTAAACAAAATCAAGACATTTCCAATAAGGGGTGACGAGCAAAATCAACGCCACAAATATGTGCAGATGACCATAAAAATGAGCAAAGCACATGCGAAAAATGTTAAGCGCAATCAAGCTAATGACTAATGTTGTTCGTGCGTTATGCGCAAAAGAAAAAGTGCTCTAACAAGAAGATAGGTTGTTTGCCTCTCTGCTATGCGATGGCACTAACCTAAGGATAAGCATAACCTAAACATTCAAGAATTCATTGTTGTTTGTGCGTCTCTACTGTGCAGTGGCACTGACCTGAGGCTTGGCATCTCTTTGAAAGCTCTAGAATAGTTTCTTCTTGTGAAATACCCGTACACTGCTCAAAACTATCCTGAAGAATGTTGATTACAATATATGTGGGATCCACAAATGCTGGTTGAAATAATAAAACCTAACTCATCACCAATGTGAGTCAAAATTCAATGTATGGATTTAAATGGACAAACATACTGACAATCACCATGGCTACAACTCTTGACAGTCAAAATCATTGTGTGCATCTTATAGCTCTAGTATGATTTTCTACAAATGCTATTGACTCTTAGACAAATAAGAATCCAGTATCCAAGTACATATAAAAAGGTCCCAAATGATTATGATATACCTGTATGATTCCATATGAATCTTTCCATAAATGATAAAAATAAATTAATGTTGCTCTGCTCAGGAGGAAAAATCGGTTAAATGATTTTTAAAAGGTTTCAATCCACCTCAAACCAAAAACACAAAAATATGTCTTGTTTTGCTTTAATTCAAGTTGTTTTCTGTTTTTGTTATCTTCTTTGCATCAATGTCGGACTATATAACTAGATGAACTCTGTGAATCACAAATTAAAAGGGTCACGTCTGAGGTGACCAATCGGCTCTCAATTAAAAGGATCACGTCTAATATGATCAAATGATTTTATGTTAAACAAGGTCATGTTTGAGATGATCATTGGTCATTATGTATATATCAAAAGTTAAATTTTGAGTGTATGGAAATGTATGAAGTCAAACTCATTAGTATGAGCCAATCGCATGATTGAATCATAAGTATGAGCCAATCGCACGATTGAATCCTAAGTATGAGCCAATCGCACGCTTGAACCATAAGTATGAGTCAATCACACAATTGGACCATGAGTATGGGTCAACTATGCGATTGGATCACAAGAATGAACCGATCGTACGACTGGATGAAGGAGTATGAGTTAGTCACATGACTGAACCCCAGTTGCATGAATGAATCACGTGTATGGGTTCAGTCGGACACTGAAACTTAAAATAGTATAAAAAGGGGGTCACTCAGTCGTATACCCTACCACCCTTCAAAAACACTCAAAAACCGCCTAATTCCCAAACACTCTACCAAAATTTTGATTATTGTGAATACTCTCTGATAGTGATACTAGCTGATTTCCTATTCATCATCAGGTATATTGAAACTAAAATCTGGTCAAATGAATGGATTAATCGAACCCACAATGACCGAAATTTTTTAAAATCAAGAACCGGGGCCATGCCCTAAAATAGACCACTTAAATGGAAACAAACGTTGATTTAAATGACACTAAGTGCTATTTCGAGTCCCTGCGAACCTAATGAATCTAAACACGAAGTTTAATGTAATGTTTTGACAAAGATTCAAATTTATGGTGTCAAACAGTGTAAGATGTGAATGGACACGCATATGAACCTCAGTCGAACGATTGAGCCAGGCGCATGATTCAATCACACAAGTGAATCAATCAGTGACTCAGTCTCACGACTGACTCACCGCATGGCATAGCACATGACTAAGTTCAGTCAAAAGCTCAATCGTAATACTAAACTCAGTCGTATGCGATTGAACCAGTTGATCAAAATGAGCTAAATTTTAATTGTTATCTCTTACGAAAAGATCTAATGTATAGTTTCCTGTGTTGCAGCAATATGGTTGAGAGATGGAGAATGAGCACAAGCACAACATTGTGCTCATCTAGATGCTACATCTCGGAATGCTTCTGAGTTCACCAGGATTATAGCCTTCCTGTGTAGATTGAGGATTTACAAGGCCATTTCTACCCCATGCACACCATACCGATCGATTCTGCAGGCTTTCTTGGAAAATGCCAAAGTTGACAGGTCCGTTGAGTCCCACAGTATCGGAGCACTATATTCGGACAAGAGATTAAAATTAGGGAAGAAGACCTGAGGAGAGTCTTGGATTTGGGTGAGGACAAAGCCCATCCAACCAAGCCGGGGGAAACAAGTGAAGCCCCCGGTCAAGAGACTCTTTGGCCATCTGGCCAACGAGGATTACGTGTCGCGCTCACGTAAGAAGTGGCGTCATGATGATAGTGACTTGGACGTTGAGCCCATAGTGGTTCCTACTGACGATGATGACGATGATGATGATGGTCAAGGTGGTGGAGATGCTGGCCCAAGTCAATTACGGGCCACCGACACGTCTACCATATCTCCACCACCTCCACACAGTACTGCATCTGGTCCTGATGGATCTAAGCAAGCTGCTTTCCACCATGATTTCTTGGTTGTTGAAGGGGATGTGTCTGATGATGACCCTCTCACCAGGAGAGTTGGGAGCCGGGTTGTGGCTACCAAGAAGGGGAAAGAGGCGGTTGGTGGATGCCAAGTTGGTACTAAGGGTGGTGACACTGATTCCAAAGATCTGACATACACACCCAACCAGCCAATTAGCTTAGGGTGAGCCCTGATAGCCAAGGGTTGCAGGAGGAAGAGGATGGGCCAACCCCATGGCACAAAGGGTAAGAGGCAGAGGATTACTTTGGTCAGTTCTTCCACCGGCACAGCCACTGCCACCACCACTATTCCCCACATCACAACCATTGTTCCCCATACTAACATCACTACTGCCACCTCTACTACACTGACACTCCTACCACCACACACAAATTAACACCTACATCACCCACCATACCCAAATCAGTTCCACCTCAATCCACTTCCATTCCTACTCCTATCTACACCACATCCACCACTACACCCACTACTCCCCAAGCTGGCATATCCACCCAATTCCCACCTACATAGGGCTCTACTCTACCCACTAGTTAGTTAGACGAATAGTTTGCGAGCCTAAACAGACTGGTGCTCAAACTGCTAGGGACAGATGATCTGAGAGCCAACCAAATGAATCAGCTGATGGTGATCACTACCGCACAAGGCAAGCAGATAGCTCAGCTTACAAAGAAGAACGCTGCTAATGAGAGAGCGTTAGTTCGAGCTCACCATGCCCTGAAGGTTTAAAATGAGCTTGTGATGGCATCCGTCAAGCGGATGCAGGGTTAGAGAAAAAGAACAAAAATCTTATGTTAAGGTTGAAGGGAACAAAGGCTGAGCCCCTGAAGATTAAGGATGATGGAGATCATGGTGGAGATGATGATGATGATTCGACGGATGATGAATCAGAAGAAAGGATGATAATGTGAAGCTAGAGGAAGTGGAAAGGGAAAGAGAGATGATGATGAGGAGGAGGATGATCAAGAAGGTGATGCATCTGCATCAGCCTCAAATCAAGCAGCAAAGAGGCGCACCAAAAGAGCCTCGTCCTTCGTAGCTCCAGCTGAAGAGACACACGATCAAGGAAAAATGAAGCTCCACTAACTGACGATTATGATGTCGTTCCCCTTTAGCAAGTCAAGACGCAACTTACTATGATTCTTGATTTGTAAGGGATTGTGAGAAGGTCTATGAGCTAAACTCTAGAGGAAGGAGAAATCATCCACGACCTAACCGGCGAGCAGCTCATAGATATGTTTCGACTAAATCCAATGAGCTTGTCAAAGATGTTCTGGATGTAGATGTCTTGAGTGACGAGGAGCTACAAGGTGTGGATGAGATAGAGATCGAGGATGTCACGTCTGATTACTATCCTCAGTACACTGACCCTGAGCGCAATGTTATTCTCGACTTGGGTGACACATTTTGCAGTGATACTTTTGACAAGCTCGATGAGATAGAGAAAGAGAAAGCAAAGGATGAAAGTAATTTCCAAGCTAGATATGCTAATGTTGATCTAAAGAAGGCTGAATGGGCAGCTTGTTAATCAGAATGAAGGCACAACGTGCACCTCGAAAGTTAAATGCCTACACCAAACTTTACCGAGTAAAGAGACATCAGAAAGTGTTAGGCAAGATCATCAATTGGGCCTATTTTGAAGATATGGATGTATATTCTATTAAACGAGAGAAGAGGATTGATTACTTTAGATATTCACATGATCTAAAGACTTTTCCTAGTTTTGAGCTAAACAGATTGGCCTGTTTAGATCTTGTGTATGCCAACCCAAGGAAGATGTCAGGATGGTTTGAGACATCATTGAAGAAAGAATACCACACTAGATGGGTAAACTTCAGACCTTAGAACCTAAAAGGTTCATTCATAAGACTAAAGTTGATCCTATATCTGGAAGGCCTAAGGTGGTGTTGAAGTGGAGTCTCCCACACATAATGTTTAAGATTCCTTTACGGGAGATGCCTTAGGACTTCACTCCACACTTCAAATGGTGGTATTACAACTGGAGGATGGGGGAAGAGGTCATAATTCTAAATAAAGAAGGTAAGATCGAGACTATCAGGGTATTTAACCCAATATGGCTTACAAACTTGTTTGCTAAAGATATTTACACTTCATACAAGTGGCAATTGTTCTGTGACATGCAAGATATTATACAAGCTCTACAATTCCAACATGTTATACGGCTCTGCTTTGCGTTTGAGATCCACACGGGACTGACCAAAGAAGACAAGTACAAGAAATTCCAAGAGCATGTGAAGAATGTTAGAATATAGAATAAACTTGGTCCAAGGGGAGTTTGTTGATAATCATGTTCCTAGTTTATGTTCTTAAATGTAAAAGTCTTTCATTTCTTACACATATGGAATGTGACTACCAAACAAAATATGATATGCATCTTGATGTTGATTTGTATTTGAATATTTCATATTATTATTGTATTTAGTGTAATTCATATATATGAACATCATATATAGGTTTGAGGTTGTTATACATAGTTCTAAGTCAATAATGATTGATAAATGTGTTCAACTTAGTTGGGTGGTTATTTATGCTAATGGACCATACTTATGGACCATAAGCACAAATGAATCATACTTATAGACTAGTCGCATGACTAGACCAGGAGACTGGATCAGTCGTATGACTGAGAGATAAGATTGATTCAGTCGCACGGCTGAACCTTCAGTTGTGCGTATGAATCAACCGCATTAGTCAGTCACACGGCTAAACCTTGGTAACGGTTCAGTCGTACGAATGAAACTAAAAACCTATAAATACCACATAATTCGTGGAAAATGGGAGACGTCGAATATTAATGCTACTACAAGCAATGAGGCCAAAGCTCACTCCACCTTGAGTCACAAAGGTCTATGAGTGACAAAGGGAAAAGCAAATGACTCCTAATGAGATTAAAGAGGAGGAGAGAGAGAGGAAATAGAAGCTAAGGGGAGAAAGTTCTGTTGTTGGGTTTGTTGGCTTTATGGAAGTTGTAATCTAGGCTGCTCCCAGACCAAACACTCAAAATGATGAGTTGAGTGCAGTCAAGATTGGTTACTTACAGACCAGAACTATGATATTGAGAATATTATCTCCCTTCCCTTAGAGGAATTGAATGAATTGGCTGACATGGAATTGTCAAAAGAGAAGAAGGAAGTAGAGGATGCAAGATTGCTTCTTCAGATCAAAGAGGAAAGGAGACTGAAAAGGCTCTACAAACATGTTCCTACTATCTCACTAGTTCAAGAAAGTCCTGTGTAGTAGACTGTGCCTCCACAAGAACCTCAGGAAGACAAAGAAACTGATAAGATCAACATGATCAACTACTTTAGAGCCATAAGTCTCTATCAGGCAGATGCACTTCTTCCCCTGTCCTTTGAGTACATTGAGTTTGAGTATCTCAAGCAACTTTAACTTGAATTACACAAAGAAAGAAGGGCAACAAAGAGAAAGATGAGGGAAGAAGCTACAAAGGCAAGATCCATTATCCTGAAGAGTCAAAAGAAGTCTACTGATAGGCAGAGGATGATGAGGTTTTTAAGGCTATATGGATTCTCAGGATGGAGACTTGGGCCTATGTCTCTATCCACCATAGATGAGCACATGAGGATGATCAAGCAGAAGAACAAAAAAGGAGAACTTGTTGACTTACCCTCCCCATAAAGTCATGTCCCTAAAGAAGTGGAGGTTAAGGTTAAACCTTTTGAGATAACACGACCTGGACCTCCTGCTAAATCTTAGCAAACTTCATCTTCTAATCCATAGCAGGGTTCAGTCCCCTCTCAATCTAAACCTGTGAGAGAGGAAAACCCAACTGAGAAAGACAAAGATGATTAACAAGGTGTTGTAGGCCAGTCTTCTCAGTTAAAAGGTATGAAGAGGAGAAAAAGGGTGGCTTCTAGATAAAACTCTAAGAAGACAAGGAAAGGAGCATTCATCTCCAAACCTCAGGATGAGTCAGAACATCCTAAGGATGTGCAACAAGAGGAGCTCTACCAACTCCAATCCAAGTAGCTCCATTGGCATCAAGAAAGATGGCACGTTATCAGAGATCAAGGTATTGAAGATGCCTACACATGGCAACACATGTTCAATCTACCTCTACATGATCTTTTGAGATGAGAAGATGTTATGAGAGTCTGAGTGATCCTGACCATCAAATGAAGAAATGTTTGGTCATCATCATGATAAGGACTATCAATATCTAATTTAGTCAAATGTTTTGGTAGCATCAGCCTAGGTGGAGTTTGTAAGGATTCCTATAAGGCTGATGCAACCCAAAACATCTAAAGTCTATCCTGCATGCATGCACAGAAGTACTGAGTAGAATTCTTCAGAGGTTTCACACTATGTGTTTCAAAGCCAAGACCAATATCTTCTGAAGCCAAATATGAAGTCTTCTAAATCTTCAGAGACAAATTCTTCCCAAGCCAATTCATGAAGATAGATTTCTTCCAAAGAATTTTGAGTACATGCCTTACCTCATGTAACTTTTACCATAAAGCTTGACCACCTTTCCGCTACAACTCTGTTTGACTCACCAACTTTGACAAGTTGGTGAAATGTCCATGCTTTTGGTAAACTGTACATTGAGGTCTTGAGTCTACAACTTTCTACTTTATGAACTATTATCCTTTTTTTAATATATTAGGATGTGAGCTATGGCATGTCATAGTCACTAGTCAAAAGGCAATCTGCCTTTTGACTCTATAGTGATTTTATTGTTATCGAGATCATGTATCCAGCTAGCCTTCAAAGTGTGGCCGGCTGTAGGATGTATTATAAAGTATCTCGGTTCCTTTGTAATTCTTTAAATGCTTTTATGCTTTGTAAACACTTGTAAGGAACTTGTGAGCAATATACAACATTATTGAAAACCAATTTGTGTTATTGTTATTGTTCTTGTTCTGTCTCTTTATTACTTGTGTTTTCTTAGTATCAAGGTGTGACTGGTTGTTAGTTCCCTATTTTATCCGTTAAGTGTTCTAATTCAACCCTCCTCATTGTGTGTTGTGCTGTAAGTGACTAACCCTTAAACGGGCCTGCAAAAGTTTCACAAGCTCATCTGGAACAGAATCATCCTCACCACAAACAACATACAATGAATCAGTTGAGTCTAAAATTAATACTTCAACATCAAGACTTATTCATGAGGGAGTTACAATTTTAGACACTACTAGAAAACCCAAGATTATTAAGACTTGAGTTCCTAATTATAACTGATTTCTCTATGTGTGCAGAACAAACATAGAGAGCTGACAACAAATGGTTTGTTGATAGTGGTTGTTCCAGGCATATAACGAAACTGTTCTCTTCTCCATGACTTCAAACATAAAAATGCCTCTTATGTGGCATATGGTGGGGATAAGAAGGGAGGTAAAATTGTTGGTGAAGGAATGGTAACTAATGGTGTGCTTAAATTTGAGAAAGTAAATTACTATGAAAATTTACAATATAATTTACTGAGTGCGACTTAAATTTGTGATCAAATTATACCACATTATTTGATAATAGTAACTGTTACATTCATAAGCTAGGGTTTTCAATTCCAAAAGACCAGATCCTTCTTAAAGAATCAGTAAAGGAAGCACATATGTTTTGGATATGAACAATATTGCACTCACAAACAATAAAACATGCATGTTGTTAAGTCATCAGAAGATGAGTATCAGTTGTGGCATAGAAGGCTTGTTCATTCCAACATGAAGAATATGAATAAATTGGTGAAAAATGACTTAGTCATTGGACTGCCAAAGAAAGAATTTTATTGTTCAAATCATTGACCTTCATGTTATAAAGAAAAACAACATGGGGTGTCACATAAATTCAAAATTATCAATACAAACATAACGTTACTTAAATTGTTGCACATGGATCTTTTTGGTCTAACCAATGTGATGAGCATTGTAAAAGGTGATATTATTTAATGGTGGTGGATGATTCACTAGATTCACATGGGTCTTTTTCTAAATAAAAAAGAGTGAAACTTCAGAAACATTGATGGAGTTTGTCACTAAGATTGAAAATCAACTTGATCAAAAAGTTGAATTTTTTAGGAGTGACAATAGGACAGAATTTGTTAATACGATCTTAGATTCTTTTTACAGGATTAAAGGCATAGCAAGGCAATTTAGTACACCAAGAACTCCATAACAAAATGGAGTTGTTGAAAGAAAAAAAAAACAGAAATCACATTGAAGCAAGAAGAAGCTAGCTGATTCAATTGCTAGTCATCTTTTAGGCTGAAGTAGTGAACACAACATGCAATGTTCAAAATATGATATATATTGTCAAAGAACATTACAAAAGACAATATGATCTTTTATTTAAAAAACCCTTACATAGGATATATTAAAGCTTTTGGGTGTCATGTGTCTGTTTTAAACACAAAGAACAACTGGGAATGTTTTTAGAGAATGCCTATGATGGTTTCTTTGTTGGATATTCTTCAATATCTAAATCATATTGGATTTATATTCCACAAAAAACATTATGGAAGAAACACCTATTGTGTCATTTGATGAATCATTATTTCCAAAGTTTGTTAAAGGATCATCATGGTTGTTTGATATAGATGCAGTCATAGACACATTTAACTCTGGTTATTTGAATACTGTAGGTTCTACGGATACATGGTATTTGTTTGTGCCTCCAAACTTGAATGAAGTGTCATTATCTGTTGATCCTCCAAGAGCTCAAACTTCAAGTGTTATTGAACAAGGAACTACAAATCATGCAAATAATGTAGCACAAGACCAGTCAAATAGATCTACATCTTCAGATGAAAGCACTACATTAGCAGCTGCTAACTCTGCATCCGTAGATGAGTGTTCTACTCCATAGATATGGATATTGCATCAACAGATGTTCCATCCACATCGGTAGATATTCCACACACTGGAGATAGTCTATCACATTCCCAAGAATTGATATCAGGAGATCAACAAACACCATTGTAGATGTTCCTGTACTCCTGCAAAAGTTCAAAACACATCCGTAGATGTTCCCACAGAAGGCATTCACAATGCAGCTAATGTACAAAATTAGGAGGGATACCATTTAGCTTCAGATGATCCACATGATGAAAAATTTTATTATTTCATAAATTTCATCATCTCAGCTGGGCCCATCTCAGCTGTTCCAGTTGAGTGTATTCCAATAACAAGTATTCATAAGACTCAACCAATGGACAACATTTGGTGATCTTAAGGATAGAACTACAAGAAGCCAACTGGAAGTTGTAAAGATTTGTCTCTTCATTTGTTTTCTTTCACAAGTGGTTCCTCCAAATATCATAGCTGCACCAAAAGATAATAGCTAGATTGAAGCTAGCAAGAAAAGCTTCAAGAATTTAGAAGGCGGAAAGTCTAGAATCTAGTTGATCTACCTGAAGGTCAACATTCAATTAGCACAAGGTGGCTTTTCAAAAATAAACTAGATGATAGAGGTATAATTGTGAAAAACAAAACAAGGTTGATTGCACAAGGGTATACTCAAGAACAAGGAATAGATTATGATGAAGTTTTTGTACTAGTTGCAAGGTTGAAGCCATAAGAGTATTCCTAGCCTATGATTCATATAAGAAGTTCACAGTCTATCAAATGGATGTCAAGTGTGTTTATAATGTTTAATATTTCATTAATGAGTTGATTAAGGAATATAGATGTAATTATATAGGTTTGTGATTGTTTGAAGTGTTATGCATAATGTTATAATATTGAATACACTCAAACTTGGTCAAGTGAGGTTCTCATGCGTCCGACTGGACCATGCGCTCCAACAGTGGTCATGCGTCAGAATGGCCATGCGACTAAGTGTCCATGCGCCTAAATAGTCCATACTCCTGAACAACTTCATATGACTAACTCAGGTGCACGACTGAACACTCAGCCGTGCGAATGGATCAAATGCATGGCTCAATCGCACGAATGAAGCATGCTAATGGTTCAGTCGCCCGATTGAGCAATACTAACCTATAAATACAACCTAATTCATGGAAAAACGTAAGCATTGATTCCTATTCGACTCAGACGTACCCTAGTCGTCGAGAAGCCTCGAAGTTCGTGCTCCAAGTTCATAGAACGTTGCAGATCGATTCTTAATGTTAGATTCAATTCCTTATTGTTTTTACATACGTTCTCACTGATTGGATCGCCAATAAAATAGGATTCCGCACTATTTGCTTTGGTTTACACGTTAATCAGTTTGTATTTCGTTTAAATACAAGATCCTAACAAGTGGTATCAGAGCCGGTTACTGCTGGAAAGATCTAACAATCATTCTAGCAACCCGAGCTCTTGATTTCTAGATCAAAGTTCAGATCTTGACAATAAACCCAATTCGTGTTCTTTGTGTTTTGCTCAGATCTTGTTACGTGTGTTGCTTAAATGTTAAAATCGAATTCAAAACCACGTTCCTATCACCCTTTCGAATATGATGATATCTACCTTGTTTCGGTTCATGTTGAATTCATAAGATTAGGGTTTTGGGCAGCCCTGCCGGCTGCAGATCTGAAAATCTACGTGCAGACCCATTCATGCGACTGGGCCATGCGAATGGACCATTCGTGCGACTGGACCAGTCGTATGTTCAGTCGTGCGACTGGACCAGTCATATGTTCAATCGCACGAATGAGCCATCCGCATTGACTCATCCGCATTTGTTCCAGACCAAAAAAAAAAGTCTGGAACAGCTTCTTGCATAGGTTTGAAGATGAGCAAAGCATATTCACCCTGAGGTTCTTTTGTCAAATAAGTTCGATGTGTACCCCATTATTCGTCGGACTTCCAGAATAGGTGAATGTAATTGGAACACGAAAGAGAGAAGAGAAGATGTCAGCAGTCGGTGCTGATTTTGTGGGGTAGTCAGGAGCAACTGACTACTTATGGGCCAATCAAGTTATATTTATCCGCACAGAGAGGATTCTCATTCTTAGGGGGAATCCATGTACAGAGAAAGTGAAGATGCAATCAAAAAGTGATGATGTGAACCGGTTTCCGATGATGAATCTTCGTGCATGCTGATTTATTTGACATTGTCAGCTGTGGATTGGAACCTTCAACCTTTTCCCAATACACCGTGTGAAGACGCAAGGAGATCAAAATGTCTATATATTGGGATATGCTGAATGTGAGGGGGAATTTCTGTAGGTGTGATGTTAATCAGTTAGCCTGTGTGAAGATTAAAGCAATGGAAAACTGTTCGTGTCATTATCTGGAAAAATCAGTCATATGGGGAATCTTGCTGCGATGATGGTGTTCTGCAAAGTAAACGAAAGCTGTTGTGTCTAAATTCATTTTCAGAGATGTGTGTAACCTGATGGATCGGCAACGTCGCTAATATAGTTTTCGTTTGAGACTATTGGCAACCAGAGCAAAGATTGACTGAAGATTGTAAGAGGTGTTATCTACTATTCGCAAGCAACGTCCAAGGGGAATTTTTTGGAGCATATATAGTCATATATAGTGTGTCCGTCGCTTGTCGAATAGTCTAGGGTTAATGTTATACACCTGATATGTTGTAAACACAGGAAACTGGGTCATTCGCGTGAGCATATGCGAATGAGACTCAGTCGTATGACTGAGCCATGCTAATGGACCAGTCGTGCGACTGAGAGATGCGATTGGGACATTCGTAAGATTGAACCATAAGTACGGTCCAGTCGTACGATTGAACCATACGCATGGTCCAGTCGTACGATTGAACCATACGCATGGTCCAGTCGTACGATTGAACCATACGCATGATCCACTCACAAGAATGGGCCTAGTCGCATCTAATATGGGCCGAGGCCTATATATACCAGTTTCAATGCGTAGAGAGAAGCAGGATTCTCAAAAGGGTTTGAGAGGAAGTCTGCCCGCAGCCTAGGGTTGCCGGATGAGAGGGGAGATCATGCTCGATCTTCCCCTTGCCAGGAGTCTTGATTCTTATGTTGTAACGAGCTTGTAATCGGTAGGTTTTATCAATGAAACCATTCAATTATAGTTCGTATTATTGTTTGACTTTTGGTTTGATGTTGTTTATCCTTCCGTCAAGAACATGCTCGGATGTTTATCGATCCGGAAGAAACCGACTTCACAATTGGTATCAGAGCCATACCGATTCAAATACTTTGAAAAATGATAGTACACGGGAACAAATCAAGAGGGACCTTAATATTTAATTTAGAAAAGTTGCAAAATTCAAAGTCTAAGTCTGTGTAGTCTGAGCAATATAAAAGGAAATACGATAGAAAAACTAGTATCTACTAAGGTAACAAAATGAAAGTAGACCTAGAGTTTGCTAGACCATAGATGATATGTCGGTAGATTCAACACAATAGATGATTAGACCTGACTAGTGATCTCAAGATCAAATTAAGTTGTTCAACTGACTGTGGGCTCCCATCTTATCACTGGTTAACACAATCAACAATATTCCAATAAGGGGTAACGAGCATGTAAACGCCACAAATGTGTGCGGATGACCATAAATAGAGCAAAGCATGGAAAAAAACAAATGCTATCAAGCTAATAACTTATGTTGTTGGTGCATTATGTGCTAAAGAAATTAACGATGCTCTAACAAGATAGGTTGTGTGCCTCTCTGCTGTGCGATGGCACTGAGCTGAGGATAAGCATAACCTAGATATTCTAGAACTCATTGTTGTTTGCCGCCTCTCTGCTGTGTGATGGCACTGACCTGAGGATTGGCTTCTCTTCGAAAGCTCTAAGAATAGTCTCTTCTTGTCAAAATGCCCGTAGACTGCTCAAAAGCTCCTGAGGAATGTTGATTATCATATAAGCGTGGGATCCACAAATGTTGGTTGAAATAATAAACCTTAAACTATCACCAATCTGTGTAAAAAGTCTGTGTATGGATTTAAGAGGACAAATATACTGACAATCATAGTGGGTACAAATTCTTGAAAGTCCAAATCAATGTGGAAATCTAATAGTACCAGTATGATTTCCTAAATTTGCTAACGACTCTAGATGAAAACCGAGAAGTGAGCATCAAATGGTTTTGATAACAAGTCCCAAATGATTTGACTTGTCTGTATGATTCCAAAATTGATTTGGTCCAGGTATGGTCAAACTAAATAGAAGTTGCCTATTCCAGAAACGAATCGAGTAGATTTCTATCTTAGGATCTACCTCTCACAAAAAGTTAAAAACAAGTTTAATTTTTGTACTTTAGTTTAATTCTCTATTTATTTATTCATTTTCAGTTTATTTGTTGTCGGACTACATCTTGGAATTCAGTAAGGGTTAATTCACCTAAAAGGGTCATGTCTGAGATGACCACATGTGTTTTCAAAAGATAAATGGGTCACGTCTGAGGTGACAAAGTGTTTAAAATGATCACGTCTAAGGTGATCAAAAGTTTTGAAGATAAAAAGGATCATGTCTGAGATGATCAAATGTGCATAATGTTAATTCTAAAGCTTAAAGAAGGTTTAAATGGCAAATGGTAAGAAATGCAGAAAATTTCAAAAGTATGACCCATTTGCACGAATGGACCATAAGTATGGATATATCATGCGAATGGGAGCTAGTCGTACGAATGGACCATGAGTATGGACCATTCAACCGAATGGCCCATACGAATGAACCAGTCGGATGTTTCAGAGCGAACAAATGAGTAAGTCCCACGACTGTACTCCAGTCGGACGACTGAAGGGGGCCAACTGAACCAATCGCACGACTGAGGCCCATTCGCCTGAATGAAATGTGCGTATTAGCCCAGTCGTACGGTCGCATTTAGGCTAAGATAAATAGAGGGTGAATCGGTCACAGAGACTCACCACTCCAAAATTTGCCCTAATTCGCACGACTAACGTTACTCTGCCCAAATTTCGTTTGATCACCATAATCTCTTGATTCTCGAGTACTGACCATTTGCACTGATTTTACAGGTAATTTGTGGGGCGGAACCATTGTTATATCACTCAAATGATACTAATCTGGACAATCGGACTCCATAGAAAAACCGTAACATTTGTGTTCAAATAACCTAACTAAACAACGTAAAAAAATGAAATTAAGATGTTAGGTGTTAAACTAATGGATTGCGAGTCTAATCAACCAGAGCACGAAGTCTAAAATTCAAAACTGGTAAAAAATTGAATTTGAACTGAACAGTCGAACAACATGCGAATGAACAGGTTGATGAAGCTCAGTCACACACGACTGATGTGTGCGACTAGCTAAACCGCACGACTGAACCATGCGAATGAGTTCAGTCGCACGACTGGTGTAACCGCATGAGTTTACATACGCATGAGTCTGGTAGCACACTCAGTCGTACGTATGGGTTAATTCGCACGACTGAGTTCAGTCGCACTGCTAATGCGCATGACTTGATCTCAGTCGCACAACCTCATTCGCATGACAGAAAAGAAGGTTTTCAGTCCAAGTGATTCAAGACATTCTTAGCAAATGGATACTAATGTTTACATTCATTGTGTAACAGATGGCAAGTCGATGGACAATGAGTACGAAGCACAACATATGTGCTCATCTAGATCTGACATCCAGAAATGCTTGAGACTTTTCTGGCATTCTCACCTTTTAAGGAGATCTAGAATTGCACATGCTATATCTGCTCCATGTACTCCATATTGTTCTATAAAGCAGGCCTTCTGGGAAGGTGCAGTAGTTGACCGATCTTCTGAGCCTCACTATATCAGGAGTACTATCTTCGGAGAGGCAATTGAGATCACAGAGGAAGATCTCAGGATTGTGCTGCAGTTGGGGGAAGATGCTGACTGTCCTACTAGACTACACCCCCTTACTATCAGAGGATGTTTTCTTCGAGCTATGTACTTTGGGGACATTAATGCAGGGGTGCTCAACAAGAGCAACCTGTGTCCCCAGTTCAAGTACCTTGCTCACGTACTGCTGAAGTGCATAGCATCTAGGAAGGGAGGATTTGATGAGTTGTCAGATCAGATCCAGAACGCCTATGTAGCGTTGATGCTGAACTATCCGTTCAGCTTCTCCAGGATGATCTTCTCCTATTTAGTAGAGAACATTGAGGGGAAAGGGAAGGAGGGCTTCTGCATGTACCCCTGATTCATGCAGATGATTATAGACCAGAAGCTCCCTTCCCTGCCGAAGGAGAAGGAAGATGCATACTGCTTGAGGTGATGGATGATACTACCTTAGACCGGATGAAGGTGTACAGGGGGAAGCAGGTGAAACCCTTTGTCAGGAGACTATTCGGGCATCTGGCCCATGAGGACTATGTGGTGCCAGCTCGGAGGAGGTGGCGTCAGGATGGTAGTGATTTTGATGTTGAGCAGATTGTTCTACCCTCTGATGACTCTGATGATGATGACAGCGGGGATGCTGGAGATACCATGCCCATTCCACCGAGGGGCACAACGACAGATAGTACACCTCCAGTATCTGCCCCCACTGGAGATATAGCAGAGTCGGCTGGGTTTCACCAGGATTTTATACCTGGTGAGGATGATGAGGAGTCAGATGAGGAGCCACTGACTAGGACTGTGGGAAGCAAAGTCGTTCCCACAGAACATGGACTCCGGGCGGTAGGTGAACGCCCCAGTGGATCAGGAGAGACTGCCGCTGACCCGACCTATGCTCCAGAGCCGTCCAGCCGTGTTCTAGGGGGAGCATCCTCCTCGACAGGATCGAGGAAGAAAAGGATGGCTCAGCCCCACGACATGAAGAAAAAAAAGCACAGACACACCTACATCACCACATCAACCACCACCACGACCACCTCCACAACAACCACTACCATTCCCACACCTCCTACCATTGTCACCACACCACCCACCACTACATATATCCAATCCACCACCATATCATTCACACCTACATCACCACCACTATCATCTAGACCTAACCCAATCTTCACCACTGCCACCACTACTACCACTAGTCACCAAGCTGGGCCATCTTCACATCCCACCCACCTATATGGATCACCTCTACATCCCATTGGGGTAGAGGAACAGCTATCAGCGCTGAACCGTATGGTGATGCACCTGTTAGCAGCCAATGACGAGAAGACTGCGTAGATTCGTCAACTGGTAGATCTCATAGCTGCACAGTCCTAGCAGATCTCTCAGCAGGCTCAGCTGATTGAGCAGCAGGCACAACAAATGGCTGCTCAGAGCGAAGAGATTGCCCAAGTCCAAGTGCATAGAGTCATATCAGCAAAGAAGATTGAGGATGCTAAAAGTCTATTATGCTCAAGCTCAAAGGAACTAAAGATGGGCCTCTGAAGATAAAGGAAGAGATGGTGATGAGGGTGAGGATGATGATGAGGATGAAGATGAAGAGAGTGATGATGATGAAGGGGATGAGGAAGAAAAGACTAAGGACAGGCAGAAATGATGACAATGATGAAGGAGGAGATGCACCTGCATCTGCCTCACTCAGGGTCAAGAAAGAAGATCAAAGAAAATCAAGACCAACGATATTCCTCTTCTGCCGCACCAAGTGATGATCCAGCAATTCAAGAAAAAAGTAATGATTAGAAGATTATTTATTTGATAGCATTTGTACTTGAATCATGTATTAAACTTATGTATTTGATGTTTATATTAAGATTAATGTATTTCTGTCTTGATTATTAACTAATGTTTGATGTGTTACATGTTTACAATAAGCAGATCCAAACTTTCAAAGGGACGAATTTGATGTTGCTCCCCTTCAACAGATCAAGACTCAATTGACTATGATTCTTGATCTGTAAGGGATCGTTAGGAGACTTGTGCATTATACCCCTGAAGAAGGGGAAATAATTCATGATCCTTCAAATGAGCAACTGGCTGAAATGTTCAAGCTGAATCCAGATGAGATCATTAAGGATGCTCCAAATTTTGAGTCTACCAGTGAAGAAGAGCTAAATGACATTGATGAGATAGAGATAGAAGACATCACAACAGAGCACTATCCTCAGTATGCTGACAACGAGGGAAATATGGTCCCCAATCTGGGTGAATCCCTAGTCAGTGATACATTTGAGGTATTGGATCAGATGGAGCAAGAGTCTAAGAAGATTGAAGGAAAAGCCCAAGCCTCAAACGACGATGTTGATATCAGAAAGGCAGAATGGGCTGCTTGTTCCGAAGAAATCCGAGCCCCACGCGCAGCTCCTAAACAGAATGTCTACACCAAACTCTACAGAGTGAAGAACATCATAAGGTGTCAGGCAGGATTATTGCGTGGGCAGATTTCGAGGATCTAAATGTTTATGCAATAAAGAGGGAAAAGGGCATAGAGTACTTTAGATTTCCACATGATCTAAAGACTCTACCTGTTTTGAGCTCAACCAGCTGGCTAAATTGAAGTTATTATATGATGACCCAAGGAAGATGTCAGGCTGGTTTGAGGCTGCCCTAAAGAAAGAGTACCACACACAGGTGGGTCAACTTCAAACCTCAACAACCTACGAGGTATATCAGACGATCTGAAGTTGACTCCATCACTAGTAAGCCCAAGATAGTGCTGAAGTGGAGTCCCCCAAGAACAATGTCTAGAATCCCTCTTAGGGAAATTCCATAGGACTTCACTCCACACTTCAAGTGGTGGTACTATGATTGGAGAACCGGGGAGGTGGTCATAGTTCTAAATAAAGAGGGACAAATGGATACCATCAGGGTGTTTGACCCAATGTGGCTCACTAACTTGTCTGATAATGATGTCTACACATTATACAAGTGGCCACTATTCTATGACCCACAAGATATTGTACAAGCCCTCCAATTCCAAAATGTCATAAGACTCTGCTTTGCGTTCGAGATACATGCAGGAGTCACAAGAGAGGAAAAGTACAAAAAGTATGAAGAGGTGATGCAGAAGGTAAGACATTAGATAGATCTAGGTCCAAGGGGAGTTTGTTGATACATATATGTACCTAGATCCTGATCTGAATGTAATATGTCTTACACTTATGTAACTATTGGGTACTTATAAATACAGAATGTTTGGTTGTGTTTATAATGTTTAATATTTCATTAATGACTTGATTAAGGCGTATTGATGTAATTATATAGTTTGTGATTGTTTGAAGTGTTATGCATAATGTTATAAATATTGGAATACACTCAAACTTGGAAGTGAAGTGAGGTTCTCATGCGTCCGACTGGACCATTGCGCCCCAACAGTGGTCATGCGTCCGAATGGCCATGCGCTAAGTGTCCATGCCTAAATAGTCCATAAGCCTTAACAACTTCATGCGACTGACTCAGGCGCACGACTAAACACTCAGCCGTGCAAAACACATGCTCAATCGCACGAATGAACCATGCTGTTAGGATCTCAGCCCTTGGTTTAATCGATTGAACAGATATAGCAGC